>JAPXFQ010001128.1:0-541962 GCA_028564705.1 Apricaphanius iberus | reverse complement strand
TTGTAATCAGGCAACATTTATCCAATGAAATTGATCACAACATGAGAAATCTGAATGAGGGACTTTTTGCATCAGTAAACTGCAGCGATCTGTCACACAGTGTGTTGTATCACCTATGCAGTCACAGATACGCTCAAGTCTCAGTGACCCTTCAACGCAAGGGCGTAGGAAACAACTTCTCAAATAAGAGGAGCAGACATCACAGCCTACAAGCAGCTTTAAGTTTCATCTAAAGACGCTGCAGCCGCGATCGACTTAAAACCTTCCTCAGATCATCTGGATGGGCACACCCGACCTAAAAATCAGCTTCCCCAGTTTCTAGCTGAACTTTATCTGATATCTGTTATGATAACAGTGGACATGATATAAGGTCCTATAGAAAATACTGATGGGTGAAAAAAACACCCAGGCAGGCAGACGAGCTCTTTTATATATGGAAGATCTGTAACGCAACTCATTTTCAAGTCACTTAGGTGTGTCAATAGTAAAATTATGTTATTTAACATCTATATAAATATAGATATTATAATATATTAACATGTGTATTATGTGTTCACTACCTATGAGAAATAACTCATCTAAACTGAGCAGCAGCAATCTTGTCATCCTAAACTGACTTTTGCTGCAGCCTCAGCAGGCATTGTTGAGGGGCGGGGCTGGGTCTATGAGAGACCACCGTTTTTCAAAATAAAAGCATGCAGTGAACTATTTTTAAATCAAATTCACCTTCACAGTTCTCCTGTATTTGCCCTAGCTTCAATGTGCCATTAACTTCAGATTTCATCGTTTTAAAACTGGTCAAATACGGAAAATATGCAGATGGCTTCCTGGTTTTACCCTGCTTACACACTTAACTGTCCAATGGCTGAAAGACCCTAGAACACGTGTGTTTTTGTTAAGAAACTCTGGTCCTGCTGCATTTAACTCGCAGTGTGAACAGAAACCGAAGCACAATAAATAAAAACTAAACAAATCAAAAAGGGGAAACAAATGTTTCCTGGACCAAAGTAAGCGAACTAAAGGACGTTCCTGGTGTGAATACACGCTAGCTAAACCTCAGCACGTCCTTTCATACAGAGGACTTTTCTGTGTTCATGTGTGATTACCAACTATACTGTGCCCTGCTACAGTTCTTATATTCCTTAACCATATTTCACATTTTGTCACGTTCCACAAAAAAAAACATATTTCATATTTCTGTAATAAACCAACGCATAAAAGTGCAGGCTTTGAAAGTAAAAGGAAAATGATATCAGAGCCTAGAAGAGTCGTACATTTCCATTGGGTTCAGGTCCGGTGACTTTGGAGGTCAGGTTATTTCATACGTTTTTGGAAAAGTACTACATAATTCCATATGTGTTCATTCATAGTTTTGACGCCTTCAGTGAGAATCTACAATGTATATAGTCATCAAAAGAAGAAAACGCTCTGAATGAGAAGGTGGGTCCAAACGTTTGGCCTGTAGTCACTGTAAAGGCTCTGCGTTGTTCAGTATGAGCTTCATTTGGTAAAAGTAAAATATAAGAGCAAATATAGATTCTGCCATGGACCTGTTAAACCAGCACCAACCTTATATTCCAGAGTTTGCTTCAGCATGTCCTCTTCCTCCCGAGTGAAGTTGAGCAGCACAGACACGGCTCGGATCAGCTGATATGCCTAACAGAGGAGTCAGGACCGGGTCAGACTGGTTCAGCGTCTGTCACGGGCTGGAAGCAGCAGAGTGCTGAAGACTCACCTCAGCCTCCCTGGAGGACATGAACTTGAGGACGACATGTTTGAGATACTCAAAGTTGATTTCCCGTGAATCGTTGAGGTCTGAGGTGTTGGTCACTGTGGTGTTGGAGGTGGGTGGTGTTGGCGCGGCTGCTGGCGGTGGCTCTGGATTTACCCGCTCCTGTTTCTCTGCTCGGCTTTCCAAACACTTCTCCTTCCCTTCAGCTTCTGGCTCAGGCTTTATTTTCTGGAACACAGCAAACCCAACATCAGGGATTTGTACCAATTAAGAACAAAACCATGTCCAGAACTGGTGATGCACTGATACCATACTAATGTACGAGTACTTGTTAAAGTTAACCGACGCAATGAACAGATACCAATGTTTGATTAAAATGTGGAAATTCAGAACAAATTTCACAGATTTTTTTTTTTCCCACTTGAAATTTTTGCGTTATGGTCTTTGTTATTTATATTATATTATATTTTTCACAATCATCTGTTGTGACGAGAAGAAAAGAAAATAAATCCTGTCTTACATGTTATTACATTTTTGTGTGGTAAAAGTAAAAGCATTAGTACTTGGTATCGCTAAGTATTCCGGTCCAAGTATCGGTATCGTATCGGCTTGGAAGAAAGTGGTATCGTTGCGCCCCTGTTTATAACCTATTGGTTTCGTTGGGACACATGTTGTCAGATGAATGCTGCAGGTATTACCAGCTCTTTCTGTAGAGTCCTCTTTAACTCGGCCAGCCTTTGCTGCAGCTGCTTGATAGTCTGAAAACAACACATGGATGTCATATAACAGGAGACAGCAGTGGATGCATGTTGAAAGGTGGAGCAGCCAGCAGGTGTCTGACCCGGTTCTTATCGCTGAGCTGCTGTTCCAGCTCTCTGTTGACCCTGTGGATGTGATCCAGGTCGTCCACAGTGACACAGCCGTTCTGGTCCTCCTCACACACCTCTGGACTCTGAAGCTGCTCTGTTAGCGTTTCCACCTCCACCTCCAGATATGAAATCTGATCCATATACGACAAACAAGCAGTTAAGTGGTGAGAAATATTACGGTCTGACGATGATGGTGTCCTGTTTTATATGTTGGAGGTGTGAGGGTGAGCTGACCCGTGCCTGGCAGTTGTCCAGCTGCTGTGTCTGGCTCAGCAGCTCCTCCTTCAGGTTCGTCAGCTGGGACTCTTTGTCCAGCTCCGTCTGCTGCAGCCGGCTGTGCAGTCGCTCAGTCTCCTCCTGCAGCTGGACCAGAGAGTCCTGCCGACTCTGCAGCTCTGCAACGCCGCCAACACACACAGAGAAACAGAGAGAAAACCACAGATCTAAGTTACACTTTTCTACAGTCGTCTTAGTTTTTGGATTCTAGAACAACAGAATCCTGTAGAGCACAGACGATCCATCAAAATAATAGATATCAGTGTAAAAACTAGTAACGCTCTTGAAGGACTAATTGTTTGTGTGTGTGTGTGTGTGTATACCATTCTGAAGTGTCTGCACATCCTCGTCTCTCAGTCTCAGTTTCTTAGCAGCAGTAGATAGCTCCTGTTGGGAGTTCTGCAGAGCCACGGTTAACTCACCAACCTGACATCAAGCACAAGGAAATTATTTTCTCCACACACACACAGAGCATCTTGATGATAATGTTTTCCATTCCCAGGTTCTAGAAACATTGTGACCCTCATGTTGATTATAATCATCGATTATAATCAACATGAGGGTCACAATGTTCGAGTAGGGCTGGGTATTATGGCAAAAATAGAATATCACCATTTTTCAATTATATATCACGATTTCGATTTTATCACAATATTTTTTAAATGATGACCAACATAACTTAAACTACATATTAAAGAAGAGAAATATTGAATAAATAAATGTATTCAAATTAGGGATAACCAACACAGCGCTAAAATACTTGTATGAAATAAAATATTGTTAACTCACACCAGAGATGATAAAAACGCACTGAAAGTCCTGAGTGAACCAATTTATATATATTGCAAACATTAACTTGTCCAAAATGCTGATATTATAAACAGGCACACATAAAGCTGCCTAATAAAAGCGTAAGTGATGACAATGTAGTGTAAAAACACAACGATATACAAAGTGCTCCTGCTACATAAGCTACATAATGTAAGCAGTTCTAATCATTTTTTCATCCATCCAAACATATTCTTAATATTCCTGCCACTCTGTGCATTCAGTGTAAATGTGTTGAATGGCGGTGTTTGAAAAAAAATTGCAGCTGAGCAGCTGGTAGCGCGGATTGTTTGCTGTCTGTGTCATAGGGAGTACGTCTTCAGTAACGTTTGCTGCGTGGACACCACTGCTGCTGCTGC
The DNA here is from genome assembly GCA_028564705.1 of Apricaphanius iberus. Lineage (NCBI taxonomy): Eukaryota > Metazoa > Chordata > Actinopteri > Cyprinodontiformes > Aphaniidae > Apricaphanius > Apricaphanius iberus. The sequence goes on along the minus strand of JAPXFQ010001128.1, from coordinate 537,898 downwards.
TGCAGTCGGATTTATAGCTTTAGCTCCCAGCTGCCGCTCATTGTATTGTTTGGGGTGTTTTCTTTTTTTTTTTTTTTTTTTAACGTGTCTTGTCTAGCAGTATGCTACTCAGAATTGGTGTCTGGGTACCAAGTACAAGCCCAACAGTTTTACTTTCCGGATCAGGAACCGGAGCCCACGGGGACCAGGGGCACCCTGCCCCCCAGCAGGGCCCCAACCAGGGACCAGCCGACAAGGGCCCCCCGCCGCCGCCGCAGGCAAGGGGGATCCGCAGCCAACCGACGGACAACACACGCCGCCGCCACCCCGGACCAATACCCACCGCCAACAACCCGGTCCGCCCCCACACACCCACACGCCAGGGAGCCACAGCAAGAGCCACAGCGGATGTACGCCCTCCCCAGGCCGCACCCAGCCGGCACCTGGACATCCAGATCTTCCAGCTCCCGGGTCCAGATCCCGCCCCACGTAGGGCGCCAAGATCAGGGGCCCAGCCAATGCCGGACAGCCCCACCAGGTGAACAGACCAGCCAGCAGAAGTCCTGGAACCGGCAGGAGGACTGGGCGCCAGGCACGGTCCCCACCGATCCACCGGACGGCACCAACCTGTTCTACAACCCCGGCACCCCCATAAGAGGTGCCCCAGTCAATCCAAGGAGGACGTCGGCCCGAAACAGCGGCCGCCCGACACACCGGACCACCCAGGACCCGCCCGACATGCACCAGGACCGAGCCGGGCCGCAACCGGGACCCCCGGCCCCAGGCATCGAGAGCCATCATCAACCAGCGGGCAGGAGCAACCATCACCGACGGGGAGTGACGGGGAGGGAAGAAGATGCATCAGGCCAGAGAGCAGCCAAACACCCAACCTGACAGGTAGACATAGACAGACAGAGACACTCATACGTACCCTCCCTCTCATGCGTACACATTCTTACAAATACAGGACATACGAAAAAAGGACCCTATACACTCATTCAACCCCTTGCCCACCAGGACGGGGACAAGGGAGACCGCCAAGGCCCCCACACCGGCAAGAGCAGCCCACCAGCCCAGGACCCCGACCAGACGGCCTGATGTTCTATCCGGGCTCCGACCCCTGATGGTCCAACGAACAGGGGTGTGGAAAGACCCCCCAGCCTCTCTCCCCCCGCTCAATGTGGTGTTGTTGCGTGTTGTTCTAATGTGCACTTAAAACAGAGGGGTGGGACATGGGAATACTGCCGGGTACCCCCATCTCCCCCCCCCCGGGCCCTCAGTGTCTAGATGCGTTTAAACAGTGGGTGCCGGCACCACAACGGGCCCCTATAAGGGGTAAGCATTCATTTACCTTACAGTCCTCCAGCTCTGCTGCTCGCTGCTTTAGCATGGAGTTAGCCTCAACCATCTGTTTATCCAGATCAGCCTGCCAGACAGAAACCATACATTTTTATTGTAATAACAGTTAGATTAACAGATACTGCTCCCCATTTAACAAGAGTTTAGCAGCTTTTGTCTGCACCACGCTGTCATCAGGTAGAGAGCGAGAAGAGGAAGCATACCACCCGCTGCAGCAGCGTCTGGTTGTCTGTCTGTAAGGAGGAGATGTTTTCTTCCAGCCGCCTGGTCCTCTCCTCACTCTGCTGCTCTAACAAACACACCTGCTGCTCCAGAAAGGCCTTTTCAGCATTCCACTGCCCCTGCTGGTAGAAAAGGCTGTTTAATGGATTTAGAACAATTCAATTCAGTTTATTTCTATTGCGCCAAATCACAACAGATGTCATCAAGGCAATTTACAAGATAATTCATTTTAATACAATTATACAAACAATCCAATCAGTAAAGTTTTCTATATAAGGAATCCCAGCAGATTGCATTGAGTCGTTGACGTGTGTTTGAGCCCTGATCATGCAGACTCCAAAAACAGTAATCCCTCATACGGAGCAAGCATGTAGCGACAGTGGAGAGGAAAAACTCCCCTTTAACAAGAAGAAACCTCCAGCAGAACCAGAACCTGGATCAGTACAAGCGGTTATCTGCCACAACCGTCTGGTTCCAACAACCCAATCAACATTTTAATCGAACCAGTAACTCTTCTTCTGAGGCCTGGGACACAACAGGAATTCCTTAACTACATTTCTGTAAACAGTACATTGTAGTCAGGGTGAAATTCTCCCAGTAATTTGGGGGATCGTACCATTTTGTCCATGTGCTGCTGTTTCTCTGTGACCTGCTGCTCTGCACTCTTCAGTCTCGCTGTACTCTCCAGAACCTGCTGCTCCAGACTGCAAATCTGAAACAAGGAGATGTAACCATAAACGTCTGAGCTTTCTGTGAGGAATATTAGCAGTAGTGGTGTGCCAATGTGCGTGCCTCACAATGTTCATTCGATTGGATTCGTGTGCCACAATTCGATGTTAAAACGATTGTACAAATTCAACCACTAAAGAATTGACTTCAAAATCTAAAAAGCAATGAATAATCTTCAATTCTAGTTGTAGTCGAGGGTTTCTGTCAGCTTTTAACAGAACGGTGGAGGTTATTGGAAACCAACGAACATGACATTTTTGATTTTGATCAAAAATACCCCACATCGGGTGTGTCCAGCTCCAGTCCTCAGGGACCGGTGTCCGGATAATTTTAGATGTGTCTCGGCTCCAACTTCCTCCACAGCATTGCAAAGTTCTGCAGAGGCCCGCTAAGAAGCCATCATTTGATTCAGGACTGATGAACCAGGGAAAGAAGTAAAACGTGCAGGATAGTGGCCCTTGAGGACTGAGTTTGGGCACGCCTGCACTGCATAATATGCCTGCTATAGAAAGTTAAAGTTGTGTGGATGTGTGTCATAAGGAGCTAGTTACTAACAATCCTCCTGGATTAAATGCAGTTTTGTTCATTCAATTTGTAGAAGTTTTCCTTCAGATCTGCAGAGGAAGGAGACACTTTCTTGCCCTGACATCAACCAGAAGTCAGCAGTTGAGCTCCTCAGAAGACGTATTAGAGGAAATACTACAGACTAAGGAAAGAGGAGGACAGCAGGAGCAGATTATTTCTGAAATGGGTGCTGTTGCTTTGAAGCAGTTTGAGAATCTGATCACAGAGGGCCGTGCCAAAATCTATTTGAGTACTTTTATGTCGACAGTCCTCCAGTCCTGTAATGTCCTCTCAGTCCAAGGAATCAAAGACAGCAGATGAGGTGGATACCTGCTCACACAAACACTGTGGAGAAGCAACGGACCATAGCAGCAGGGCATCCTCCTCACCGTTATCTGAACAGTTTCTAACGTTGCTCCTGTTTGCAGCTAAGCTCCACTTGGACATTTAGCAAATGTTGTTCTTTAAAATGCTTTACTGATTTAAGCAAATATAAGTTATACAGCTTCCACTGGAGCACAGCTGTCCTCCATGAACTGACAGACACTAAGAGAAAACCATGCCCAGAATCAGACCATCACTAATCCCACGATATAGACTGATAATACATGTTATCGCCAACCCTATATTATAAAGAGCAACGAAGGAATGTGGGGCAGTGTGAATGTGAGGGAGTGAAGCATACCTGTGCCTCCGTTCTCTCCCTGTAGGCCTTGGAGGAGTCCTCTTTGTGTCGAAGAAGATTCTGCAGCTCACCAACACTGCCACCCATCCTGGACAGCTGAGATGAGACAGTACAGACCCAGAGGTCAGAGAGATGGACCTCAGCACTCATTGGTTCTGTTCATCAGTACATCCTCTACTTCTGCTTTCTGCCCTTCATCCTTTTACTGCCATCGCTCCCTACAGTAGATAATCAGTTCAGAATAGTTTTACTGCAGTGATACGAGAAGCACAGGCTTCACTCTGATGACAGCTCCTAGCTCTACAGCCAGTAAACCTGATCTTCTATGAGCCCTCCTGAGATGTAGAGCAACATGCTTTAAAAGAGATCCTCACTCAATCTAACATGCTTCATTATTAGCATCTTTGAGCTACTTTACAGCTTCATTTAGGAAAAAATAATGTTGGATTTTTTGGGAGGTTTTCTTGGAGACTTTTTGTGCTTTTGGCTACCAAATGACAATTGCAGAGCAGCCTTATCCCCAATTTACAGTGGGGCTGCAGTAATGCGCTGCTGCCGTAACCTGGGGCTGCAGTAACGCCTTGCATAGTGGAGCTGCAGTAATGCGGCGCTGCCGTAACTTGGGGCTGCAGTAATGCGGTGCTGCCGTAACGTGGGGCTGCAGTAATGCGGTGCTGCCGTAACCTGGGGCTGCAGTAACGCCTTGCATAGTGGAGCTGCAGTAATGCGGCGCTGCCGTAACTTGGGGCTGCAGTAATGCGGTGCTGCCGTAACGTGGGGCTGCAGTAATGCGGTGCTGCCGTAACCTGGGGCTGCAGTAACGCCTTGCATAGTGGAGCTGCAGTAATGCGGCGCTGCCGTAACTTGGGGCTGCAGTAATGCGGCGCTGCCGTAACCTGGGGCTGCAGTAATGCGGTGCTGCCGTAACGTGGGGCTGCAGTAAAGCTGCGCTGCCGTAACCTGGGGCTGCAGTAATGCGCCGCTGCCGTAACGTGGGGCTGCAGTAACACGGCGCTGCCGTATAGTGGGGCTGCAGTAACGCGGCGCTGCCGTAACTTGGGGCTGCAGTAACGCGGCGCTGCCGTAACTTGGGGCTGCAGTAACACGCCGCTGCCGTATAGTGGAGCTGCAGTAATGCGGCGCTGCCGTAACTTGGGGCTGCAGTAACACGGCGCTGCCGTATAGTGGGGCTGCAGTAACGCGGCGCTGCCGTATAGTGGGGCTGCAGTAACACGCCGCTGCCGTATAGTGGAGCTGCAGTAATGCGGCGCTGCCGTAACTTGGGGCTGCAGTAATGCGGCACTGCCGTAACGTGGGGCTGCAGTAACGCGGCGCTGCCGTAACGTGGGGCTGTAGTAACGCGGCGCTGCCATAACGTAGGGCTGCAGTAACACGGCGCTGCCGTAACCTGGGGCTGCAGTAACGCGCCGCTGCCGTATAGCAGGGCTGCAGTAACACGCCGCTGCCGTATAGCGGGCTGCAGTAACGCGGCGCTGCCGTATAGTGGGGCTGCAGTAACGCGCCGCTGCCGCATAGCGGGGCTGCAGTAACGCGGCGCTGCCGTATAGCGGGGCTGCCGTATAGCGGGGCTGCAGTAACGCGCCGCTGTCATGACGCGCACGGTGTAAATTGGGGGCTATAGGTGATGGAGGGTGTAGTTCTTATAAAGTGAGGGGATGTATAGCTTCACCTGTTCCTCCAGAGAGCTGACGGTGTCGGCGTGGTTGGTCCTAGCAGCCAACAGCTCAGCTCTGGTCTCCTCGAGGCTCAGCTCAAGGTCACATTTCTAGGAAGAAAAGGACAGCACAGCTAATCAGCTAGTTCTTCCCTGTCCCTTCTCTCTCCAAACACAATATGGCATCATAATATAAAGTGTGAAGGCCTGAGACGAGGGAGGAAGATCATTTTAACACTTGTTTAGATGGACAGTCTAAACAGCAGAGAATAAATGGCAGCATCACATTTTCCCTGCTAACAGGAAGTAAGTGATTGAGAGAAACGGACCTCCTGAAGGAGCTCCTGCAGATGCTCGTCTTGGCTCAGATTCCCCTGCATTCGCCTCTCCAAGGAGGAGACCTTCCTCTGAAGCTCCACCAGCTGGCGCTCCTTCTCCTCCTCCGTCACCGCAGCCTGAGGAAACAAACCATCACTTCTCTGTACTCTCCTTTGTATGAGGACGCTGTCCTGATGAAGTTGATGGACACTGGTCCTCCCCACCTTTTGTTGCTGTAACTTCAGGGATTTATTTTCAGCCTGCAGGTCATAGAGGGACTTCTCTAAAGATGACACCATGTTCTGCGACTGAAAGACAGACATCACAATGTTAATGTTGAGCTTATAAATTCAGCAGCATGTGTGGATGCAGCCTGTCGCTGGGCTGACCGCCTGGAAGTCTTCAGAAACCTGCTGGATGACCGCCTGCAGCTCCTGGCATCGTCCTTCCAGGTCTCTGATCTTCTTCTCTGCTTCTTCTCGAAGCAGCAGTAGCTCTTCTCTGCAGAGGTACAGGAACATGTTGTTTTCAGAAAACATTCTCTTCATACAGCTGTTGGGGCTGCAGCTGTCCTGGGAGCTGGAGGACGAGCTACACCTTGGTTGTTTCTTCATTAGTCCTGCCCCAGGAAACCAGATGTAACGCTTACAGGTGGATTGAGCTAGACATCCACTGAGTACTGAGGGCTGGATCAGTCAGATTGTACTCCATACATCAACACAACAAGGTCACGACCTCATACTGCATCATCATGTCAGGAGGGAGTTCCTACAGCTGCTTTTATAACTTTAAAGTTTGATTATTAAAAGCCCCAAATCTCAACAAACTGAATCTAAAAGAGCTTTAGGACTCCTTGGACAGATGGCTGCACATCTTACCGCTCTATTTCCAGCTCTGAGTTGAGTCTGCAGCTCTCCTCATGCTGTTGCTGTAGAGCCTGGAGTTTCCCCCGAGCCTCAGACTGGCCCCGCTTCGCTGACTGAACCTCCGCCTCCTTCTGCTGAAGCTCCCTCTCCCGCTGGTTGAGCAGCTCCTCCTTTCTCAGCAGCTGATGAAGACAGGAGGATTAGAAACACCACATTAAGGGAACAAACATGGATCAGAAGCTATGAACAAATCAACTTTTCCCCTTCAGTCCTGCACTAAGACAAGGAAACTGCACTAACTTAAGGTGGAGCTCTTTAATTCAGGTCATCCTCTATTTAACGTCTAACTGAGTCAGAAAGCAGATGTTGACAGTCGTCACATGTACGCACCATGTGTTTAACTTTAGCAAGCTCTTGCTGCTGAAAGCCTTCCAGTTCATCCAGGTCATCCCTTTTCTGGAAGAGCGCTAAACTTTGCTCCATCATCTCCTCAAGCCGAGCTGACAGAGCAGCTTTCTCCTAAACATACAGAACAACTATTTCATACCACTGTTCCCACTCCACACAAGCTGGGTGCTCCCTGTCGTTATGGGCGTCTACCACTCTTAACAATGTGCCTTAGAACAATTAGTTCTTATAACTATGCTTCTCAGGGGAACCATTCGTACACGAGTCAGGGACCTTGATAGAGACCGGCTGTTTAAAAAAAAAACATGTGTTTGATTATTTTTTTTTCAATTTTAGTTTTTTTAATGGTGGGGCCTTAAGGAGTGGAAATCTAGCAAGAGGGCAGAGTTCACCAAGCACCAACATAATGAGAGTTCTGATGGAACCACCAAGAGACCCTGCCTCAGAATAGGAGCTACATTGTTCTAGGAACTGAGGGCCGTGGTCCCTGGTTCTTATCTGCCTGAATGCACGAAAAAAAACAGCCTGGTTCCTGAAAAGGTTCCAGGAACTACAACAGGTTGTTACAGGCCAAAAGTGAGTATTTATTGTGGAGAATAAGCAGGGCCAGAGCTCTATGGGGGAAAGCTGAGCAGAACCAGCTCTGTCCACACCACAGGGAGCACCAGCATAGACACATACATTTCAGTTAGCTTAGAGTTCGAGCTCAAACAAAGGGCGTGTATGAGGTCATGCTGCATTATAGTGTAGGATTGGCTGACAGACAGTTCCTGCTAGCCTTCAGCTTCTCACAGCACACCTGAACGTTACTTTCTCCACCTGCCTGACGGTTTTTCCTATGTTGTCCTGTTAATGGTGAGCTACGGGACGGTAACATGAGCCGATAGATCAGAGTTCCTACTGAATGACAAGCTTCAGCACACACACACACCCTTAGGTGGTGGTAATAACAGAATTTAGACCAATTATATTCGAGCTCAACTTTCACATAACCAAAGAGATGCAATTTAAAAAATGTAAGGTTAAACCACAAGAGAATATCTTCATCTGAAATTGTGAAAACAAAGCATATGGATTTATGGACACCTGTCAATAAAAGACCATCTTAAGCTTTATGATGTAATGACTGGTTTGTTTTTAATAAGGCCCAGCATTATCTATTGTATGTTAATCTTCAATCATTTAACCTGCATTTATAAAGTACTTTACACACCCAGAGAGATCACAGTGATGTACAGGGCTAGAGATAAAACATCAGTTAGACACAAACCCCTACAGTAAATAACTAATTAAAATACAATAGTTCACTGATGATCTGATTAGCCTGATCATTTCTGCTCTTTAGGCTCCAGCCATCCTAACAATGAGAGAGAGATTGTTCCAGAGAGTGGGAGCAACAGCAGAAAAGCTCCGTCTCCTCGGGTCACAAGACAAGTTCTAGGAACTCACACAGCTCAGTCTGCTTCCATCTTGGTTTTACTTCTGTTACTGGCTCGTTTGCATTATGCCCAGTGTGATACATTTATGATTATTAAGTTGTCAATCTAATTAAGACACACTTTGAAACCCCTGTCCTGTCCGCAGCCACAGCAGACTGCTGCTGACCCCTGCTGACTGGGGACAGAAGGCGTCACTAGCTTTAAGGACATTCTAAGGGATTCAAAAAGGTGTTTATTGGTTATTTCTTAGATTAATGATGTATGTACGGCTAATTATTAATGAAAATCACAGAAAAATGTTGTGTTTAAAATCCAAAGAACAACAAAAAGGCTCTTAGCATAACATAATCAATACTCTGCGTGTGATATATTCCTATTTCTTCATACTAAGGGTCTATTTCAGAATAAACATGTTTAAGTGTGTATACTGAGGGTTATTTCCCAGAGATATGACTCTGCTCCTACAGGCCTGTCTCTCCAGTGTTCATCCTAATCTTCTGTCCCTAAATATAAAACTCATGTTGAGTCTGTCTGGAGACCTTGTACTTTGATTGGACTAGTGTGTTAGAGCTTGAAGCTCCCATTTTCTTCTAGGTCTTCAACTCTGACTCTTCTCTTCAGGTTTTGGCTTTTAAAGCTTCCTGTGTTGTCTTTGTTTAATATTAGACACCATTTATCTACCATACACACATCTCCCATCCCATCTAACCCTTCCAGCTCATACAGTAGTTGCTATGGATCTATGACGTCCTCCCAGGGTGGATCAGTCATCACATAGGTGGGTCGTCTTTGAACCCCCCATTTTGTGTCACATCTGCAGACTGTAGGTTACAAGGACGACATAAAAGGGACCAGAGTCTCCTCCAGAGCCAAGATTGGGCAGAAAATAGCTCCTATGTGGATCTTCCTGAAGTTGTGGAGACCCAAGTTCTCCAATTGCAACTCAGCTGTAACTAGCAGAGTTATTTAATTGCCATCAGAAGGAACTAAACACTTGTCTGAAAATGAGTCTAAAGCCCCAAAAGAAAACAACTTTAAATAGCAGAAATAAACCAGGCAACATGTCCTCCTTTTTAAGAGTGGACATTTTTTGACTCTGCATGGATGCAGTAGCTTATACTGCGGGCAGATTCAGATAGCGTGTTGGTTTCTGAGAGGAAACAAGACAGGGTTCTATCAAAGTATCATGAACAAGAAAGACCACTTTAACATTTTCCCTATTTATACTTTAATTAAAAAAAATGGTGGATCAAAAATTATATACACCCTTTTCAAAATTCAATAAAATAGATGTTGGAGCATTCAGCCCTTCTTTTAACAGCTGACGGGATTTCTGTAGGTCTGTTGTTTTTTTTATCTGTGGATATAAACTCCAGATATTTGAGGTTTGAGGGCCTCTTTCCCATCACCCTAATGGTACGTTCACACCACCCCGAACGGCAGCGTCAGCAGCTGCAAGATTAAATGTAAAGTCTATGGTTCAATCACTTTGGCTCCGTCAACTTTTCAAGCTTTTCCTGCGTTTCAAGCTTCAAAATGCCAAACGGCAGCAACACGGACGTTAAGCTAGCTGAACTTTTGATCGTCTTAACGCAGCACGGCAACCAATAATAACATCTCACTATAGTGACGTTGCCTAGCCAACCACGATCCACTAATGTTTCAAACATCCAGCGTTGAAAGGCCCGCCGACGAGCTTTAGCTTAAAAATGTTGCTTTGTGAGCGTTGTTTGACGCTGACAAAAGCGTGCGGTCTCAACGCTCCTTACTTTTAGCTCGCTCCTGAGATTCTTCATCAGGTTCTGGTTGGGTCATTCAACAATGTTAACCATCAAGGCCAAAAGAAACAAGACGGTTACATTAAACTTTGCTTTAAATCTGCCAGGGACATTTATAACTTTGGACTTAACTATATGCAATGGTGCTGCAGATAAAGGTTCACAGATATATAATAATATTAATTTAAACATTTGAAATCAAGATCAAAGGCGCTTTGAAGTACTTGCTTTTTCTACATCAGCCATCTTCTCCATCCATTCCTGCAGGAAAAGGGGAGAAGAAATGAGCCCAGACACTAAAGAACACTCTTGAACAGTTGCTGTGAGACACAGTGAGATTTACCTCATCCTTTTTTTCCAAAGCTAAAGTCATTCCCTCTGCCATTTTGGCTCTGCTGCTCTGATGAGACTCGTTCTGCTCTTGGAGTTTCTTAATGGATGCTGTGACAGTGAGAGAAAATCATACAGAGGTTCATGTGTAAGTACTATAGTCAACAGATCCCAACCTGGCTTTGTTAGTAGCTGTGAAAAGAGATATTATGTGTTCTTCCTGGGAGCGAAAAAATAAAACAAGCAAAGAGGAAAGATGAATGGCGACAGAGGAAAAAAGAATCTGTGCAGAAAAAACAAATCCACCCCGTTTAAAACTAAGCTGTTTTAGTTCTACAGAGCAATACACATGTTTCAATGCTGCAAAGAGTCCAAAGTTACCACGAGCACCTGATAAGAACACTCCGCACCTTTAAGAAAACTGCATAGAGAAAACAACATTAGTGGCGGAGAATCAGAATATTTATAATTATTTCTCTTCTCAACAAATCTGATCTTTATTCACTCAGTTTTATTCACAGTTCAACAAAGACATAATTCATCTATCTAGCAGATATTAGGGGAAAAAAGCAGCTCAGATCAATCCTGCCAGGATTAACGAGACGCCTGACAAGGCCAAGATGGCGGTGGTGGAAACCACCCAGCTGGCTTCAATTCAGCTCTTCACCTACAGGTTATGTGACGATGGATGGTTATGGCCATCTATGTACTGCACAGACTACGGTTATGACACGTAAATTTGAAGTTGTGTTTTACATGCTGCCCCGGGTCTCTAGCCAATAGTTCTCTACATACCTTCAACATTAAAGCTCCCAAACGGAATTCATAACTATCCTGGTTCAGACTTACACGTTGCTGTCTGATCTTTCTCCAACATATAAAATATTCTTACTGATCTCAAGGAAACTAAAAGCATATACAGATATTTGCCCAACATGCCTTCTCCTCCAGAATCGACCTAACTTCCTGTTTCTCCCCCAATCCTACCAACAATAAGCACTGAAACACACAGAGTTCCTTCCTAACACTATCGTACCACACATGTTCTACACGTTTGATCAACTCTCTGTTAGGATATGATGTGTCAGACCAACATTAAGTGGTCCATGATTGGAGGTTTAAACAAAATTATGCATGATTTTCAATGTTCAGCCACTTTTACTCTCAAATCCCAAATATAATCCAGTGAAACCATATGCCTTCAGAAATCCTCTAATAAAAGTAAACAGGGCTGGGGCCGTCGCATGGCGTAGTGGTGAGTGTGGACGCCCCATGTGCGCTTCTCTCTCTCCTTCCAGCATTCTGTCACATAAAAGCCAGAAAAAACGTGAAAAAAAGGGAACAGGGCTAAAGTCTGCTGGATTTAATGTCACTATAAGCTGAGCTGCTCTGTTCTTGCCTCAGAGGATTCTGGGAGAATATTGGAGAACAACCAGCATCATGGAGACCAAGGAACAAAGCAGACGACAGGTGGGGGTGGGGGGTGGGGGGTGGGGTTCTGGAGAAGCTCCATACTGTAACACGGTTCTGTAGCAGCCGCCCAGCTATCCTACATTCAGTTTGACTGGCCTCGGCCTATTCTGCACAGATGAACAAGCCAAAACGGAGACATAGCCCCAAAGATTTACAGGTCCACCTGTCAGGAAACTATCAACCGCAGAAGGCTGAAAAAAAAATGTAGGGCGCACTTTTCATATTTTTTATTTGTAATAAATCTGAAAACCCCACGTAGTATTTACCTTTCATGTAACAATACTGGGCTACTTCATGATGGTCTTAAAAAACAATCCCAATAATATTCACACACACGCTTATATTTAGGACATGACAAATTAGAAGGGGTAGAATACTTTTATGAGTGTTGAAACAAGCTAGCAAATAGCTAAAGTGCATTAACCCCGTAAGGATTAACACCTGGGTTCACCTGTACCATGTCTGGCTGTCATCAATAAAGACAACAACTCCTGATGAAACAACAAGAAGAAACCTAAGGGTGGATTTTCAGACTGAAAGAAAAGAGCAGCAGCAGGGTGTCCAGAAAGCAAAGGTTATAAACTAATCCATACGGCCAATCAGAAGTTCAATGGGAGGAAGGGTTGATGTGCTTAGTGATGCCGAGTAAAGTGAAAGACAAGCAGGAGAAAGAAAGCTGCTTGGGAGGAGAGGAGAGGTACGTACAATCCTGATGTCTTTCTAAAGCAATTTCAAGCTTCTCCTTGGTCTTCTGCATAATTCGTAGCTGCTCAGCGTAGTCTAGTGTTGAGAAGCAGAGTGTTGGGATGGGGCATCAACAGCACACACACACACACACACACACACACACAGAAACACAAACCAGTTAAGAGACAGGCAGGGGAGGACATGAACAAAAGGAGAAGGAGAAAACAAATGGGAAAATATGATTGAGAAACAATGGGAGGTAAAGTTACTAATGATTTTCACATCTAAGAAAACCATACAGGTTTAAAGGCTTCATGAGAATGTGTGAACTTTAACCTCTTCTATGGGTGACAGATAACTATGGGAAGCCTAAGCCACGCCCTTCTACTTACGCTCCATGGGTCCCCTACTGCAAGAAAAAATGAATGAGAGTCACGGAGCGATAAAAGTTATTTTCTGATTCCGTTTGAAATGCACCATGGATTGAAAATATGATATCGGTGAATTTTAAAGACACATTTTGATGTAGATAAAACGCTAATTTTTGGCCAGATGCAAAAGTTACTTCAGGTTTCGAGTAAAAACACTTAGACTACAACTGAAGAAGAAGGAGGAGACAAAGGGCCCTGATTTCCTCCTTTCTTCAGGATGAAGGAATGAGTATTAAACGTGGAGAAAACCTCCATAAATCTGACTTTGAGGAAAGTAGCAGCTATGCTGGAGGAGAAGCAGTTGGTGGAGAAAGAGCCAGCATGGAGGAGAAGCTCTACGACGTGTCGCTGAGTGTTTCCAGTGCTAGCTAGTGCTCATTACCTCATATGCGACTTCTGATTTGTAGCCATTTTAACTGCGAATTTTCAAAATCAAATCAACCCTAAATCTCTTAACACAGATGAAACGCACATCATTAGTTCTAATTGAAATTGAGGTACATCATATGTGTGATTAAGGACATCAGACAAGGCGGACCAGAAAAGAACTTTTATCGCTTTTGGCAAGGGGACCCATGGGCCAACAGGAAGGGGAGGAGCCTTAGGCTCCCCATAGCTACTTAAGGGGAGAAGATGGGTGTGCTGGGCTGAGCACAAAAACAGTTAAACAACTCAATCATGCCTTCAGTTATGGCACACATAACAAAAGTTTCCATTCAAAATAACCCAGACATGACAATATTTCCTTCAGTAGAAAATTAAACAATTACATATGGCTGCCAATTTACTACAGTAATATTTGATTGTAAACTTAAAGAGTAAGACTATAGAAAATTCCTGGTAAACGGAACAGAAAGCAAACCAATGGCCATGATTCATAAAACCACATCATTTTTCTATCAAAAACAAAACCAGGTATACAATATTAAGTGGACTAAAGAAGCATTTGGCAGCCACGGATTGATGCAAGTTGTCCCCCATAAAATGAAGACAGAGGAATTTTTAATCATAGGTACACTTTAACTATGAGACAAATTGTTATTTAAATCCAGGAAATTACACTATGATTTTTTCATAGAATTTATTTGTTTAATGGTACAGAAAATACCTTTTTATCACCTAAAAACAAGATTTCAGGCACCCACAGGCTTGCTCTTCTATCTTCTACTCGTTACCTGTATTAATGGAATCTGTTTGAACTCGTTATCTGTATAAAAAACACCTTCAGAAGCCAGTCATACTCCAACCTCCACCGTGGCTAAGACCAGAGAGCTGTCGAAGGAGGACACCAAGGACAAGATTGTACACCTGCACAAGACTGGGACGAGCAAATCTACAATAAGCAAGCAGCTTGGAGAGAAGAAATCAGCTGTTGGAGCAATTATTAGAAAACGGAATAAATACAAGATCACTGAAAATCTCCCTTCACCTAGGGCTCCATGCAGTACCTCACCTAGTGAGGTACATATTATCTAGAGAACAGTAAGGAAAAAGCCAAGAACTAGATGGGGTACTGTGACCTAAAAAGAGAGCTGGGACCACAGTGGCAAAATACGTTGTCATAGAGTAGAATACTGCTGCGCTCAGAGGATCCCCCTTCTTAAGCCAGCACATGTCCAGGCCCGTCTACAGTATGTCAGAGACCATCTGGATGATCCAGAGGAGGACTGGGAGAACGTCCCGTGGTCAGATGAGACCAAAATAGAACTCTGATATAAACACCATTCACCATCTTTTAAGGTGGAAGAATGCACAATGCTCACGGTGAAGTATGGGGGTGGAAACATCATGCTGTGGGGCTGCGTCTCTGCTGGGGACAGCACGACTGATCTATGTTTAGGAAAGGATGAATGGGGCCACGTATCATGAGATTTTGGACAAAAAACTCCTTCCATCAGTTTGAGCATTGAACATGAAACATGAAGTAGTGCGTTCAATTCAATTCAATCTGTGGAGGGAGTTAAAAGTCCATGTTGCTCGGCGACAGCCCAAAGACATCCCTGCTCTAGAGAAGATCTGCATGAAAGAATAGGTCAAAACACCAGCAACAGTGTGTGTAAACCTGATGAAGGCCTAACAGAAACCGTTGACCTCTCTCATTGCCTTGAGGTGTACTTTACTTATTGACCAAATACTTATATTTGGCAACATTATATAAATAAATTATTTAATAATCATATAGTCTGATTTCCTGGATTTCCTTTGGCTTTCTATTGCAACATGACAATGACTGTGTATATTTTTATTGATTAGAATTTTCATAGACTGCCTACACGGATCATTTAACCTTGAAAGTACCATGATGTATGATTTTAACTCAGACCTGCTGACTTCACAGAGCTCAGATAGTTGTTCCTTCACGACGTTGTAACGGACATTAATTATATAGTTATTGTCTGGCTGCTTTCCTGGCAGGCTGCTTGGAGGACAGAAATGGTGGCCCTTAAAAAATCCAAGATGGAGGACAAATCTTACGTTTATGAACCCCTAAATGGTTGCTGGCACTGAATACCAATTATAAACATCCTGATTGCCATCATACAAGCTACTCTCCAGGAATTCTTGTTATGAATTTGAATTAATCCCATCATTTTCTGGTGCATCGGCCAAAACCAGAGAGTCAGAAAGCAAACAATGTTCTTCAGGGAACACTGATAGTGACACTCCTATGACAATCAGTTAGCTATTATAACTGACAGTGAGGTATTGAACACAGTCAGTCATTAACAACATGCTGGGTTTGGCTTTCTGACTGAAGATCTACCTTCTCTATGGAAACCACCTCCTGACTGCTGCTCCCTGTTAGAAACTCTAACATCTCTAACACTCTGGTTAATCCTTGTTTTAGGGCAACTAGCGTGATGTTTTCTGTGCCATTAACAAAAATAATGAATGATGTAGACTAGGGATGCAACGGGACAGGGTAAAGCACCGGACCGTTCGGTACGCCCTGCACGGGACAATCCGTCCTCCTCTACCGCGGGACTTCGGTACTGCCATTGATTCTGTGCTGGTAATTAGTTACAGTCGGCCCGACGTTACCAAACTGCGCCGCGCTCCCAGACAAAGGTGCAACAACCAGCTCGCTGTTCCCCGCTCCAGCAGCTGGTTGGCATAGAGACACGACCTCCTCTCCACAACCCGCATCACGGAGCAGTGAGGAGCTAAGAAATGTACACGGGTCGGTTGCGCTTTTTTCGAAAATCAGCCCTGGTGTTAGGTGCTGCTCAAATTTCTCCCGACTTGAGCGCTTTCTGCCTGGATGGGCTCCAGCATTCAGGGGCGCCGGGTTGCGCTGTGTTCACCTCCTCTTTGCGGTGCGCCGGAGCGCGAAGCAAAGAGGAGATGTGCTGCGCTCTATTCATTGATGCGCTCTCGTTTAAAGAACCGATAAAATACAGAAAACATTCTGTTACTGCGGCCCTGACTGTGAACCATAATCCCAGAGAGACATACAGCTCGTTTATGTTGTATTCTCACGGCTTTCACCCGCCCAAACCTGTAACTGTGGGCGGATTAAGTTAACTGTGACATTCTGTTTTTTTGTTACCAAAAAAATTAAATATATGTTTTGGGATTAAAAAAAGCAGTTTCTTTCTGCACAAAACATGTACCGATCTGTACCGTGGGCCATGGCCCAGGTACTGAGGTACGGACCGTACCTTGGGCTACCTGTACAGTTTCACCCCTAATGTAGACGTAGCTCTACTACAGCAAAGTTCAGTAATCAGCTAATCGATTCAGATCGGTGCCTCTCTCATAAATTTGGGATTTGTTTTTGGCTCCCCTCCACCTTAAGCAGCATAAAGAGATTTCCTTTTTTCAGCAACCATCAGCTTTTATTGTTTACCAGCACAAAGCTTCCTGCTGATCCTTGTTGCACCAAACTGAAGAGTGTGGCGTGAAAGGTCTCCCTTTAGACACGCATATCCTACCTGACAGCTTGGCCTCCAGCCTCCGGATCTGATCGTTCCTTCTGAACAGCTGGGCGGACAGGTCATCCCTGGAGCTGCTGCCATCAGACGCCTACAAACCGACCAGAACATGACCAGAGAGGACACTGAAATACAGCCTATTCTATTTCAGCCACAGGTTAAAAAATGCAAGGTTTATCTTTGGTATCCAACAAGGCTTCTATCTCCCCTTCCATCACCATATTAAGAAACAGCTTTTTAAATATTCTTGCCTGAGAAGGAATAAAATAAAACAAAACTTATGAAGTTATGAAAATGAATGGCGGCAGAAAGACATCCCCATTAAGGTCTCAGTGCAGCTGAGCTCTGAGTGTTTAACCCCCCCACCCCCCAAAAAAAGGATTCTCTAAACACCGAACATCATTGGGCTTTAAGCCATGTCAGACTAGATGGTTGCATTCAGACTGGGATCCTGAAGGCCAGAAACACATCTGAGGTAGTCTGGAATCCTATCATCATCAGTCCTTAGTATCCTTAGTAACGACACCCTGGGGTTTCAGTGCTGATCAGGGAAACTGAGGCTAGAGGTAGAGCAGTCCTCTTACAGTTGGAAGGTTGTAGGTTCAATGCCAGCTTCCTCCTCTCACATGTCAGTGTCAGAGGCGAAGCGGTAGGCGACCTCAGTGACCTCTTCATGCATCATTGGACCTCCTCTTGTCCAGACGCATCACTAAATGCAACCTCAGGTCTACCACCACACCCCACAATAAAAGCCTTCATCTGACTGATGTGAATTTTCCATGGAGAGATATGTTGGGACATCAGGGTGGACAGACACAGGAACACAAACCAGGAGGTCAAATGCTGGATGTGCAGTCATTATCTAAGGTTCTGAATTATATCAATAATTAGTTGGTTTTTTCACCAACTCCATAGCAACGAATAAAAAGTAATGCTAAGATTTCAGCACATGCTACAAGCTGGACTGTACCAAAACATGGAATGTTAAAGTAAAACCAAGACACTGCTGCTCACTGAATTATTTAGCTGAGCTCAGCTGAGAGGACAGCGCTTTACTAGTGAGACGACACCAACCTGTACGCTCCAACAGACAGGGCTTTAACACTTCACCTCTTGTTTTAGTGAGTAAACGTCAAACTGAAACGAGACGTACAGTGGGGAAAAAATAAACCATCATAGAAGAGCTCCATGGTTAAAAAAAGATCATCAGACAGCTTCACCAACACACAGAGGAGTGTATTATACTGGTTATACAGTGAGAGAGAAACCGTCCCGCCTATTTCCACCCATGTTCTGCTGCCCAGACCCGTCTGACAACTGTTAACAAAGGGCCAGAAGGCTGAGGGCCGAGGGCCAGAGGACGCTCTGCACCAGCATCCAGCAGTTCTGGGGATTTAGCAGAAGATATGAGGATGCTGATATATCATAAACATTCAGATCATTCCTCCTCGTTTTTGTGAGCAGTTATTAAGACAACATAAATTAATGGCTAAAATATCTTTCCACAGGAATGTAATAAATTGTCTGGTAGCAAAGGACTGAGGTTCTTACAGGCTTTTATCCATCTGTGGATGTACTGAGGCAGGACAGAACCGCTGAATGCAGAAGTATCTCCAAAGACTGATGGCCCACATTACTGCTGCCTGACACTAAAAAGTAGATTCATGGTCCTGTTCACATTGTTCTAGGTTTAAAGAGACTGTTTCTATCAGAACAAGGAGGATAATTCCAGACATGACTGAGATGTTGTTAACAGCAGAGGACCCCTGGTCTTCAGGCGCTGCATATTTTAAACGTTTCCCTGCCTCAGCACACCTGACGCTCAGGTTTCTGCAGAAACTATTGATAAAACATAAAACTGATCTAAAGTTGTCATGCTTTAGCTGCTCCTGAAAAGGGAGTTATTTTGCAGATGTGTTAATTTAATGAACAGAAACGTCTCCACTCCAAACCAGACTTACAAAGTCATCGCCAGAGTCTGCTCCCAATGAGGTGATGGATTCCTTGCTGATGGTCCGGGGAATACGGACACCAGTCCTGGGGGCTGTGGCCGCCTCCTCTGCTATCTTCTTCTTCAGCTTGGCAAACATGTCGCTTCCTTCAGGGTCTCGTCTTGAGTGCAGGTTCCAGCTTCTGGAGGATTTCTGACCATGTGTTTGGATCTTAGAGCTCGTAGTTCAGAGCGCTGAAGCAGACGTGTGATCCGATGTAGTCCCACTTCAAACAGGCCGGTGGTGTTCTCATTCTGCTACACCTAGAAGAAGAAAAAGGACATTTATCAAGACGTAGGAGGTTTCTGAACCAGCATCCACCGGCCACCTAAAATCGTTTCATTTTGCTGTCTACAAGGTGTATGGGTGAAAGTGTTGTCATGGGCGAGCTCCTGTTTAACTCTGCGGTCATTATTTGGCCGACACACCGCTGTCTTCTGGTCCGATTAGGAGCGTCCAGACAAACTGTCACAGTGTTGACAGCCAGCTAGCTCTGCTGCTTTTAACAATGGCATTAAGCCTTAGCTCTCGCTAGCTTAGTACTTCTCCAAACTCCGCTCTCTTACCAGATTAACTCCAGCTAAATATCCTTCTCGCGTCCTCGGTGGCTTTACACATCCTCCTTCTGGTTATGGAACGGAAATCAGCACGAATAGAGGGAGGCACTTTAAAAAGTATTAAAGAAGTCGCTGAAACTGCCTCGTCTGAGGAGCTAGCCACTGCTGAGGAGCTAGCTACACGTAGTCAGCCAAACACCAGCTGACTGAGGACGTCACGGTGAGGCCTCTGCTGATTGGCTACGGTGGTTTGTAGGCGTGGTAACTTAGATAGTAACAGCTCTGGTAACAGGCCTTCCCTACACCAACCAGCGCCCCCTGTCGCTGCCCTACACCCTACCCTACAGGCAAAAGAGGTAAATTCAGCAGACTGTTCATTTTCCTCTGCAATTCCATACATTATATATATATATTTGTGTAAAGAATAAATGTTCCAGAAGTCCACTTTGTTCAGACACAACTAGGCCTTGTTGTGCTGCTCAGTCTTTTTTGCCAGAAGACTTGTGTTTAATGTGAGATGAAGCTCTTGTTTGTTCCTTTTTTCGCTGAATCAAAGATCAACTTCCTGAAAAGGTTTTGCTTTTATGAATCAGCCTTCTTACTGTAGAATAATGGACTCCAAATGATTGAAAACAGCCTGAGAAACCTTCATCAGCAACACTTGCCTCTTAAAACTAACTCTTGATGGGTTTGGGTTCTTGGTTAATAAGACCAGAATACTCCATGACCTGCAATAGTAAGTTATTATCCAGCGCAAACATGGAAGTTTGAACAAAATAAAAAATAGACTTAACATTCACGTTTAATTAGAACATTGTAACCTAATTTGATAAACAAAACCTTTCACAACATAAAATGTATTTACATATTATTTAATGTTAATATAAAATAAAACATAAGAGGCTTGTGACCATGACTATAGAGCACACAATCATTTTTATTGAGTAAATTCAGACGTGGTAGAATGCCAACACAAATGGTATCAACAGCCAATATTGAGCAGTTTTATTTGAGTGCTATTTGGTGTTATAAGCAATTTACAAAAATGCATGTTTGCACATTATTTTTGGTATGCATTTTATTTTATCAATACTTGCATATTTGTGACCCCAAGTGGGCTCCTGACCCCAACTTTGGCAACTACTGTGATAGGCCAGAAGGCGTTGTGAAAAACGATTTGCCCTCCACAGATTTCTTCCAGTTTTTCTTTTCTTTCACAGACATGTTGAAACCATAAAACATAAGCAACAGAAAGACTGCTTTCACGTGATGATTTTATTTATAACGGGACTAAAGCCCAACCAAAACAACCTGGTTCTATGTTGAAAAGGAGACCTGACGAAAAAAAGCTGTGAAAAAGCAACAAACCATTTCCCAATCTAAAGAAGTCAAGAATTATGTCATCTATCCATCCATTAGTGCGAAAAGGGTTAAAAAGCCATTTCTCTGGGATCGGGACACCAGAGAACCACAGTGGGACCGTTATCCACACATGGAGCTCACCACTTAGTGTCACTGTGCCTAAGTAGAAAGAATAGTTCTCCGAATCAGGAAGCTGGATTCAATCTTCTTCCCTGCTCATGTCACAACCCCTGGTCCAGCAACCTTACCCCAAGTTAATCACAAATCTGTTCATCAGAGTACTGATGTATGAATACTTGTGCATAAAATGGCACTTTTGAGAGAATGAGTTCACTAGTTCTTGTAAAAAAAAACTTATTGATTTTTCTCAAAGACCTTCAGGAAAACTTTCTGTGGAATAAGAGAGGAGAACCAGGCTGTTAAGAGCAGTATGGAGGAGGAAGCGTGACGGGGGGGGGATCATTAATTCAGAACCTCGTCCACTTCTTATTAATGATGGAAAAGGAACTTCTGCTTTCAGCAGAAAGTCAAAGGGGAATGTCCAGTTATGCAGCAAATCTACATCTGACTGGTTTAAAAACAGGAAAACTAAATGAAGGTTTTTAAATAAAGTTTCGGTTTAAATCCCACAGACACTGTAGCGCGTCTTTCCCAAAGCCCTGCATCAATACACATCGGTTTTATTCTGAATGAAAAAGCTGATTCAGGATTACATCATGAGACAATATCACTTATTTATGTTCCTTCACCAAAGTCTTCTGGTCTAAATCTCTCTCAATAGGATTTCTTTATTTAAAAACAGACAGAAATAACATCCACACAGAACTGACTATACATCTTGAAATCACAGACCCTCCTGAAGTTACCACAGCTTAGACCAAGCATGAAGGAGATGAGCGTATTTTTACATATCGACTCTCAGGTGTACAGTTCATTTACAGGATTATACGAGAACATCCTGGGGTGTCAGGATACAGAGCTTTGATTGGTGTGCAGTGCTTTAATACATCCAGCTACATACATCACCAGGACAAATTAACATTAGAACAATCTATGCATCAGCACATGTGCAATTAGCTCGCTTTTAATGGAAAAGAAGGAGGAAGCTTTATAAATAGCATTTTACATTGTCAGTTGATTTGAGTCCTTGCTCTAGTACAGCAGCACAGCAGTGAGGCTCAGCAACCTTCCTTTGCTGTAGTATGTAAGTGTAACTTAAGCTGCAGAATAATGCATCAGACGCGCAGAGCGGGAAGAACAGCTGGCACCAGGAGCTGCTCCCTCACACACCCACACACAGCAACATTTACTAGCCAGCTTCACCTACAGGAAGTAGGGTGTGGTCGTACGGGGAGGGATGACTCTTTCAGAGTCGGGCACCGCTCTGAACAGCTTCGGCTCCCTCGTGTTAGCGTCTTTGAAGACCATGATGGATGCGATGTTGCCGCAGCGGTAGCAGTAATTGGGAGCCGACCACACTGTGACCAGCTTCTCGTCAAACATGAACTTGTAGCCTTCATGGACAAGCTGGTGAGCCCTGCAGATCAGCTTCAGGTTGTTGATGTGAACAAACTGCAGAGATGGAGAGAGAGAAAGATGAGGAACAGCTCCGAGTCCCTAGAACCTTCTACACAATCATATATTTCCCCCCAGGTCTCTGGGCCCTCATTTTTCCACCGTACTTACACACAGATCTGTGAGTATTTGGTGTGTAGGAACTATTTCAAGCATTGTGGCAATCATCAACTTGTACTTGTGCGTAGAAAAGTTCCTTAATAAGAAGTACAGCTCTCACCATACGTACACGCAGCATCTAGTGGTAGAACAGGGGAACTGCAACACTGAAACAGTTTGACAGAATGTTTCTCTCATCCGTTTATCTCCTCCACCAAAAAGCTCATGTTTGTGTCTGTCCGTCTTTTAGCAAAAAAAAAGTGTAAGAATTAATGGACAGATCTGGATTAAACGTTCAGGTAAGGTTAGAAATTTTCCATGGTATAAATGATTAATTTCTGAGGGTGATCATGAAAGGATATCCTGTGAATCCCACTGTAGGGGTGGGGGGGGTCCTGTCAGAGGTCTATGTGCTGGCCCTGCTGTGAGCTGAGAGACGTTGTATTCAGTTTGATATCGAACCATTTTTTTCCTTTATTTCTAACAGGAACCTCTCCACTATCCCGACCATACTGCCTCTATCACTTTCTAACTGGCAGAATTCTTTTTATTGGTTCCCCCAAACACCAACGTTCAGGACAAATTTTACTAATCCAATTGGTTCAAAGTTGTTAAGGATTTCCAGGTCAATAACAGCAAATGAAACAATTATGTGGCACATTTTTTCTATGTCTGCAGCATGAATATAATGAATGCTTGGGTTTTGTTTTTGTTTTGTTTTTTTTTGGGGGGGGGGGTTATTTATAGCATGCATTACATCAATTTACTAACCCAGACAAGGGTGGGTAAATTCATAAAGAACGGGTTTATATCTTATCTTTATCCTATAAATATCTTTATCCTGTAATAGTATCTTATTTTATGCTTGATCAATAAACGAGCCTTCAGTCATTAAAGGGGAAGTTAATCTTTTTTTCAACCTGGACCTTATTTTTAGAATTTATTACGTTTATTTACTCACCTAGACAGGTTTGGAGCTACTTGGATTCCTTCTGGAGAGGTTTACATTCATTGGGGATCAGCGTATATCCATATGATGGGAGTTGTTGGGGGCAGCCAAAGTTCAGCCTCTAAATAAGGCATTATCGGCCAAAAAAACTCCTTCATTTCACCCGTTTTGTTATGAATCACTAGCACTATTCCCCTTGGAGTTCTGAACGTCTTGGTAGTGCTAAGGTATTAGCTTCTGGGGTTTTTATAGGCCTTTAATCCAACACATTCCAATTTACACTAACCGGCAATGACATCACAGCTGCCTGCCATTGCAGCTGTAGTCTTACCAGGTGGCAGAAAGGGAGTCTATAGAAGCTGAGCTTACTCCACTTGGTCATTTTGTTAATGCAATTTGGAAACAGGCAAACACAAACCACGCTGATATCTGCAGTAGAAAGTTCTGTCTAACCGACCGCCATAGAGCACAGAGATAAAGTCCTGCTCAGAATACAGCTGGAATTGAGCACAGCAGTGATGTCATTGAAATCATATGTTAGTGTAGTTGCATTTTAAGCTTGTAAAACACCTCTGAGAAGCTCAGAACTCGCAAGGGATAAGTGCTAGTGATTCCTAAGGCATTGCTGAAATGAAGGGGTTTGTGGCAGATAATGCCTTATTTAGAGGCTCTACTTTGGCTACCCCCAACAAATCCCATTATATTAATAAATGCTGATGGTCCAGGTTTCAAAGAACGGTACTTCCCCTTCAAAATCAATTAATGTTAATTACAGCAATTTTCAATGTTCTGACTGCTTTTTGCTCCACTTCTGTTTCACCTCCATCTCAGTGTCACTGAAAATCCTTTATTCACTCTGTTGGCCATTATTTTCAGAAAGAACACAAGGATTAATGCGTGTGCTGGAGGATGTGGTGTGACCAAATATGGTTAATTGAGGGTGTTTCTGTATGCAAATGATTTAGGATTTATCAACAAATGAGTGAAAAGTCTCCTCGTGTTTAATCAATACTTTAGAGCTGACCTATAGAGGATTATTTTTTCTAATCAACACAGCGGATGCACACACTACCTGGCTGCAGAAAGAGACGACAGCCCTTTAAATAACTCTGCTTCCCATTGTTATTATTTCTGGTTATCTTGCAGTGGCAGTGTTGGTTAGAGATGTTAGCTTGTTTATCAGCCAAGGCTTAGTTGATGACGTGATCGCTGCAGATTGTTGCATTTTTAATTGTCTGCTTGTTTCAAACTCTTCTTCTGATAACTTCTAACCAAAGATCTTTTTTTTTGCCTTGAAGGAACGAGCCTGTTGTTTTTAATAAAGCGTTTTGTTCAACCATCAGCACAACAAGACATGATGGAATCTCTTTCTGCAGACGACAGCTGCAGTGGAGCAAGGAGGGAGCTAGACCAATAATCCTTCTATTGAATACAAGTATTGTATTAATAAACCTTTAAAGTTACACCTTTTATTTACAACAAATGACGAAGTCTCTACTGCTTCTATAAACACATGAATAAAAAGCTTATGTGAAGAGCGCCATCTATAATTATAAAAACAACAAACCAGTTCTTAGAAATTTTTGCTGTCAGAAATCTGGTGCTTCAACAAGCCGTTTGAAAAATTACCTTTTTGACTCCGCCCACCAATTCCATTCCTATGCTTCTCATGTGTGACAAACCTACAACCTCGTAAAAATAATGGTGGGTGTGGTCTACAATGGACAGTTTCCATTAAAGGGACAGAGCCTCTAAACAGCTCACTCTGAATAGGACTGAAAGAACTGAGCTGGTGAAAGCGTTTTACGTGAGGGGGATTTTTGGCAAAGGAATTCATGAACTCTTTTTAAAGACCATAGACTTGTTTAAATGGAACTGTTTTAAATAGAGACATAGTATGTATTAGGGATGCACCGATACTGATACCGTCTAATGTACTCGTATCGGTATCGGTTAAAGTTAACTGATACCATGATACAATACTTAAAATGTGGACACACTGCAATAATTTCACAGAAAATGTTCATTTTTAACTTGAAATTATTGGTTTCTGCTCATTTATTTTTATTAATATATTTATTTTTAAGTCTAATTCACCATAATTTGTTGTAATAAGCAGATTAGAAAATAAAACCTGTCTTCCAATTCATTGCATTTTTTTTGTGTGTGTAGCAGAAGTATCGGCATTGGTACTCGGTATCAGCAAGAACTCTGAATACTGAAAAAGTATCGGTATCATATCGGTTAGAAAAAAGCGGTACTGTTGCATCCCTAGTATGTACCCTTTAAAGGACCAATGAAATGCAGGACAGCTGAGCTTAAAAGTCGAGAGTCCATTTAGAAAAATGCAGAGCAGCAACATGTTGCATGTGTGTACCTCTGCATCATCTTCATTTTTAACATGCATGAAATGGATTTAAATTCCAGATTACAGTTTAAAACAAATACAATTCAATTTGGCTCCAGTGGTTAGCACTGGTTGTTTGTCCTGTCTGTCTCTAAGTTTCCCTGCAATGGAGGGATTTACTCGATTCCAAAAATTGCCTGAGGCAAAAAAAATTGCCTTGAAGCCTCGTTAAATTCCTATGACGCACATTATACGCGCAGAGATCTGGTTGTTCCACACGGACCATTGTTTGGTTCTCACCTGTGCGAAGCACAACAGTAGAGTGTGATGCAGTTTGAATTTAGTAGGCGCGATTGTGGAGAGTAAAGACGCCCATAAACGGCAGAAAATGTGTAAAGTTTGGGATCGTTACATTCTAAAACATGAAGAGAAAAAAGTACAGAGTATATACAGCAAAGTAGAGCTGGTGTACCACAGCAGTACGAGCTCAATGATCCAGCATCAGAAAACATCCACGTTTCACCAAGCGTCGCAGAAACAAGCTAACGTAACCTAAAGCCTGTATGCATTGATGTTCGCTAATTTTAATACTGTATTTGTAGCGATGTCATGATGCTGTTTGAATAGATATGTTTAGCTTTGATGTTTTTTAGTAGTAAACTTTATTCATATTCAATCTCAAGAGAGCCTTGTCCACACGTAGTCAGGAATCTCACAACACAGAAATATTTTTCTACGGTTTGGTCTGTCATCCACACATAAACACAGATTTTCAACACAAAAAACGAGTCTTGCCAAAGTGGAGAACTGCGTTTTCTCTCTTTTCATTATCTGCTTGTAGACAGATGAAAACAGAGTTTTAAGTGCCGTAACGTCACTATGCTCCAACATCACAGTTACAGTGTAAAAATCACCAGATTTCTTGCTGCGCTGCGACCAAAGTAAGAAAATATATTTTCTCACTCTCTCCTGACACAGAGACTCCTGTGAGTGTTCAGAATGATTAATAGTGATTATTCCTAGATGTTCAGTGGTGCTGAGCAGGGCCGTATCAGGAAGTGAATAAAGAGGGGCTAAAAGAGACCCAGGGTGGGTCTGGGACTGTAGCACCACAATAAAAGCAGAGATGTTCTTCTAATGGGGACCCAATCTGAGCTGCTCACATTTTAGAGTTTTACTGTTAAAAGGACATTTAAAGTTATTTTGTTTTGCTAAGGTTTATGTGACAATGTCATCTCAAACTCTGCTTGATTTTCAAACAATTTAACTGATT
The DNA here is from genome assembly GCA_028564705.1 of Apricaphanius iberus. NCBI lineage: Eukaryota > Metazoa > Chordata > Actinopteri > Cyprinodontiformes > Aphaniidae > Apricaphanius > Apricaphanius iberus. The sequence goes on along the minus strand of JAPXFQ010001128.1, from coordinate 510,867 downwards.
GGCGAAAAAGAAAATCACTAAACTTACATTATTGCTGTTGACTTATTTTGCCAACAAAAAAAAAAACACTTTAATGGGGCTTACTTTTGGAGCCAAATGTTGGAATTGGAGTTCTCTGTTTTTTTTAGATAAAAGGAAAATGCTTGATCATTTTACAGCCACAAAATTTTTCGTTATGCATGATTTGTTTTAGTTATTTCTAAACTTAATCGGTTAATCGAATCGATAAATGGCTAGATTAATCGATTCCAAAAAGAATCGATAGCTGCAGCCCTAGTTGTGAGCTTCTCTACTTTCAGCACTGCAGGAAGGCAGGCTACTTCTACTCCACCTGAAGCATTGAGCTGCGTTTCAACACAGTTTGTTTGCTCAGTTTCTGACAGCGACAGAAATAAACTTCCTGCCACTCAACATTTTAGGCTTCAAGTCTGCATTTTCTGAAAAGTAGTTATTGGCTTCCATTAGATCAGGAACTTTCAAACAATACTTGCTATGGTAATGGATAAATATTTTCTTCACACTAGATGTTGAAAGTTTGTCGTTTTACATTAAACTGAAAAGAAACCTGTTGAAATTCTAGCATTTTGATTCAAGTATGTGCAGGTTTATTTTCCTTTGATATTAAACATATAAATAATAAAATCAGGAAAGCAGAAAAGTTTGAAATGTATTTTCATACTATTTTGTTTTATTTAAAATATCTTCATCTTTAATTATGTTGGGAAACATTTTGTGTGTCATTATTTTGGAAAAAGAATTGAATATTTTTAAAATGCATTTTGGACAAAAACATTTTCTTTGAATGGCATTCTAAACCTTTTTGAAGTTGTTCTAATGAATGCATCCAGTAAGTGAGAATGTTCCTATGTAGTCATTTTGACATGCATGAAGAAAAAAAAAAGAATATAGTGCAATACACATCATCACGCAAACGCTTTAGATTATATCACGATACAGATTGGAGGCCATATCGCCCAGCCATACCTTCCAGGTTCTTTGACATCCCATGATGGTTTCCACCTACCTCATTGGTAACTTTAGCACCAAAGAGCCAACCGGCCCCTCTGGGACTGATGGCCCAGGTATCCACGTCTTCAGGGTCCGACCACACCAGGTCACAGAACGCTCCTTTATGGGGGATCTCCTGATTTCGCTCGATGGTTCGAATCTGATCGAGGGTCTTTATGTCTGGAGAAAGGCCGCCGTGGACACACAGGATCTGCTCGTCCATCAGCTGACAGATTAAAACAGAAGCCCACATTGTTTTAGTCGGCTGTGGTCAAGCTGTTCGGGTTTGTCCTGAACTTATTCCATACTTACAGCTGCAACTGTTAGCATATCGAATACTTTAGTGCAGTAGCGCCAGGCGTTAGCATTCCCATATTTGGTTTGGCACTCATCTGTGAAACATGAGACGGTCCATCAGAGTTAAGGCAGGCTGGCAGCTGACACTCCCCATTTTCCATCAAACCAAACGTACCATAAAAGCCGTAGACTTGGGTAATCTGTCTGCTCTCATGGTTTCCCCGCAGAAGTGTGATGCGGTCAGGCCACTTGGCTTTAAGCACCAGCAGGTAGGTAAAAGTCTCCAGGCTGTAATATCCACGGTCAACGAAATCGCCCTGGAGACGACAACAGAGGACTTCTAAACAAACTCCAAACATCATCAGCATCTCCCGCTCAGTAGACAGAAACTAACAAACCATGAAGATGTAGTTGGTGTCTGGAACCTGACCACCAGTCCTGAACAGCTCACACAGGTCGTAAAACTGGGACACAAAATACAAGCAGAAACTTTTTACAGCAAACAAGAAAAAGGAATGACCCTTCTGATTCATTTGTGGTAAATATTTTACCTGTCCGTGAATGTCTCCACATACTGTTACAGGAGTAGAAACTGGCTGGACATTGGACTCCTCCAGCAGCAGATCACACACATAGTCACATAACCTCTGTGCAAAAGAGACAGAGTCAGAAAGGAGCTGATCATCATGAACCTTCAGATGGAAAACCATGGCAGGAAAACTCAACACATGTATGAAACCGATTCCATGAAAGCTTTACTGGTTCTGGCTGAAGAAATCAGCAGATTGAAGCTCCTGAACTGCTGAGGAGGTGGTTGGAGCATGAGCTGAGTGGGATCAGAAACTTATCTAAACCTGGCGGCTGAGCCATGCTGATTGTTACTGAGGGAAGAACGGATCAGAACCGCTCTGATGGACGCCCCTCTGCGCTAAAAGGAAGTACTTCCTGCAGACGACTACAGGCAGCAGGGTGAAAGGTCACAGAGACGGCATCAGTAACAGGGCAGAGGGGATTCACAAAACCATCATTCAGTCCAAAGAGGAGGTGGATTAAGCTGCACAGGGCCCCCTGCTGGCCTGGAGGTTTCCAGGGTAAATAAAACATACAAACATAAAGGAAAAGCGTCATAGTTTCAGAAAATGTGTGGCCCACGCATTTTATATTTACTGCTTTACTTTGTAGCTCAATACTTCATCAATCAGCCCATTTTAAAAAGGTTCACTTTAATAATTTAATCCAATATTAATAAAGTACTCCCTAAACTTAAAAAAGTAACAAAATTACAGTGGAAGCCAAATACTGGAGGAAAACATCGGTCCTTCAGCGTGTCGTTCGGACCAGCAAGCTGGGTCAGAAATGTTTGGTTGCTACGGTGACCAACCTAGGTCCTATTATTGTTCTCCTTTCCCAAACAACAGCCATCTCTCTCTCCCTCTCACTTTTGAGCGTCTGAAACAAAGGAATCAACTTTTAATATTAGGATTCGCTTTATATTAACTGTTGGTCTGATATCTCTGTCAGATGTTAGTGACAGGAGATTACACACCTGGGATCTATTAAACCTTCCTTTCTGCAGTGTCACATATAGTACATATTAATGTTATCATACTGAACCTGCACTGTATGACATGTAAAAATCCTCTGGGATGTTTGAATTCACACAGTGTGTGTGTGCGTGTGTGTCTACCATGCATGGAGAACATGAAACAGGTGCTAACTGAGCTGTGCTAGTTTCACCCCAAAACTAAACATTGCCTAGAGCCATACACATCCATGACTCTGACTGAGGTCATTAGTAAGGAGCTGCTAGCAGTCTTTGACGTTTTACTTGAGGACTAAATGTAATAAGGCCAATATGAAACATAACCAGCTAAAGCAGCAGGTTCATCTCCAGGGAAAAGGAAGCTGGTCTGACTAAACATGTAGGCAGGTAGAGATAATTATAATGCTGGTAGAGAACCTGCAGGACGCTAAAGGACTGGAGACTGGCAGGAGATTCCCCCCGCAGTGGAACAGTGGATCAGAACATCCATGTTTACCAACACTTCCTGCTGTGGTACATCAGTGTCGATGCTTCCTTCTGTAGTCGCACAACTACGACCCTGACAGGTGGGCTACGGACTGGTTTATTAACACCGGTCAATGTGGAAGAAGAAAAGTTGTTGTAACAGTAAAACAGGAGCCGAAAGCAAACCGGCCAGCTACCTCTGGCCTCAGCTTCATGACATGTCTGACTACAGCTCTATAGATAAACTGTTGACTGTCCAGTAGTCACTTCCTGTCTAAAACAGCAGCCTAGCATCATCAGCTAAACAAGCTAACGTTACCATCCAGCCCAGGGAGAGACAGCGCTGCTAGCCACGGCTAACCACTCCTCTGATTTAAACCCGCTTCACTACCGTCACTTTTACCTTCAGGTCGTTTTCCGGGAGGTATTTACACTGTTTGGCAATCTCCGCATATTTATCCAAATCTAGCGGCGCCATTGTACCGCGAAATGTTGCGCGAGTTCTACACACGCCTGTCCTGTTACCCTCTACCGCCACCTAGCGTTTGCGTGAGCCAACTGAACGAATGGAGCAAGCTGGGGCTTAAAAGTCTGTCAGGAAAAGGATCTATTAAAACTACATATCTCACGATTCGCTTATGGCTTATAAACACAACGAGTAGGGCTTTTATCTCAGACATATTTTTAAGATCTAAATTTACATTGGACAAATGGAAATGCAACTTGCTCAAAACTGTTTCGTTTTTTGATACTTTGGACATGAATTGTTACATTCAAGCTCCATTATTGAATGACATAAAAATGGTATCTTCTGCTGATGTAACACTTCTTATTCTTCACACAAACAATCCAAGGTCATTTTATGAGGATAGCACATTTTCAACAACATGATAATTAAAGGTGCTTTACATGATTAGGTGATAAAAGAAAAACAACATAAAGCACACAGAGAACATATGATATAAAGTACATAATAAGCATGTTACGCACACACAAAACATATGATATATGAAAACATTACTCAAAGGCAGCTCTAAACAGGTTTTTTATCTTTGATTTAAAATTATTAAATGTTTCAGCAGCTTTGCAGTCGTCTAGTAGTTTGTTCCAGATAAGGAGACCATAGAAACTATAAGCTGCTTCTCCATGTTTGGTTCTGATTCTAGGGATGATTAGTAAACTAGAGTTGAAGGACCTGGGTGGTCTATGGGGTTGCTATGGTGACAACAGGTCTTCATCATACTTTGGTGCTAAACCATTCAGTGATTTATAAACTAGTAGGAGTATTTAGAAGTCTGTTCTCTGAGCTACAGGGAGCCAGAGGAAGGACTTAATAAACTGGGGTGATGTGTTCTACTTTCCTGGTTCTAGTGAGAACACGAGCAGCAGCGTTCTGGATCAGCTGCAGCTGTCTGAGTGACTTTTTAGGTAGATCTGTGAGGACATTATTGTAGTAATCAATCTGACAAAACAAAAATGCATGGAGGAGTTTTTCAAGTTCCCATTATGACATAATATGAGTCCTTTCATCCTAGAAATGTTCTTCAGGTGATAGAAAGCTGATCTTGTTATTGCCTTCATGTGACCCTGAAGGTTCAGGTCTGACTCCATTATTACACCTAAATTTCAGACCTGGTCATTAGTTTCTAGCTGTATTAAATAAAGCTGTGTGCTGACTCTTGATCTTTCCTCTTTATGTTCAAAAATAATTCCTACAATGTTGTTTTTTTCAGATGGAGAAAGTTATGGGACATCCATCCATTGATTTGCTGGATTCATTTAGTTAGGGTTTGGATGGGTTCAAAGTCACCTGGTATCATTGTATTGTAAAGATGAGTATCATCTGAATAGTTATGGTAACTGATCTTACTGGTTGTCATAATCTGGGTTAGTGGGAGCATGTAGATAAGACCTGGGGGACCACATCTGAGTTCTGAACATTTTGATTAAAGGTTTCTTATTGAAACAAAGAAGTTCCTGTTCTTAGATGCAACCAAAGTTCCCCTCTTTGTATTAGGCCTGTGGGATTATTATTATTATTATTATTATTATTATTATTATTATTATTATTATTATTATTATTATTATTATAGCCACATTTTCTGCATACATTTCATGTGTATTTGCTTGTTTGTTTAATTAGTATTTCTCTCTTTTCTTAATGTAAATCTCTGCAATAAATGAACAGAGGGGTATATGGCAATAAATAAGGCTAGAGAACAAAAGTAAGGAGAGGATGTAACATAAAACAGATTTTTAGCACAGGCAGATGGAGCAACAAAAGAATAAATGAAATTACTGATGAAACTGAACATTTTTGATTCCATCTGACAGCATTTTAAGATCTGTGTGGACACCAGCAGAGCTTCTTTCTTCCTGGGAAATCTCCCATAACAACTGCAGGAGAAATAAAAGGTTGAAGAAAGAAACATAACTAAATAATATACATATCAGGATGATCTGTAATTATACAATTACAAAAAAAAATTATAACACTTCAAATGACACTCGATAATCAGTAATACATGAAGTGTTTAGACACACTAAAATATTAACTCACTACCATACTTTTAATAGAAATTTATAACCTCCTAGAATCAGGATTTCCTAAGATGTTCTTCAAAATAAAATTCTTGTGATTAGGGCTCAAGGTAGAATTATTGTTATTATTATGAATGACTATTTGTTTTAGAAATGTATCTCAAAAGGAGATTCTGTTAGCCTGTCTCAAGTGCAAGGTATTCTCCAATTATCTCCAATTATCTTTATTATATACCTGACTGAGCATCCTCCAAGCAAAGAAATATCAGATTATTTTTTGCCCCATGTTGGCTTTATAGCACAAGTTCACATCAAAAGTCTCCACAGGAAAAAGAAGTCTCGCTCAGTCCCAGTCCTTGTAGCTGAGTAACTTTATCCACTACTGTAAGATTCAAACACATGCACAACACACCAGTTCCATCAGATCATAGCACAATAATACAACCATTATAATTCCATTCGTTTTGTTTAAAATGACTTCCTGGTGAGGAGCTAAATATTCAGTTTGATTCTGTGTATCAGCAGGTTCAGGACTCAGGGGTTTGCTGGTGGTTACATCGACAGGAGTTCAGGAGAGCTGACCAGAGGTGGACAGAAGATGGGTTTGTCTCTGAAATGTTGAGAAAAAGCTGCTCTGGGAAAAGATCGAAATTCCTCTCTGATATCATTACTTGGGACTGATAATCCAGTGTTATTTTTACCACTGAGCTCTGTTCTAAATGTTCTTGAACCTATCTGGATAACATCTAGAGTTCTATGCTAAATTACATTATTTGGTGACAGTTTTGAACACTTGTTCAATTATTGCACCATCCACTTAACCTGTCTGTGTTTCTCCTTTAGAGCAGCTGGTTTCCAGCAGCTATTAGGTGGTGCTCTTATGTTGTTTCCTCTAGGAACCTTTTTCTATGTTACGCCTATCCATACTTAGTAATATTGATAGAGATGTAGCCTCTGGTGTGAAGCCAACAAGTTTTATTCCTACTATTAAACCACTGCCCACAGAAATCCAGCCAAGGTTTTTGTTCGGTGTAACCTCAGGCAAATCTCCAGACTACTTTTTTTTCCTCAAAGGTTGTAGAAAAGTTATATGTTCCCATCTATTTTTCTTCTTCACTAATTATAAAACCTGGGAAGAATTCAAGTCTAAGATCAAAATGGATCACAGCACTAGGTTTGCTAGTTGACTGTTTGTAGCGCTATTGTCACACTTTGTCACATATTGTTGCATATTTTAATGGTATTGGAGGGAGTAGTTGGTTTGCAAACAGAAGGCTGTAGATTTGATTCTAGCTTCCACCTGTCACATGTCTATGTGTCCATGAAGGACTTTAACCCCTACTTGGTTATCGAGACGCATATTGGTGTATTAATATGTACGTGTGTGTGCGTGCAACGGAGGTGGATATAGTTCCAAAAAATTGTACTTAAATACAAGTAGCACTACTTTAACACATTTTACTCAAGTAAAAGTAAAACGTACTTCTTCAGAAAATTACTCAAGTAAGAATCTGAAAGTATTTAGTAAAAAGGCTAGTCAAGTACTGAGTACTTGCTTTGAGATAATAGCATAAAATGTGATGTTCAGAAATAATTTAATTAAACAAAAAATATTAAGTCATGGGCAAATTCTAAAGACTAAAATATAGAAATACATGAGATAGTTGTAAAATAACAAATTTGATAAGAAAAAAGCTTTGCAGTAGGAAGAATAGCTATAAATGTTATTCAAGTAAGAGTAGCAATACCTCATAATAGTACTCAACTAAAATTAACAAGTATGTTGTAGTAAAAAAGTTACTTTTTCATAAAAAGTTACTCAGTTAAATGTAACTTGGGAAATGTAACTAGTCACTACCCACCCCTGGAGTGTGAAGGGGTTCAGTGTAAAGTGCCTTGAGCCATTTTTCATTTCATCTTTCGGCAATAAAATGTGGCGATTGTGCTTACATGTGCTGTTAGACGTAGCAGCTTCCTTTTACACAGCTGATCATGAGATCTTTATTTCTAGGCTTGACCAGTAGGTAGGTGTCACAACAGTGGACCAACAACAGTCAGGTCCTACCTCTCAAATAAAAGCCTTTATTAAAGCATACAAAACATTGTCTGTCTGTCTGTCTGTTTGGTGATGTGTTTTGGCCACCAGGAGGCAATATAATCTCTATTAAAACTAAAAGCGAAGAAGGTCTCCTTAGTACCTGCTTACAGAATCCATTTGAAACTACAATTATGAGCAAAGACATAATTATGAATAATAACATCGCACTGTCTGTAGTGGGAAGTCCGTGAAAGCATATTAAACCCAGCATTTAAACAAACCGTTCAGAGGAAGTCTCTAGCTAGTTCATAATGAAACAGAAAATTAAAAATGAAACGCTTAACCAGCACAAACAGGTTATCGGTTAACTGTCTAATATGACAAAAGGAAAAAAGTATTTCTACAACAAGCCGCCACATGTCATTCTGTCACAGCCGTCCTGATGGGACTCAACCCGACAAGGTGGATAAACCCGGAGACATAACAAATATAAACCTTCAGCTAAATATGATTTATATCATGTTCCGGCTAGAAGACACAATACAGTAACTAAAATATAGAAACATAAACGAATAGATTTATGAATGAGGATATTTAAATGATGATCTTTGACGGTGAAGTGGGGCCTTTTGATAATCCTCCAAACATAATAAACAAATGTTGAGGGATTGTCCAATCAGCAATCAAAAGAGCGCCAATAAAGAGTCGTCCCGGGCTCCCATTGGCTGCCCAGTCCGTCAGTCGCTGTCAGCAGCTAGGTTGCATTCACAGTCTCTGGTTGCAGTGAGACTGACGGAGCGTCGGTGACAAACAGCAGCGTTACGCCTCCGGCCGGGACATCGATGGTGGAGTCGGCGTTCATTCAGGGCCAGGTCTGAGACAGACCGTTACTGGGGCTTATACATGGAGAGCTGAGGCCGAGCATGAGTTTACCGTCCTTAATGATGTACATATCCCCAGCCCTGCTGATCATTCTCTACGGATATACTGGCTTTTCGGAATCTGCCCCTCGCATCAGCCCCAGCGATGCGTCGCCTATCTCAGCCGGCTGGGACTCGGTCCGCATTGCTTCACCTGACACCGGATCTCTGCCTGGAATCTCATCCGAACCGACAGCCCCTGGCAGCCCAGACTCTGAGACGGCGGGCACCCTGCAGCCTCCAACAACGGAGCCGACAGCCAGCAGCAGCAGCAGCAGCAGCAGCAGGAGTCGCACCACTGCCTCCCCTACTGCTGGAATAATCTCCCCCCGTAAGGACCAAATAACAGCCCCCAGCTCCCGGCTGACCTGGACGCGTAAACGCTCCACCGATGCTCAGAGCTCAATTTTTAGCCCGGAGAAAACGCTGCAGACCATGGTGACCATGGTTTCCCAGCACAGCACCAACGATGCCTGGGCTGCACATAACGCGGATGCTTCTGTTACCTCAGTAGAGAACAGTCAAGGTGAGTGATGTGGGATCAGATGCTGTTTTCAGTCTGATCGGTGTTGCATTCAGTCTCTGGGGGTTTGACGCAGACAGCGACCATAAACAGACGGCAACAATAGGCAGAGCACCAAGCTCTACACCGCACCATTTCAAATCACAAAAATCCACTAAATGATACATATTCCATATGCAGAGCGTGCATCATGCAGGCCTTGCTACTTGGCCTTTCATGCAATCTGCAGGCCTTTTTGTTAGAAGATGAGCATGCCACATATTCCAGTGGGCAGCAGCGGGGGGTGGGGTGGGGTGGGGGGTGGAAGGTGGTTCTGATGTTGTTGCTCGGTAAAATCTGTGTCGCTTCTGGAGTGAAACCAGCCAGCATCAGCAGCAAGCAGCTGCTTCATCCTCTCCGTATTGCTGTTCTGATGGCATGTTCAGCATCAGAACAAGGCCATCCAACCAAAATGGCCAGCAGGCTAGAGCCATGAATGAGCAGTGACAGTGGGGCCCCTCCCCTCTCACACACACCCGCACTCATCCCAGCCTCCATGTGGATGTGTTGTTCTGTCAGGGCAGCAGACACATTCTCTATCAGAAGGGTGGCTCTTAGGGAAATAACCTCCTACCCAGCTTGTGTTTTTTTTTTTTTTTAGGACTTAGAGCTTCCTCTTTTACCAGAGGACTGAAGCATCAGAAACAGATTTTTCTGTCCTATCTGGTCTAAAGCTCATTATTGGAATCCTGATACTTCTGCCTATTGCTAAGCAGTTACCCTGAGCCCTAAGCAGAGTGTTTTAGTGTACTGTAAATTCTGTAATGTTGTAGGTGTGTGTGTGTGTGTGTGATCTGATTCACTGTTCGGCCTGAAAAGATGGAGATTTTGGCTCATGTATGACCACCAAGGCCCTGGGACGGTTCCCCACATGTTGCTATTTTATCCCAATCTTCTTCCTTATGATTCCTGTCAACAATCCAGTTTAACATGTAACCATTGCATATCAGTTTATTTCTGTGTGTCGTTAAATACTTTAATAAACCCAAGAAATAAATATTCATAATAATGCTTAAATCTGGTATATTTTAATGGAGGTCCATATTCCTGTGAAGGACATGTGTTACAGTAGGTTTCCTTGTTTGTGGTTCTGATCCCAGGTGGACCAAAATAACTGTAGGTTATCTCCTGTTTCTAGACTAAGTCATTACACTTCTATAACCAGTTCAATCAGTTTATTTATATAGCAGCAATTTGATCTTAACAGGATAAGTTATTTCAATACAATTATGCAAAGATTCCAATTAGTTCAAACGTTTTCCATATAAGGAATCCCAGCAGATTGCCTCGAGTCATAGCTGAGAGGTTGAGGTTGGGCCCCAGCTGCTTTTACAGTAGAATATTGGTAGTTTCTGTAGATAAGTCATTGGTTCTCTGCAGATTGACCTTTATTGAGTCCCCTGGTGGTGGCTCCACTTCATACACTAAACGGTTAAATATAAAAACCTGAAGATACAAAATATGCAGCACATAGCTGCCATGATGGGCTCTCAGAGTGAAGCGAAACCTGCTGGCCTCAGTAAAACTATACAATGTCAAGATGATGAAAGAAATATTATAAAAGACAGTCCATGTATTTTCCATACCCACTGTATCCTGTTTGGAGTTGCGGGGCTGCTGGAGCCTATCACAGTGATCCCTGCTGGACAAGCCAACCCTTCACTGAAGTTGTTACCCAGAGGTAATCCCATAATAACTACTAACTGACCCGTATACTGCTCTGTTTTCATCCACGTTGTTATCCAAGTCTAGAGCGCCACTTTTCCCCAAACTAAAGTAACAACTTAGCGCTCATTTTTTAGACCTAAACAAATATCAGAAAGCAGCTTCATCACTTCTCTGTTAAATAATGCGTAAACCTTTACTGGAGATGCTCCACAAAAAAAGATAATCGGTCCAACATCAGCTTGATTGCTTTCTTAGTGGGTGGTGCATGGTTGCCTTGCAGCAACAAGGTCCTCGGTTCAAATCCCGCACTGTTTTTGGTGTGTGTTTTTTTGGATGTTCTTCCAGTACATGTGTCGCTTCTCTCTGGATACTTTAGCTTCCTCCCATTGTTTAAAACGTGATTGTTAGGTTAGCTGAATACTCTAAAACGGCCCTTAGTTCTGAGTGTGAGCATGGCTGTTTGGTCTGTGTGTTCTGATGGACTCTGTGTGAGAGGAACCGACCCACTCCAACCTCAAGCCACATCTGGACGGGCAGTATGAATGACCATGAATGAATGAGTGTTCCCAACTACCAGTGACACAGCAACAGCTGGAGCCATTTTTTTATCTGGAAGCAACAATACACTGAATACAAACCCCACATTAACTATGACAGTATGAAACAAGAGCTAGAAACCAAAAGAGGGAAAGACTCAAATATCTTGGATTAAAATAAGATGTTAGTTTCAGGCCTTAATAAACTTAGTAAAACTTTTTAAATAATGAACATAAAGGTAATAATGCTTTGAAATGATCAATTATACAGACGTGGACAAAATTGTTGGTACCCTTCATTAAATCAAAGAAAAACTCATAATGGTCACAGAAATAACTTTAATCTGACAAAAGTAATAATAAATAAAAATTATATAAATGTTGACCAATGAAAGTCAGACATTGCTTTTCATCCATGCTTCAACGGAATTATTTAAAAAATAAATGCATGAAACAGGCCTGGACAAAAATGATGGTACCCACAACTTAATATTTGGTTGCACAACCTTTTGAGGCAATCACTGCAATCAAATGATTCCTGTAACTGTCAATGAGACTTCTGCACCTCTCAGCAGGTATTTTGGCCCACTCCTCATGAGCAAACTGTTCTAGTTGTTTCCGGTTTGAAGGGCGCCTTTTCCAGACAGCACGTTTCAGCTCCTTCCAAAGATGCTCAATAGGATTGAGATCAGGGCTCATAGAAGGCCAGTGTTTTCCTCTTAGCCCTTCTTGGGTGTTTTTAGCTGTGTGTTTTGGGTCATTTTCCTGTTGTAAGACCCGTGACCTGCGACTGAGACCATGCTTTCTGACACTGGCCAGCACATTTCTCTCTAGAATCCCCTGATAGTCTTGAGATTTCATTGTACCCTGCACAGATTCAAGACACCCTGTGTCAGATGCAGCAAATCAGCCCCAGAACATAACCGAGCCTCCCCCATGTTTCACAGTAGGGACCGTGTTCTTTTCTAGATATGCTTCATTTTTCCGTCTGTGAACATAGAGCTGATGTGCCTTGGCAAAAAGTTAAATTTTTGTCTCATCTGTCCACAGGACATTCTCCCAGAAGCTTTGTGGCTCGTCAGCATGTAGTTTGGCATACTCCAGTCTGTTTTTTTTAATGATTTGTCCTCTGGCTCAAACAGCGAAGGATGTTCCGATCTGACACTGATGTTCCTTGAGCATAAAGTTCAGCTTGGATCTATTTTGAAGTCTTTCTAGGCTCTTTTGTTACCATTTGGATTATCCGTCTCTTTGATCTGTCATCAATTTTCCTCCTGCAGCCACGTCCAGGGAGGTTGGCTACAGTCCCATGGATCGTACATTACTGAATGACATGTGAGCTTAGTCACAGAAACATCTAGCTGCTTGGAGATGGTCTTATAGCCTTTACAGTTAACATGCTTGTCTATGATTTTCTTTCTCATCTCCTGAGACAACTCTTTCCTTTGCTTCCTCTGGTTTATATTGAGTGTGGTACACACCACGTCACCAAACAACACAGTGACTACCTGGAGTCCTATATATAGGCCCACTGAGTGATTACAGGATTGTAGACACCTAGGATGCTGATTAGTGGACATACTTTGGATTAACATGTCCCTTTGGTCACATTATTTTCATTCTTTTCTAGGGTACCATCATTTTTGTCCAGGCCTGTTTCATGCATTTATTTTTTAAATAATTCCGTTGAAGCATGGATGAAAAGCAATGTCTGACTTTCATTGGTCAACATTTATATAATTTTATTTATTATTACTTTTGTCAGATTAAAGTTATTTCTGTGACCATTATGAGTTTTTCTTTGATTTAATGAAGGGTACCAACAATTTTGTCCACGTCTGTATGTAAAATTAACCAGTTCATTAGAATAATTGGGATTTTTAAATATATTATTTGAGTTATATTGAATTTATAATAGATTTGTAATGTTTATTTACTTGACCAACATTATAATATTGTATTTTTTACGCAAACATTTTTTTAACGTGAAGCCATGGAGTCACCAAAAAAGGCTTCATAAATGATAAATAACGGGTCTAAAACGCAGTCAACACTCAGATCTAACTCAGATCTAAGCAGTCCTGTAGTCTCTGCTCCCCCAGCAGGTCCAGGTGTTCAGTCTGTGTGTTACTGGAGGAAGGAGAACTCTGCATGCCCCCTTTCATCACACAGTTCCAGTCTGATCTGCATCAAACCTGTTGTGTAACCTTGGAGAAGCACCTCTAGGTTCCTGTTGTCCAGCTGCAGGAAGCTGGATGAGACATTCTCTGGATGTCACACTCCTTCAGGGGTGATTGCAGGCGACAGACCACATAACTGCGCTTCTCTTAGTTACATAAACATGTACGCTGCAGTGGAACCAGAGCATGATCCAGAATGGGATGTTTGAGCAACATTCCAGCAAAAATTCAGATGCAGTTTTCCCTCTGAACTTTCTGGCTTCTTTGTCTGCTGAGCCCAGAATGAAGACAAACAGAGGCGCCTTCAGTTGCCACACCTAACTTGACATCAGATAAATAATAGATTAGCTCTCCGTACTCTACAGGGTTATCATCCACAGACAGCCTGACATCATATCTTCAGGTTAAACCAAGCGGGTGAGGTTGATCTCTGTGTGCAGCCCAGCAGCACTTGGTTTGGACTAACACTGATCTACATGGGACTAAAGGCTGTTACTTATGTAGCCCAGACAAAGGCAAAAGCAGGCCTTTTCGTTGGATTTTGCAGTTGAATGTGAAGACAATCATGCGTTGTGGTGGTTTGGTCTTTCTAGGGGCGCCAACAGCTCCGAACCCTTTCCCTCTCCTCAGCATGGCCCTGTGTGCAGTTTCTCCACAGATAGTCCCCGTAATTCTGTTCCAATGTCAATAAAAAAAGAAATATTTAGCAGCATTGATCAAAGCCTTCTGTTTTTATCTCATCTTTATCCTGTAATAGTATCTTTATTTATGCTTGATCAATAAACAAGCCTCCAGTCATTAAAGAGGAAGTTCTTTTTTTTTTCACCCTGGACCTTATTTTTAGCATTTACTATGTTCATTTACTTATCTAGAAAAGTTTGGAGCCACTTGGAGTCCTTCAGGAGAGGTTTTGATCAGTATATATAATGTTAGTGGTGGACGCAGAAAAGTGCTGCCTCTAAATAAGTTCGGATCGTCTCGGTGGTGCTAAACTATTAGCTTCTGGGGTTTTACAGGCTTTTAATCCAACTGATTCCAATTTATAGTAACCTGGAATTTCAATGATGTCTCAGGTGTGCACCATTACAGCTCTAGTCTGTGTAGGATGTGGTAAGGGAGCCTGTAGAAGCCGAACTTAGTCCAGTTAGTCTAGTGCAGTTTGGAAACAGGCAAACCATGTTGATGTCTGCAGTAGTTCTGTCCAACCGACCGCCATAGAGCGCAGAGAAAGTCCTGATCAGACTACAGCTGGGATGGAGCACAGCAGTGATGTCATTGCCTCTAAACTAAAATCACCTTCGAGACGTTTTGTGGCAGATAATGCCTTATTTAGAGGCGACACTTGGTCTTCCCCCACAACTCCCACTATATGGATATACGCTGATCGCAAATACGCAATTAAATACTGTTCCTGTGGCTTATTGGCCTCTGCAGCTCCTGTACCTGTTGTTGCCTGGTTAGGTGGGGGTTTGGTTGGATCTCCTCTCCACACAGACAGACTAAACCTAACAAGAAACTCACTGAAACCCCACCTTTTAGTGCAGCTGAAGGCTAGCGATGCTCATAAATCAGAAGAACTTCTCTTCTGTCAGCTCACCGTGACGACCACGGATGGTGAAGAAGAGTCACATCAGAAACATAAGGAAGCAAGTTCTGTGTGCTGTTTCATAGTTCTTAAAGGAATTACGTAAAAGCAAGCAATGCCAATGGAGGGCTATGCTAAACATAAACACAGTGACAGTTATCAGTTGAATGAACAAAGGTCCAGGGGTCTCATTTATAAAACATTGCGTAGAATCCCTACTAAAAGTGTACATACGACCAAAAAAAGTTTGCGTACGCCAAAACGATTTCTGATTTATAAAACCATGCCTACGCACAGGTGTAAACAATTTCCCTTTATAAATCACAGTCTTCTTGGAAGTTTGCGCACCTGAATTTGGCTCATATCCCGCCCTGAACACGCCCAAATCTGGCTATAAAAGGTCAATGCAAAGCAGGACATGAATATTGATGCACATGAAGAAGAGGGGAAATATGGCAACAACAAAAGAAAATCAAGAAGAGAAACTTTACGGAGCTGTTGATTGAAGTGCTAGTCGGTGAAGTGGAGGCTAGAAGAGACATTTTATTTGGTGGACACAGCAGCAGTGTCACAAATAAAAGGAAGAACTGTGAGTGGCAGCATGTGGCGTCTGCAGTGCAGACTGTCAGTACAACTGACAGAACGGTACCCTTGTAGTAATATGGGTGCAGTCAATTGCCCCGATTATGTTTGGGAAACCGGACATTGCTACAAATTGCATCTTAATTTCGGCCTGCTCCCCCACAGTATATGGAAACGTGATGTATTGCCTGCTCATCTTAATGATCCCATCCAAGACTGCAGGCATTATTGCGCTCAGGGACGGCAGATGATTCAATTGATTAATTGGCACACAGTCCCGGCCCTTTTATCTGAGTTGGAGGTTTTGAGATAAATTTTATGCATCTATTTTAATATTGAAAAATGTTTTTAGAAGAGCTATAGTTCACTGCTAAGCTACAATATAGATATCATTGCTGGTTTGGATGTTTATAATAATGATCCATCATTAATGTTTGGTGTGAGGTGAAATGAAATGTGTGAGAGGAGTAATATGCAGTCTGGCTGCAGTTCACCACCTCACCAACTGCGTCGTTGATTCCCCCCTGTCTCCAAAATGTCCGTACGCACGGGTCAGAGTTGGCGTACAGGTGCGCACATTTTCCTGTCAAGTCTGTTTTTTATAAATCACAACTTTTGCTTTGAAAGTGGCGTACGCCAGTTTCAGGCCCCGTTATGTGCGTATGCAACGTTTATAAATGAGACCCCAGATCATTGTGGTGGTGAGCATGAGGATTTACTGTTTCTTTGGGAGACATGTTTGGTACTGAGTTCAAATAAAGCATTTTTATAGGGAGATTTTCTTTATAAAATGTGGAAAACATTGGATTCTTTGTTTTCAACATAATGTTAAAATTCTTTAAAAATGACTGGGAATGCTAGAACCAAAGAACTGTTATACTACATACATGTGAATATCTTTGGTTATAGCTTTATTCAACAGTTTTGCTGTATAATTTCACACTTTTTGGATTAATAAATTTGGTCCGAGTCGGGGAAAAGTGGAAGTCAGAAAAATAAAAATGGATAAAGTGGAATTTGAGGGAAAAAACAGAATTTACAAAATGATACAACAGATTTCATAGGGTCCTCAGGAAGATTGTGGCAGTGAAAAGAAGAACGGTGGAAGTTCTTTACCTTTTTGAAAAGTAATAAGCTAACAAAGCTGACAAGTAATCCAATGCACCTTTATTTATAGCAATGAAATACAACACAGCTCACCAAAGTGCTGTAGAAACACATCAAACACAAAACAAGAATAAAGATAAAATACAAACTATGTTTACGGTACAAGTTTTGAATGTTACTGCTAGTCTAAAAATACACATCCCAAGGAATCATCTGAATCTTTCCCCTTCTGGGAATCACACTGAGCAGGTTTGATTAAATCAACTCTGTGAGCTGGAACCATTCAAGACTGCAGTTCTTCAAGTTTTGTTTATTAATCTGTTTGAATAATCAGATGATTCTCTGCAGAATGCTGGTCCAACTGGTTTGTCCAAATAATTAAATATCTTATTCTCAGCTGTACTTTAATTTAGGGAGGCACACAAATGTATGTCCCCTGGGGGTTGCATGACAGAAAATCACAGAGAACCACTTTTTAGACCAATAGCAGCAGTTTAAAACGTCCTGTTTCCCTAAAATAGCAGCAGTGCAGTACTTGAATGAACTGGTGTGATGTTGAACTTTGGCATTAGCACTTTTGATGAGCTGCAGCTGAACCTTTCACTGTTTGTTTTTTGTGACAGGTTTTAAATTCAGAAATACCAAAGAAGCCTCTGACTGAAGACACTTAGCTGTTGTAAGAAAGTTTCATGAAAAGGATGCTCAGGATTGTCCATAATGTTTTTGATTTTATGAAGAATCCTTCTTTGGATCATAATCTCCAGTTGTTCCACAGTCGTCCCATAAAAAGAACCAGAACAGAACCAGCCTTCTTTATCAGGTTGTTGAGGCTTTTTAAGTCCCTGGATCTGATGCTGCTACCCCAACAGATGATGAAAACCATTTATTTGTAGTGTAACAACTTTTCGGAGCTAAGAGGGACTGTGCTTATACAGAGATATGAATTGTAAAACTCTATCTCATCAGCGTATTGTGAGAAATATTATAAAGTATATATGATCTGGGGGAACGCGTTAATATTCAGTAAAATTGGAAAGACAGAGAACGGCGCCTTGATGAACCCCATATGTTACATGTATTCATACAGACTTATATAAAAAAAATTGTCCACGGCGTAAAGTAGGATATGATAGATGTTAGACCAGGACAGATTATGTATGACCCTGGAAAACCGAACATGCTAAAAATTAGAAGAAACTCCCATAATGACACCGATGTTCAAATACACTAAATATTCATAAGCTATCCGTGTTAAATGCTGAGAAATTGTTTTTTGTTTTTTTTTGTAAATGATTCTTGGTCATGTACTGTAAATCTGTGAGGAAAAAAACACTGATTGTTTCTAAAATGACCTTCTGCCGTGGAATATTGTGCTGTTTCACTTCTTTAAAAATGATTGGGTTACATTGTTTCAGATCTGCTCCATTCTGCTGCTAAGGAAACCGGTTTAATTAAAGCAGCCTCCATATGATGGAACTGATGTTTCTGTGACTCTACCAGCCGCCCATAGTTTAGCGCTAACCAGCATTCTGCCACTTTTTTTCCATTGGATAGGTTATTTACATGCTTTGTCTTTGTTCTTTCATTGCTGACCCCCACCCTCCCCGTCAACCAGAGGGAGTGTGTAACTGCAGCAGCGGCAGTGAAGGGATTTTGGACCCGGACAAATGCAACCAGAGCACCGGTCAGTGTTCTTGCCTGATGGGCTACACGGGCCTGCAGTGTGAGGAGTGTGAGGAGGAGTACTTCACCAACGGCACCAGCGGCTGCCTGCCCTGCTCCTGCGACTCGTTCGGCGCAGTGAACCTCAACTGTGACAGGTCAGGATGCTTTTCTTCCCTTTTACCCTGAGATGACTTTGAACTGTTCCTCCAGTGTTTCTGCTACAGCTGGCCACCATCTAATGACTGACAGAACCAGATAGGCAAGGCAAGGCAATTTTATTTGTATAGCACACTTTTAACACAAGGCACCTCAAGGTGCTTTACATATGATTAGAATACAAATGAGCAGTTACAATAAGAAAATATTCAAGAAAATACAACAGTGTAGGGACAAATGAGTAAAACACAGGTTTAGTTCATTAACTGATCTTGCTGAAGAAAGCTCACCATTTTTAAACACAAGAAAGCTTTTACAGTAATTAAGACAATGATTCGTGATAATTCGCGTGATAATTAAAAACAAAAGTAAAAACATTTACTCATAAGCAAGTCTAAATAGGTCAGTTTTAATTTTAGATTTAAAAAAGTTCAATTTCTCTGCTGCTTTGCATTCTCCTGGTAGTTTGTTCCAGATATGAGGAGCATAGAAACTAAAAGCTGCTTCTCCATGTTTGGTTCTGGTTCTAGGGACGATCAGTAAACTAGAGCCGGAGGACCTGATTGGTCTTGATGGTTTGTGCCATGATAGCAGATCTCTAATGTACTCTGGTGCTAAACCATTCAACGATTTATAAACTAGTAGGAGTATTTAGAAGTCTATTCTCTGAGCTACAGGGAGCCAGAGGAAGGACTTTACAACTGGGGTGATGTGTTCTACTTTCCTGGTTCTAGTGAGAACACGAGCAGCAACGTTCTGGATCAGCTGCAGCTCTCTGAGTGACTTTTTAGGTAGATCTGTGAGGACATTGTTGTAGTAATCAAGGTGGCTAGAGATAAATGCATGGATGAGTTTTTCTAGGTCTCCTTGTATCATAATTCCTTTAATCCTAGAAATGTTCCGCAGGTGATAGAAGGATGACCTTGTTATTGCCTTTATGTGACCCTGGATACGAAGGACCTGAACGACTGCACCAGTAGTCATATTTGTCTAGTTGTTTTAAATGTGTATATTCACACCAAAACATTGAATTAAAACTTATTTTAATTTGAAACCACTGTACTTTCTCTCTTATGATGGATATGCTAATATTGTCCATCCCAGAGCTGTTTGGAGCTACACCATGCCCTAGTGAGGCACTGTCATTGGAAATGAACATGTGCACCGCCGTGTTTTGTTCCCATCAGCGCTCACTGAGCCAAAGCCCATAAATCCCCCTCACCACCACCACCACCACCACAGAGCCATCTGATAGGCAACTGAATGCTAATATAACTGTTTACTATTCTACCCAAAAGGTTTCTGTTCTGCAGGTGGCTGGGTTGGGGGAGTAAGACCCCTCTAACAAAGGCTTCAGTGAGGCAGGAACAACCTTGACCTTGATTTTATTTTATTATGACTAAATCTTTGTCAGTTTTATTTTGGAGCAGTCTGTTGTTGTTCCCTACAGTTAGCAGCTGGTATCCTTGAATCTAAGCATCTAAAACATAACTCTGTGACTTTTCTCCTATTTAAAGAGATAGTTCCAATTTTTAAAGGTCACAAGCAACAAATGTTCACACCTACAGTAGATAACTTTCATCTGTATTTTAAGGAAGTACAAAATAGTTTTCCAGCGAACATATCCTACCAACGTACCACCCTCGGCACTTCAGATGTCCTCAACTGGCCCGCATTGAAACTGGAAATCAAACATGGATGAAGAGTTAATTCCTTGTGCAAATTAGAATGAGCTGCTACTATCTGGAAAACCTACTAATACTGAGAGGGCACCGTCTGTGTTTGGTTTCCTATATGCACCTGTTAACAGGCTCTGCACCGGCGGGCACACAGAGATGGAAATTACCTTAGGAAATATAGGCTGATCCTAAAAAACGGGTGGATGCAGAATACTAGACATTGACCTAAATATTTGATTTACAGAAGTTTCTGCAAGACTGAGTCTGACTTCTACAGATTGAATAAACAGTTACAGAAAAAACATACAGTAAGTACGTTTACATGTAGCAAGAGAAATTTGAATAATTGCCTTAGTCCGACTGATATCAGACTTTTGCATTGCATGTATACACCTTAGTCTGGCTGGAGTCGACAGAACTGCAGTTTCAGAATCTCGGCCTCTCCAGCTGACTAATAAGATTAAGAATCAGACTACTCCACAACTAGCCCCCCCCCACCCCCCACCCCCCAACACTCCCTCGGGAAGTTAGAAAGCCGGAAATGCGACGCAGCTATAACAACAGTAGTGTTATAAGAGGCATATGGCGTCTAAGACAAACGTAAGCGACCAATCAGGGCATGTTTGGACTTACGAAGAGGCGATGCGTTGTTACTGTGAATATCCTGCTTTAACTCCGTCTGCTTCATTCCCACCAGCCTCTGTTTACGGCCTGAATGCAGCTGGAAGCTAACCGCTATTAGGCTAACATGTAGGGGCACGCGTCACCATCTATCGTCGGGGAGTGGAATGTACTTCATTTAATAATTCTGTTTTCTGAGTGACATGTAAAGTGCGACTGAGCCTTTAACAGGGGGGAGCCCTTATGGTTTATTCAGACCGCTCACTTTGTCTGCGTCAAGCAACGCTCCCAATGCATCTAGTTTGACGTGTGTACATTTTTAAGCTGAAGCTTGCAAAGCACGTGGTCGGGCCTTTCACTGCCGGATGTTTTAAACACTAGTGGATCGTGATTGGTTAGACATCGTCGACGTGTTACGTCACTACAGTGAGACGCTCTAATTGGTTGCCGCACTGATTCAAGTGCGTCAAAAGTTCAGCTAGCTGAACTTCTGCGTTGCTTGCGTTTGCTACGTTGCAGCTTGAAACACCAGAAAAGCTTGAAAAGTTGACGGACGCAACGCACACAACTTTAGTGTGATTACTCTAAAAAGCTGGATTTAGATGTACATGTAAACATAGTGAGTAAAATACAAGGTCAAGCTCATTTCTGACAGTGTTTGATAAACAAAATGGTTTATGTTATGCAAATATTAAGTTGTTATAGTATGATGACAATGTAGCATTTTAGAAGAATCATACAAAGAAAATGTATATAAAAAATGTATATTAGAACATTACTCATAGGCACCTCTAAACAGTAGAGTTTAAATCTTTGATTTAAAAGAGCCTAATGATTCAGCAGCTTTGCAGTCATCAGGAATTGTGTTCCAGATTTGTGGAGCATAGAAGCTGAAAGCTGCTGGTCCATGTTTGGTTCTGATTCTAGGGATGATTAGGAAACTAGAGTTGGAGGACCTGAGTGGACTGGGGGGTTGCTATGGTGACAGCAGGCTAAAACATTTAGTGATTTCTAAACTAGTTGGAGTATTTAAAAGTCTATTCTCTGAACTACAGGGAGCCAGTGGAAGGACTTTAGAACTGGGGTGATGTGTTCTACTTTCCTGGTTCTAGTAGGTTCTGGATCAGCTGCAGCTGATCGTGAAAGAGCTAGTAGAAGTGAAAGGCAGGGACAACATATTATCAATGTACAGTGTTTGTCTGTTCTTTGAATATTTGGTTCGTGGTCCAGGTGTGGTCTATGTCTGATTCAATCTGATTCACAGACATTATGATCTGATCCTGTTGTGAAAAATCTGACAATACACACATTTTAGAATATGGCATCTGCAAAGTATTATAATAGCTCCACATTACAGCACATCCTCCTTAACCAGCCTGACAGCCTCCTGCATGGTGGGCCCTGCAGTCACCAAGAGACCGGATCATGATGTTCCAAGGCTCAGTTCTCTCCTAGATGCTGTGTTCATCATAACCCTGCCAGGTCATGATTCTGTGCATTGATCCAAGCCATCATTCAGGAGGAGTCACCCTGCTTACTGCTGGAAATTAGATCCGCCGCTCAGACAGCAGATCCTGCAGCTTCTGCACATGTCCTTTCTGCAGTTCAAACTGAGAACCATTTTTTGCCATTTCAAGTATTTAAAGTTAGGGCCGTTTAATACAGAGTGAGGACATTTTTCTTGGTCATCACTTTCAATGTCGCTGAGGTCTACTGGTTGGTTTTAGAGGTATGGTGTGAATTAAATTAAGTTAAGGTGTGGGATAAGGGTTAAGGATTAGGGTTGGAACACAGTTAAAATAGCCTCTATACTGTCCTGCCTGGAACCAGGAAAATAAATGCTGCTTATGCTGCTGCTTTCTAGCAGGCTTAGTCAGTGTCCACTGTAGGATGGAGGATGTGTGTTGTCATGCTCTTAAAACACGTCACTGCTTATGCTTACATAACTTCCACAACTCCAGATAGATGAAGCCAGTCCTGTCTGGAAACACAGACGATGTTTGACATCTTAGCGAAGATATTTAGACATTGGAGGGTTCTGGATGTTCTTTTTATAGAAAGTTCTGCGCTCTCCTGCTAAAGTTCTGGGCCTGTTCTCAGATAAACTCTGCTAGCCTGCCTTACCCCCATCCAAGAGCTTACCACTGTAAATTACACAGATTAGCCGGCTCTCCTACCCAGCCCAGCCTGCTTCTTTAGAAATCTTTCCCATTAAGTAATGAGCTGTGATTGAAGCAGTCTGGGCCTTAATCTTGCATATGTATTATGAATGAAAGAGCTAGAGCTTCGTCTTACTTGCTGAAATGGATCCGTCTTTGTGCAGTCTGACTGTCACATGGCAATAGGATATATTGGCCTCTGAATTAGCAAGTCTACACAGGAAGAGGAACAACCAGATCATTGAAAACAAAGAAGTTCTTCAATATGCCACACTCTGAATGGATTCTGTGTACCAACTATTATAACATACAAATACATGATAGCACCTCAAACTTACCAGAATGATGCAGAACAGCTAAACCTTTGGATCAATAGTGCAGCTATAGGAGAAGTTAAACCAGAGCCAAAGCTGCTAAGCAAGGATCAGATAGATGGGGTTAATTTAAATTTGTTGTAGCTCACAGGGGGATAGCATTTATTAAACAGTCAGTGGATGTACAGAATGAGATGGTATTTAGGAAAAGTTGGCAAAATTCTTAACCCTCAGAAAAAACATGTTTGGAAATAGAATCTAGGACATACCAACATGTGAAGCAGATTTCCTTTTTTAGATGCTGTCCACATGAGAAACTTGAGTGAAAAAGGTTTGAAAAAAAAGTGTCCACAGAGACAGAAGTTCACCAGCTCTGAAATGCCTTTTTAATTATCTTAAAAATGCCATCCTAGCATTTTTGTTTAGATAACCAGTAAATAATTTCTTGAAAAGGTGGATGTTATAACCACCTTAAAGGAAGGAGAAAGGAGAAATCAGCAGAACCACAGAGGACTTCAGCAACCTCCATTATCCATAGAGAAATAATGTCATAATGTGGAGAGACATTTCAAAGAGAGAAGTCTACAATTGGAGAATCTGTTTTGGTCAGAAACAAGTGTTGAACGCAAAGTCAGATCAAAAAGCGGGACGTCTGAACTATTGTGTTTTTCTTTTATAGAAGCAGACACACGGTTTATATGAGGCAGCATTATGTAACAAGACAAAGTACAATGTCAGCGCTCACACAGCTGCTTCTGTAAAATGTAACCTTTGGTTTCTGCTACAAATACCTTCGTATGACTTACATTACAGATAATATCCCCTAAAGATATTAACAAGCTGGTAAAACATAACTAAATGATCATTTTCAACTGCATGAAATAAGTAAACACACATTAGTCTTTACAGAAAAAATGTTTAGTCATCTTTAAGGCTTTGGGTTGTAGATTAACTCCCTTTGCATTGATCAGCATAGGTAACAGTGCTCCGACCTCTGCTCAGTGCTTCTCTACAGCTAACAGCTGGTTATGTATATGAACTAGAATGATGTCCTCTCTTACAGCGCCGTTGGGAATGAGAAAATTTAGTATTGTAAGAAGTGTTGTATAAGTCCGAAGAACCTTGACCTAACTAGAAATTGACTATATAGTTTGGTGGATAATTTCCTTGGTTTTTGTGTAGCTTTGATCTGCTGAGACTGATTTTATTAATTCTGATTTCTCATTAAGAAAAAAACAACATAAAAACGCCATTCAAAATACTTCTTCCAACCTTTCTGGCATGTAGGGTTATAA
The DNA here is from genome assembly GCA_028564705.1 of Apricaphanius iberus. Taxonomy (NCBI): domain Eukaryota; kingdom Metazoa; phylum Chordata; class Actinopteri; order Cyprinodontiformes; family Aphaniidae; genus Apricaphanius; species Apricaphanius iberus. Next base: position 485,946 of record JAPXFQ010001128.1, on the reverse strand, counting down.
TTATGTAAACTATAATAAAGGTACAATATATAAGATTAACATCTTGTGGTCAAATGTGAGTAATAGTGTTCTGAGCCACTCACCCTCTCCACTTCTTGAGTTTCATGCTGGGTTACCTATTAAGGATCAGCAGCAGAACATTCAAGATGGCGAGCAAAGAAGAGTCAACCACTGAGTTGATATTTAGATAAATATATTTGACTGCAATATGAAGTTGTTGTTTATTGAATAAAGTAGCTAAAGATGTATTTAGAGCCAACAATTTTTTGCTAATTTACTGTTATCATTGCCAGCTCAATGTTAGCCTCTAGCCCAATCGGCAAGACTTGGCAACCTTGTGGCTTTGGAACCAGGAAGTATGGAGTTAGGACAGATTGGTAACAATGACTAGCTCCCTCTGTGGCTGTTAGAATGATGAGAACTTGCAACCACCCAGTTGGCTGAGAATTAAATCTTTCATGTAACCTTTCATCCAACATGATTTGAGACATTACACTATGATTATTTCAATGTAAAATTCTTAAATATTGAACTTTTACATGTAGTAGAAATCATTCCAAAAAGTGGTTTAACTCATTTCAAAACAAACAAATAGTTTGCAATGATATTTTAATCTGGGTTTTGCATGTTGAAGGAGGGCGTGTCTCGGTTGGCCTCGAAGAAATTGCCATCTCAGTAATGTGGACTGGGACGAGGATGTGAGCGGGCTTAGTGTGGCAAAGTGGTGCGAAAAGTCGGAGACGTCTGGTTCTTCTGGGCGGAAATCTGGAAAGACAACACCGTAAAAAGTAATAACGTGCCAATGTTGCTAGCTGTTTATTTGGGTTTGGTCCAAGGGCTAAACTCCGTTGGCCAAAATTGAAGCCATCCTGGAAGTGAAAAAGTTCTCCCCTTATCCACTGGTTGCAAAATGGAAGAAGTTCCCATTGACTCCCATGTTTAAAAATGGCAACTTTACAGCAGAAATAAATGTGTTTGCAGCCTGGTTCAAATAAACAGTTTAGGTTTTATTACGTCAGGTTTGCCATCATGAGTTAGGTGAAGGTGTGTTGTTTTTTCTCAACAAGTTATCCATTCAGATCTAATTTTAGCTCAAAATTAAGCAACAGCTTCTGAATCAAGTTAACGGTCTAGTTCATCTCACTTTGTCTCAATTTGAACATTAGTTCATTAGTTATGTCTGTAATGTTTGTCCGTGTTCGTATATTAATTGTGCACTTATTAGAGCAAGATGGCTTGTTCTGGTACTGATTCCACTAACAGACTATCCAAGAAGTCTTTGCTCCATTTTTAGTAGGTAAAGTTATAATTTTGGTGTGCATATAGGATAATGCTGCTTGGTCAAAAATGGGTTGAATTTCTTCTTTACACATTGATTATTAAAAGTTGTTTTAATTAAAATTCGCATAGTTTTAGTGCAAGTTATGGATCAAAAAGGTTTCATGATTTTATTTGACAAAATGAATGAATCTACCTAATAGACAGAGGGATAAAGTCACTCAGCTACGGTTTTCTTGCTATAAGTGCTCACTAACATCTTTTAGCTTCAGTTAGCTAAGTTAGCTCTTAGCTACATCGGCTCAGGGTGTCAATTATCCGAGCTTACATAAATAAATACAAAAAGTGATCAAAGAGGTGGGCATGAGATTGGAGCGTCACATGCCTCGTCATACTCTGAAAATTTTCCAAGTATGACGAGGCATGTGACGCAGCCAAGATGGCCATGGTGGTCATTGCCCAGCAGGCTTCATTTCAGCTCTTCAGGCTTCAGGCCTAACACTTAACCTTAATAAATGCGAACTTTTAAGTATTCATGACAGCTCAGAAACTATGTTGTATAACATCCCAGTGAAAAAGGAAGTCCGTTATTTAGGGATATGGGTTTCTAAAGACTCTAAATCTAGTAATAGCAAGAACATCCAGCAGCCAATTGAAAAATCCAGAAAAATATTAAATAATTGGTTACAGAGAGACCTAACATTATTTGGGAGATCAGTATTGACAAAAACTGAATTTATTTCCAGACTAATATACCCCTCATACTCGTTACCACTCTCAATTAAAAACCTAAAAGAAATAAACTCCCTGATCTTTAACTTTATTTGGAAAAATAAACACCATTATATTAGAAAAGCAGACATGATTAAAAAATACGAGGAGGGAGGAATAAATGCAATTGATTTTAAGGTCATGGATGGCGTACTTAAATTAAAATGGCTTCAGTCCTTTTTAAGCTGTAGTGAAGACATTTGGTTCTCTTTACCTAAATTTGTGTTAAAAAAATTAGGTGGCATAGACTTCCTATTGACATGTGATTTTGAAGTTTCTAGGTTACCTGTGAAACTCTCTGCCTTCCACCAACAAGTGCTACTCTACTGGAAAATGGTTTACAAACATAACTTTAGTCCACATAACGTACCGCTATGGAATAATAGAGTGATTCTAAGAAGGAGGAAATCAATATTTTTGGAAGGATGGATGGATAAACAAATTTGGTCCGTTGTTCATCTAATGAATGAGGAAGGAAATCTATTAAAATATGAGGAATTTAGCAATAAATATAAAATAATATGTACTCTGGAGGACTACAGAAATGTGGTTGTCTACATTCCAATGGCTATGATCAATATAATAAGGAATAATTTGGATCAGTCCCAGAACCCGAGATTGCATCAAACAAAGATTAATGGCATAAACTTTAGGGACAAAAAATGCAATAACCGCTTTCTGAGGAAACTACTAAGTGATGAGTTCTTTCCCGGGTCATCTAAAAGAACGTATTATTTTAAAAACTTAAACAAACAAGAAATTCAATCAATTAGAACAAAATTTTTTACATTTCCAATTCCTCCTAAATGGAAAGAAATCCATTTTAAAATGGTAAATGAAATTTATCCTTCACAAGAATTCATTAACAAAATATTCAAATTTGAAACGGAGAAGTGTTGTTTTTGTAAATCATTGTCTGAATCAACAGAACATCTTTTTTTCGAGTGCGAGATTGTACATAAGTTGTGGAAGGAAATACATAACTGGCTGATTTCTAAGTCGATTCAAATAGATTTTTTTTCCTGGTGTGGGATCAAATATGGACTATTATTGAGAAATAAAAAAGTTGAATATTTAATTAACAATATCATACTGTTGACAAAATTCTACATTCACAAATGTCGTTTCACAAAATCTCTTCCAATTGTGAATGCATTAAAAAATGACTTTAATTTATTTTGTAAATCTTTAAAAAAAATTGATACAGTCCCTGCAATTAATCTATTCTCACTTATATCAGAAAGTCAGTTGATATGAACCTCAGATGTTTTGTGAATTTTAGTTAAGTTGGTTAATGATTTTATTTATTTCTGTTTACTTGTTCGATTTTTTTTTGCTTTTTAGTTTACATTTTATATTCTGAAAAGTTCAAGACAATGTTTTTGCAAGTCTTTTGCTAACTGCATTGTAGTTAGGGAGGATGAGTTTCTTCTCAGAATATTTCTGTAATAAGGCTCAAGGTGAAATTGTCGTTTGTTATGTGGTATGTCTTTATGTTATGTATTGTTTTGAAGTCTTAAATAAATGTTACAAAAAAAAAAAAAAAAAAAAAAAAAATTTCAGCTCTTCAGAAACCTACAGGTGATGTCAGTGAGGCTCCGCCCATCTTTATATATGGTCTATGGGTCAGGCGCTGTTCTGTGACATCACTAATGCTCACACCACCAGGCCAATCAGTGGATACTACTATGTAGGTTGGAGTGACACTCAGTACGTTTACATGCAGCAAGAGAAATTCAAATTATTGCCTTATTCCGACTGAAATCAGACCTTTAAAATGCTTAGTCTGGCGAGAATCGAACTGAACTGGAGTTTAAGAAGCTCGGCTTCCCTTGCTAGATAATGCGGCCCAGCCCCCCTACCCACACTCATCACCCCCCCCCCCCCCCACCCCCCCCCGCCCAGAAGTTTAGAAAGCCGAAATGCGACCCGCCAGCAATAACAACAGTAGCGTTATAAGAGTGATATGGCGTCTAAGACAAACGTAAGTGTCCAATCAGTGTGATGCGTTGTTACTGTAAATATCCTGCTTTTATTCCGTCTGCTTCATTCCCGCCAGCCTCTGTTTACGGCCTGAATGCAGCTGGAAGCTAACCGCTATCAGGCAAACACGTAGGGGCACACGTCACCACCTATCGTCGGGGAGTCAAACGTAGTTATTTTTTTATAACGCGATTTTCTGATTGACATGTAAACAGTGACTCGGCTCGCTGCAGGAGGGAAGTCCTTAGTCAAACTACTCCAAAAAGGTTGATTGAGCCGTGCATGTAAACGTACTAAGTGACATCACTTTAGTGGACCAATCAGTCCATAGGTGGGTGTATGGGGTCATCTCGGGACGCTCTGGACTGAGCCAGAGGTAGTCCAAAAAAAGAAAAATAGAGCTAACCCTAACCCTAACCCATTAAGAAGGAGAAGTGTTTGTTAAAACCATCAGGACTAATGGTAAAAGGAGAAGTTTTTCAACTTTTTACAGCCAGCCAATCAGTGCATAGAGCTCTTTCTGTTGTCACAAACTGCTTTTTTATGGGTTTGGTCTAACGTTTTAATAAACTTACCCTCTGATTTAAAGCAAAGGGTTGTTAAAGATATGGACCTTCTGTCCAGTTTGTACTGGGAGAGACGATGCTTAATGTTTGCATTATTTTAAAGTAAAAGGCAGAAGTATAGCACCAGCAGGCAGCAGTGTGTAGCAACTAGTTACTCAGTTACATTTATTTGAGTAACCTTTTGGAAAAAGAGTAGTCTTTTTTATCATTACAGAGCAGTTTTCCTGCTCTGTAATTTTAATTTTTACTTTGGTAAAAATATGTTGAAGTAGTGCTACTCTTACATGAGAACAATTGTTGGGTGCTGCACCTACTTCTACCAACAGGTCTGTGGAGCCTTTCAGAGTCACTGCACTGGCTCCCTTGATCTATTGTTCACATACTGTCAGACACAACCCATCTAACCCAGGAATTCTGGGCTGAACTTTTCGGAAACCTGGACGTTCCTCAGTTCCCCTGGATAGCCTGGTGACACGTGAAATTATGATACTGCTCTGTTTTCCCAGCAGGCTCTGTGAGATGTTTCCCTCTCACTCCCTGATGTGGTTGTCTGTCTGCAGATCCCGTGATGCATGATGGTCCTGCAGAGTGTTTTAAGCTGGGACATGTCAATATGCATTCATCAGAGCAGTTGGATTTGTTTATTTGGGTCAAATTTGTATTTCTAGCACAGGATATCACAGGGTGAAAAAAAAAAAATCTGGAATGAATATTCATAGTCAATGTGAGTTTTTAACAAACTTGTACTTATATTACTGAAAAGTCTGATTTTTTTTTTTATGCTTACAGCCTAGAAACCAAACAAAAACTAAAGTTTACATGTTTTGAATCTCTTTCAAGAGAACATATTTCCTCATTTTGAAGGACTGAATATTTTTTTAAAGAACTGAACAGTTTCCAGCTGTTATTGTGCAAGCTTAATGTGGACGTTAGGCTGCTCCAGCCGTGTTCTCTAACTTTTAAGCTTGATGTGCTTCAGCTGCCAGACACCTACTTCTGAGTGGGAATCTTGCTTTTATTTATGATTGAATTGATCACTAACGGTGGTCTAGCAGGCATGTGTCTTTTGCTAACAGACAGACAAACTAACAAACCCTGGCAGAAACATAACCTCCTTAGCAGAGAGATTGAGATGAGGATATAGTGGAGATGGTAACGTCTCTGTTGGTCAGAAGCTTGTTTTCTGTAGTTCTTCAAAAACATCTAGACTGCATCACCTGTTACTGCTTGTTCCGTCTCATATACTTAGCTCTATAGATGATTATAAAAGACTTCGGTGACTTTGTGATATATTCATTAGAATAAAACTCATCGCTATGGGAGACATTAACTTTAAAGTATCTTTTAATTTGATCAGCCTGACTGGGAGGAATATGAAACTTTTTTTAGTGGCTGAGCCAGATTTTCAACGTAAATTTTATTAGGGTGATGGCCAGGAGGCCCTCCTACCTCCAAGACTTGCAGTACATCACCAAAGATGAATCTTAGTTCATGTAACCGATGGTTGAAGGGCGTTCTTTTTATTTTGTTCAGATTTGTTAGTTCTTTGACATTGTTTTATTGTCTTTAAAACAGAATAGATTATACCTTTTCAGCTTTCTACCATATGAGATGAGTAGTTACATTTCCTTCCCACCTGATTTTGCAGGACAGATTGTGTAAACGAATTATAGCACATTAGATCTATTTTATACTGCTTGGCTTGGAACGTTCTTGCCCTTTGACCTCAGAATTGGCTCTTTGTGTGAGTAGTTGAACGTGTCCATGCTTGAGGAGGCTGATCTGGGCTGGGACAGTTCCACCCTCCTGTTTATTTGACACACCCTCTCAGGACTTAGCTGCTTGCTCATACATTCATGTGAAGCAGCAGACGGTTCTTCACTGTTTGCTTCCATCAACCACTGATTGAAGCAGTGATTGAACTAGTGACTCCTCCCTTGCTGCAGGGAGGATGTTTGCCTCTGTCTGCTTTGGTGCCACACATGCAGGAGCTAATAGCCACCACTGAAGCAGCAACAGCAGCAGAATGGGGTTAAGCTTTGTCGCCCCTGTAATACTGACCTACTTAATGTGCAGATCTTGCACACAGCAGCTGGGCCAACACGGTACAGTGAAATCACTCAGAACAATAATAAACCCCTCCCCCTGGTCAAGAGGCCACAAATGATCAGGGGGATTACCAGGCCCTCTGGGGGCTTCATCTGATTCATCCTCTTCTTCTCCAGCCATCATGGATGTTTGAAGCAGAGTCAGAGATGAAATACTGACTTCTTCCACTGTTAGGTGAAGGCTTAATAAAAACAGATGATTTTGTAGTTTATAAAATGCTGTAAATGTCTTATTTAATCATTTCCTCTCTTTCATTGTTGGTTTAAGGTTGAAAAGAGATCATTCTGGGTTGTGGGTTCAATGGCCAAACTCAAATCAGAAGCAATTTTTTCATCCATCGCATATTAAACAACTTCCAACCATTAAATCTGTAAAACACTTGGTCCTGATCGGTTTAGTCACAGATGGAATTGGCCAAGAACCCTGCTTGGAATTTTTATCCTAATTCACCAAAATATCAGAAAAGACTTTATAGGTTTTTCTTTTAAAGCTTTGTCCCAAAACTCAAGGTTGATTCTTTGTTTGGCTCTTGGTTGGTGGGTCGGATAGATCAACTGGTGCTGTTCTGCTATGTTGGATTATCCTCATTGTTTTGGTTTTGGAATGAACATTAAAAACAATAGATATATCATATCAGAACTGTATTGAGTCCTTCCAGTCAGGAGATAAGGATTTCTAAATTTGATCATCATCTAGATCTCCCTGTCTCACTGCTCCTGTATAGCTCATCCACTATAAGACACATGTCCCCATCAGTTGTTCATTTGGTTTAGCTGGTCTGGTGGGAATCCTGATTTAACTGGATTCATCTGATTTTCCTGTGGGCCTAACCACCTTCCATAGCTGGCCCCTGTCTACGGAACAGAGCGTTGCTAAGAGCGGCTTATGGGCTCAAAGTCTGAGCATGTTTTTCTGTGATTTTAATTCACATTTATTCTTCAGAGAAGATTACTTGTCTTCTGTGTGGCTGCTGAAAAATCCCAGATCCACGTGTTGAAAACTCCACAAAGAACAGATGGAAGCGGGTCCTAAGAAGGACCAGGGTGGACTGGAACCGGCAGATTTGATCTATAACTATATATTATTTGGAACCTGGTCCACTGGTCTGACAGGATCATATTTCATTGGAAGCCACAACAGAGTCTATAATAAATCACTTGTGTAGCATATTGGTCACTAACAGATCAACAGGAAACTCTAATCCAGGGATCCCCACCTCCAGGCCTCGAGGGCTGGTATCCTGCAGGTTTTAGTTCTTTCCCTGGTTCAACACACCAGAATCAAATAATGGCTCGTTAGCAGGCCTCTGCAGAACTTTGCAATGCTGAGGAGGAAGTTAGAGAATTTGAATCAGCTGTGTTGGAGCAGAGACACCTCTAAAACTGGTAGGACATCGGCCCTTGAGGCCTGGACTTGAGGATCCCTGCTCTAATTTTACTGTCAGCCTTATTGTTTGAAATTAGTGGCGCCATCTACTGTCTGCCCATCTGAACCGAAACATAGGGGGACCTGGAGGTTCACAACGCAGAAACGATAGCTGGTATTCTTGCAAAGTTATTAGCAAGCTTTTTAAAAACATTCTTTTAACTCTATCATGGTGAAAACCTACAGTGGGATTTCAGAATTGTTGTTTTCTGCTGTTTTTATAAGAATTGCACACTTGTTCCAAATCAACTTTCCCTCTGGGGTTTACTTGAAGAAAAGGGAGGCTAATATTTCTTGTGATATGGATCACCACTCCATTCTTAGCTGTGTCTAACCACAAGCTTATAAAGTAACTTGTGAGGTAGCTAAATCATGAGCAGCAGGGAAGTTCCTGAAAGTGGGAAGGCTCACCTAGACTGTGATGCAGCCCAAACAGATGATGGATCTAAACATCTGGTTTGAACAGACCTGACTACCCAACAAACCACACAGGCTTTTAGTCTGTATTAATGTGAGCTGGGATATATTATAATTGTAGGAATGTGTTAGCTACCTGTGAATACCTAGATGTGCCAAGCTAAGAGTTTTGGTTCATTTTCACTATCCAGTTCTTGGAAAACATTAAGCTACTAATACCAGTGTCTTCCAGTTTGGACTTTTGTTGTAGAATAACAATTAACGTTGATGATAAGCTGCTTTCCTACCTCTATGATGTGGGCAGTTATGTTTATTTTGGGCACAGTGTAGCCCCTTTCAGACAGGCCATGAAAAACAGTAATTTTCCGGACTTTGTCTGTTTCGCTTTTGAGTCTGAAAGCACCTTCCAGATATTGTCTGAATAACCTTACTGGTAATTTTGGTAACAGAAGCTGACTGTTTGCGTTAGGGTGTTTGCTTTCAGAATGTTAGGTAATGTTCCGGAAAAGCTGGAGGGGTGGTGGGTGGTGGTGATATACATATCCCTCGTCCCTTGTTTATTGTGGGGTTATAAATAATCCTGAAGAAGATACACATGAATGAAAAAAAAAAAATAGATATTGCGGGTAAAGTTCTAAAAATAACCTATTTAAAGTAGTCATTTTTATTTGTTACAATTATGTGTTTTAAGACTGTACAACCCCTCGTCACACACTTTAAAAACTTTTCTCAGACATTCATTAACATTTACTTACATTTCTCACTAGTTTAAATACTTTCAAAGCTCAAACCTTCCTAGAATTGAAACATAAGTACCACGCCTGCTCTGTGCATCCTTTTCCAATGAATCTCTCAGTGCAGTTATGGGGAGTTGTCTGTGGTGCTTTTTTTCTTCTGAACAAGAAGATTCTTTTGAAAGGACATGATAAATTTGGCAAGTACTCAAATGAGGAGGTTGCAGCCGCTATGAGCTGCGTCATGCTTAGAGAGGAGGAATATGTGTATGGATTCATAATGTGTCTTTGGCAAAATAAAGGGGAGAAACGGCATGTATATCAATTCTATGGCTGTTGCAGAGTTACTTAATATTAGGATAGATTGTGAATAATTTTTCTCTTTTTTCAGTAGAAACTTAATGCGGGTTAGGTTTACATGTGCTGCTCTCTGCTGGCATCGTAATCTAGCGTCCGATTTGTTGAAGCTGCAGCATGTCCAGAACAAGGTCGCAAAGATGTCCGTATTCTACCAATGTTGTTGAAATGTAACACACTTTATCATGGCTTCTATTAAATGTCAAGTTACAGTATAAAAAAACTGTAATCTTGAAAATATCTAATCGGAAATGTTTGATTTTTTTTTTTTTCAGAGTGTCATACATATAGTCATTTTGTCATTGTGGTATTGTATATGATTACTACATTTTATTAATTAGAACCCATGAAGATTTACCACTATGGAGGAAACTAATGAGGATCCACTGTGTGCTCAGCGCGTCTTCTCCAGGTAGAGACATGCTGAGTGCAGTAAGTTATGATGGTTATGATGCGTATTTAGGGGGAAAACATGTAAATATTTAAATAACTGTCAGGTTTATGGCCATTACAGGATGAATGGGTCAGGTGAAAATTGGTGTGTTTTGTGTATATGACATGTATGTAGGATCTCTCTGAGGTTCTGTGCGACGTCTTTATCTTTCCTAATTCTGTGAAGAGCTTATCATTTTGTAGTTATGTTGTTTAGTTCATGTTAAATGGGTTCAAATGTGTGCCTGTATGTCTTCCATGTTGTAGCTGGATGTTGTGTGTCTACATTAGGGTTATGACTCAGCAGAGGAATATTTTGGCCTTCCTCGTCCGTGTGTGTGGCCTGGGAAAACACAGACTGTTGATATCCTGGTCTTTGGCATCAGAGAATTCAGCCCCGCCCCAGGCCTCCTAATTTGCATTAGGTGCTGTTGTTTTAACAAAGCCTTGCTTTTGTCAAGACCCACACACGCCACTGGAAAGTGCTCCCTGTCACTTTGGATTTACTTCGATTGTTCAGAAGTCATTGTGCCCTGATTATGTTTCTGGGCCCATTGTCTACGCTTTTAGCCATTTGTATTCTTCCTTGGACATTATCTTCTGGGGGGCTGTTATTTTTTAAATAATTCCGTTGAAGCATAGATGAAAAGCACTGTCTGACTTTCATTGGTCAACTTTTATATAATTTTTATTTATTATTACTTTTGTCAGATTAAAGTTATTTCTGTGACCATTATGACTTGTTCTTTGATTTAATGAAGGGTACCAACAATTTTGTCCACGTCTGTAGCTGACTTTTTTTAGTTATCCAGTGAAGGTGGATTCATTTTCTTACACAGAAAATTAGCATTCACTTAAACTTTCTTTTATATTATCAGTAATAATTGGGTCAGTTATTCCAAGTACCAAAGATGGAGAATGATTGTTTAAATGAATAGACAGAAGTTAGTTAACTGTGACAAATCAACAGTGGGAAAATTATGTCACTTTAGTAAATGATTTTTAGGTTTCTCCGAACATCTTTCCATTCATCGTCAGTAATGTTGCAGTCAAGTTTCCTTTCCTACAATGCATTCAAATAAGTAGGCTTCCCTAAACTGCGAAATATTGAAGCGTTGTATAATATGCTAATTATAGTAGCCAAAATGGGCAAAAAATGATATCTGTATCTTATGTTGTGATAGACCAGGGCCCATATCCCTAACGATTCTGAGAATCCTCTCAGAGAGCTCCTAACCTATCCTAAACAGTTTTAGCTTAGAAGTGATTCTAGAACATTTTCAGTGAACTCTGAGCAACGAATGGATGGAAAATCCTATCTTGGTGAGGAGGTGTGGTTGACCCCGTTGCTAGGTATGAGTCATCATTTCAAAAGCCGTGATTGGTTGATCCTACAAGTTTGATGAAAATGAACTTTTGGTGATAATGAGAAAAGGATGTACCCTCAATTCAATAAACATAATTATACACTCTAATCTCAAGACAATATCTGGAAAATGAATAGTAAGCTGTAGGGGTTATAGCCTAACATTAGAATCTAAAATATGCGAAAACTTAAGCTCCTTAGAATAGAATAGAATAATCCTTTAATAGTCTTACCAGGGGAAATTTGGTCGTAAACAGCAGCCAAAGAAACAACAAATATACAACATATGTAACAGAAGAGAAAAATATATACAAAAAAATACAATAATACACAGAATATGTACATGGTGGAAATAATGTGCAAATTATAGCAGTGTGGTTGTTTAATGCAAAATGTAAGATACAGTGCAGGTGTAAAGTATTTATATTTGTTGGGAGCAGTTTTGGTTGTACAGTCTGACAGCTGCAGGGAGGAAGGACCTGCAGAAACGCTCCTTTGTGCATCTAGGATGCAGCAGTCTGTCACTGAAGGAGCTCTGCAGTTCAGCAACATTTCCATGCATGGGGTGGGAGACTCTGTCCATCAGAGATGTTATTTTAGCTATTTAGTTATTGGACCCTGTTCAAATAATGATTTGTGTCTTATTTGCTCATATTAATATCCTAGCTGGCATATTTTGTACTTTCACTCCCATATGGACCCCATTGAAAACAAGATGGCCGATCTCAAGGGGCTGTCCTTAATGAAGTAGAAATTGCAACGTTACAACTCAGTGTGGTCTTAACGAGGGTAACACGGCTCAGCTTTTATCAATGATTGCTGGCTGGTCTATTTATGAAGGCTTGTTAACAAATATCATACAAACACAGCTGCTTAGGGGAACTCCTAAGCCACTAAAAGTCCTCTTCCCTGCTCTTAGCAGATCTCGCCTTAGGAGCCCTTTTAAGCGCTAGGGATCTTGAGGAATAGCTTTTATATTAACTGGGATTTCAGTTTCACTTTTAGGGGAAATTCTAAGAAAAGGTCATAACTCTGAGAATTTTCTTAGAATTTGGCCGCTAGGAGCCACTTTTTGCACAACAATTCTTTAGGGATACGGGCCCAGAAGTGTAGTGTTTTTCATCATAAAATCCCTAACTTGTAAGTACTGGAAAATCTCCTTGTTTGAAACACTATTTCCAACTATAGCTGATAAAATAAGTCCATCCAGTGTGTTCAGTTGAGATTACTGAGCCTTCTCTTGGTGTCATGTTCACTTTTTTTCTCTGATTTACCCAGATTTTCTCCTGGTGTTTTTTTTTCATCCACAAACATCTTCATACTATACTTCATACATAAACTCATTCTAGTTGGTTTTAAAAAAATTATACAACACATACATTTATTTAAATGTTGTTTGTGTTTGCTTTTGACTATGTACACTAAAATGCAAAAAAAAAAAACAAAAAAAAAAACTACCTTATCAAAACTGTGGATCGTGTGTAAAGATTCTGACTCATACTTGGCCCCGTGGCCTGTTGATGGCTCCATACTCAGAAAAATCCTTCATCCACCGCTGTATCTACCTCTGTCAGGGAACCTGAAGCACATGTTTCCTTATCATAACCAGACCTCAAACAAAATCAGGCAAAACTAAAATCTGCACCTGCCAGCAAAATCCTGATCTATGTCCCTGTTCCTAAAAGTCAATCAAGAAAGGGAAGACACGTTTCCTGGGTGAAGGGGTTTGTCTTTGTTGGCTTTTCCAAGTTTCAGTTGGGGAAAAAAAAAGTAGGAACCTGCTGTGACAGAAGTTGTCTGACCGGATCTGACCTGTGTCTCACTCATAGTTCCTGCTACATGTGTGTGTATGTGTGTGTGTGTGGATCCATTTGCCTGCAGGACGCTGCAGCTCTGACTGCTATCTAAAAGCAAACACACAATAGACCTCATTTATCAACCGCCGCCTTCGATTCAGCTGCTGAAATCCTCCCAGTTCCCCTTCAAACAGTCTGCTGTTGAAAAATCTGGGAAGTATCAACGTCCAATATCCAGGCTTCTGTTTGTTCAGTTTCTTGGCCTCGCTGACTGCATTTGCATTGCTGATAGAGAAAGGAAAAAAAGGACGGATTTTTTTCTCACATTGGAAAGTAAAATTGTCTCAACAGGAAGTTAAATGCTCGGCGGCTTGCTGGAGTGAGTTGTTGTAACTTGTGTATCCATCGCTTCCAGTGGTTAGACTAAAAATATCTGCACTTTTCTGACCCAGCATCGTTTCCTCTGCTCCACCACAATTCCATACAGGCATAAAATTACATGCACAGTCTGAGACTTCTTAAATCCTCAGTTTTGGATAGCCATGACTGTTCAGCTTTTTTTTCTGATAAAAATCAGGGCCAGTCCTTCCTAGACAAAGCTGACCTGATGAGGGATGCAGAAAATGACTGGCATGTAACTAAGGTGATCTGGTCACCCTCTTGCTGCTTTGCAGCATTTTATCAGAACATGACCTTAGGGCAGGTTTCTGGAGCAGAGCTTGTTATATAATATGTTTGTGGATCGGCTGTGTGTCAGATCCTGAAACAGCAGCCCTACCACCTAAACCTCAGGTTAAGGTTGATTGGTGTGTTTCTATGTCTGCTCTTCCTTCCAGCTCAGGGACGTGCACGTGTAAGACAGGAGTGGACGGGCCCAAGTGTGACGAGTGCCACCCAGGTTTCTTCCACTTCAGCAACACCGGCTGCCGGCCCTGCCAGTGCAACAACCACACCAACTACTGCCACCCACAGTCTGGTGAGTCTGCAGTCGATGGGGGAAAAAAGGCTTTTAGTTCTCCATGTTGCTTGTGTTTCCTAGTGAATGAGCCAGAACGGTAATGCTTTTTTAGATTTCCACGTAGAAACGTTTGACTTCAGCAGGGTGAGAACCTCTGGATAGAATCAAATACACAACATAACAAAGACCCAGATAGAAGTGTAGAGCTACAGATCCTGCATTCATCCGGATGATAACCCCGGTTAATCTGGAGCCAGTCTGTGGCATGTTCAGTGGAACGCTGTAGAATTTGGTCCTTTGTGTGTTTGATCCCACGCACAAACGGATTTCATCAGTCTGAGTGTGAGAGCAGAAATAGCAGCAAGGCACGTCAACATGGAGAGGAAGACTGTTCAGACTGCGTTTCTGCTAATTCCTCCCTGTGCAAAGATCCTCCACAGAGCCAGATGCATTTACTCAGAACTTTCTGGAGCCATATGTGCTAACTAAGACACTCCTCTATAAACTTGTAGATTTATCACTTATTTCTAGAGAAGTGTTGTTTGAATATTATAGCAGCGTTTTAAATCCACCTCCTTTTAAGTTCATATCAGATAAAGTTCATCACATTTTAAAAATTCTTTAGTTTCATGTAAAATCTATACTGACAGGTCCATTTCTCGAGGTGCATTTTTCTCATTATTAATTAATAGGGGAAAAAAATGCTGAATATATGAAACCAGTGAATTTTATAGGGCTGCTGATTCCATACAAGCAGTGCAGTTTTCAGAGTGGCTTGCTGTGTATTCTCAGTGTCTCTGGGTAGATTTACTTCAGTTGTTCTGGTCTTACCGCTTCAGCTCAGTTCATTTATTCTGTTTATTCTGGCATGCAAAGAAAATTAATTTAATTCCCGAGGCAAGCTGAAAAGTCATTAAGTTGATACACAGCAGTAAAAGTTATGCCCTCTCTGTTGCTTATAAGGTTGAAGCAAATGAGCAAGAAGAAATGTGCCCGTCACTAGTGGTTCTGAACCTTTGACCTTCTCTAGAAATCCAGTTTGGACCATAGAACATAAAGATCCACAATATCTGCCCCAGATATTTATAAATCTAGAACCATGAGGAAAAGCAACACCCAAGACAAAGCCACAGACCTTTTCCCACCACCAGCTGACCCACCACTCTGAGCTAATTACAGGATTTACTCCCCAGTTTATGGCTTTGCAGGCAGGCTGGGTGGGAGTCACTACTGGGCGACATGATGCATGTATATTCTCAGCAGAACCTTTATCTTCTGTGGCTACTGATAACGAGTAGCGTCGCCAGAAATTACTTTTTAAGTGGGCCCAGCAAAAAAGTGTGAGGGCCAAATAAATAAAGAAATGAAGTTATTTCTACTGCTCCATGGTTACTTCAACACATTCGTGTTTTTTACATCAGAAACTGCTTAGAACAAAGCAAAGTAAAACATATTAAAGCTGTAACCCAACACAAGTAACTCCTGTCAGCTCTCTGATAAAACAGTAGTTATTTTTAGGTGGTAGTTCAGCTTTATTGCGCTTCACTCACTGTTGAGACAATGTGCTGGTTTCCCTATGCCACATCAGCAGCAGACATGTATGCTGTTTGTCACACTTTACATAGTGGAAAAAGAACTTTACCACTGTCAGATACCCAATACATTATATAGCTATTAGATTCCGTTAAGAGCTCATATTTGGTCCTCACCCTGTAGATAGCGATTGATCTAGAATCTGTTAATTATGTTGCTGCATTACGTCATTCTTGCTAACCGGAAGTAGTGATGGGATGAATGAACCAAGGCCCCAATTTCTTCTCCTGACTTTGTGTGAAACATGAATTGCCCTGAATTTGGAGAAATTTGTTTTACTTGAGAAAAAAGAACAAGTTTCTCTGTTCCTGTTTTTTTAACAGCTTAAATGAGGGAATCTGTCGACAGGAAAATGATTAGTTCTAACGTCACGCCTTCATGGAATATGGAGAAAACCAAGTAACCGATGAAAGGAGGCCATAAGGAGTCTTGTTTGAAGTTTGGAGGGGAAACTGCAAACATGTGGAAGGAGGAGCTCTGACCAGATGAGGTCAACATTTAGGTTTTCAGCTACATAAAAAACATGTGTTTTGGAAAACAAATGAAGAAACCATTCCTAGGGTGAATCACGGTGGTGGCTGCATCATGCTGTGGGAACAGGGAAAACTGTACAGATCTGATGTGGGGATAGATGGAGGTAAATTCAGGACGATCTGGCATGAACCCTGCTGGAAGCTGTAGTAGACAGGATGTTCACATGTCTCATTTTAAATATGATAATGTGAGGTAATGTGATAAAATAATTGATTGATTGGTTTTAATGAGTCAAAGCTTGAAGGATCTCCAGATGCAGATACTAATGTCCATTTCACTATGACGTGTGCTGTCACAACTCTACACTCTGTGCTTAGCTGTCCACAGGTGTGTGTTTAAATATGATACAGAATGGAGATGGAAGAAATACAAGAACTACAAGACTCTGTTTGTTCAGATGTGTCCTTTATAGCTACGACTGATGTGACAACATGTCCTGGTCTCCAGATCCAGAGTGTTTTAAGGTGAACTCATCCTCCGCTCTGTCCAGTGTGGAACAGAGGATTGCTTCTCACGTCGCAGCTTCAGGATCCGACTCTTAGGGAAACAACCAGAGACAGAGAGCAAGAGGCAGAAGGAGGGACAGTGTGTGCTGTGGGGATTGGGGGGGCAGTGTGAGAAGCCATATGTCCTCCCATTCTAATGTAGGGCCAGATGGAGAGCTGCAGCCTTCTCCGGGCTCAGTGGTTGCCATGCTGGGGATTAACAAAGCTCAGGTTTGACAGCTCCCTTAAAGCCTGACCCAGGCCTTTCCCCAGAGCTGCTCATTTAGGGACGCATGGTGCAAATGTGTCGCCAAAAACTATGGACCTCAAAAGGAAGTGCAGTGGTTTGTGTCCAATAGGAGCTGGATTGTGTCTAACTAATATAATACAGAAACCTGCTAACAGGCTTGTTCAGTTCATCATCAATCATATATTTTTTCACACAAATTAAATTCAATTTAGTTTGTGTATATAGCTCTAATTTATAACAGAAGTCATCTTCCGTTATTTCAATTCATCCATAGATTTCAAGCAGTTTTTCTAAGGAATCCCAGCAGGTGGCATCGAGTTATTGACTGGCAGCTTTCACTCCTCCTGAAACAAAATTTAAGGAAAGAAGACAGTATCTGTGTTCTGCTGTTGTCTTCTCAGTAATCCCTTACTGATCAACGCACATAGTAACAATAGAGAGAAAAAACCCCACTTTAACAGGAAGAAATCTCCAGTAGAACCAGAACTATAACCTGGCTTAGTACAAACTGTCATCTGCCACGACCGTCTGGGGTTCTGAGAAGGCTGAGAAGAGACACAAAAAGAACAAAAGAATTGATGTAAGAGTAGTTTATACATTAAAGAGAGTAAAAAGTTGACAGCAGGATATGGAGGATGTTCGATCGCTGGGAGCATCATCTGAATCAATGTCCAATCCAGCAGGGGGCGTTGTAACTGAACAGGATACCAGACCAGGTGGAGCTTCTATGGAGAGAAAAACACTGAGAGAAAACAATGTTAACGATAGCAATAACAGCAAAAAATACATCTGGAGAGTAGTAGAAGAGAAAAGTAGAAGAGAGAAGAAAAGTGGTCAGTCTGTCCTCCAACAGTCTAAACATATAGCAGCATGTCTACAAAAATAGCTCAGGATAACCTAAGCCATTGTAACTATAAGGTTTATCAAAAAGGAAGGTTTTAACCCTAGTCTTAAAAACAGACAGAGTATCTGCCTCATGGACTAAAATTGGGAGCTGGTTCCACAGGAGAGGAGCCTGATAACTAAAATATCTGCCTCCTATTCTACTTTTAGAAATCCTAGGAACTACCAGTAGACCTGCATTCTGAGAATGAAGTGCTCTGTTAGGAACATATGGAACAATCAGATCTCTGATGTACGATGGAGCTGATTATTAAGGGCTTTATAAGTAAGGAGGAGGATCTTAAACTCTATTCTGGATTTAACAGGGAGCCAATGGAGAGAAGCCAAAACAGGAGAAATTTGATCTTTCTTTTTAATATTCATCAGAGCTCTTGCTGCAGCATTTTGGATCAACTGAAGGCTTTTAATTGCATTTTGTGGACTTCCTGATAATAAGGAATTACAGTAATCCAGCCTTGAAGTAACATGCATGGAATAGTTTATCAGCATCACCCCTGGACAGGATGTTTTTCAATAAATCATTATCTGATTGATTGTGACCTGGTCCTTTATCAGGATTTCTGTAATCAGTAATTCAGCTTCCAGCTTTTTTCATATGTCCGGATTTAGCTGGAATCATGGCTTCATAACCTTTATCTGTCAGTATGCCGGCATAAAAATTCAGCCATATGTAACACGATTGTAACACACACCACAATGCTATTTCCATATAAAATTTCAATATTGGTGTAGAGGTCACAGTTCATCTCTCATTTTTAGTTTAGCTTAATGTTCTTTGATTTTATGTTTCCGTCTACCAGTGTTTAAAGGGGAGACACATTATGACAATTTTTACTATATTAAAATAGGTCTATGAGTTCCAGAAAACATGTTTCTGAAGTTGTTTGCTGGTAATAGCTTGTAGGAAACAATTGTTACCAACCCGTATTACCCTCTGTTTCAGCCCCTTACAGATTGTGCTGTTTTCTGCTGCTCATTACATTTTACATGAGCTGCTGTTAACTTGGCCACGCCCAACGCTTCCAGAATCTTTGCTCACGCCCCACTCACATAGTGACTGTTACCACTATGTGTGAAAGTTATGGACATGAATGTTGCAGTAGTTCAACCATACAAAAAAAGTAGTTCAATCATACATGTTTGAACCAGAATCTGCTCCTGTAGGAGGGGAGTCTCCTTAGAACAGAGAATTCTGCAACAGCAATTTACTTCTGAATGGTTATTGAAGAAATGACTTGAAGTTAAGAGAATATATTTAACTGCTTACCTGGCACGCCGATATCTTCCTGAGGCACAGACGCTAAAGCCTTCCAGCTCGATCTCGCTGACTCCAGCTCTCTAGCACCATGGAGACCCCAATCTTTGAGCTCCGTGCGGCTGCATATCCTCAGTCTTCCCCTGGGTTGGAGTAGCTCAGATCGGCGGCTCATCGGCAGATCTCCTGACTTCTTCCTGGTTTTCAGCAGCTCAGTTCGGCGGCGCGTCTCTCGTTCTTGCAGAGTGGCTGGCCTAGAGGTCGACAGTATGGTTCCCTTTTAAATAAAGAATGGTGTTTTATACAAGTCACTGGTGACTTCAAGTATGCAAATAAATGCCCTAAATAACAGAAGATTGGGTCGTTCAGATGTTCCTGCGAAATCTATATAAAAGATGAGAGAAAGTGCACACGCCATCCTGCATCACTGCGCAGTGACAGAAATGACCTCTCAGTGGATTTTTTTGTGAGTAGTTGGAATGTTTACCAGTGATTAAATTAAGAGCTGGAGTGTTTTCAACATTAGGACCTAACCCTGTCATCACTACATGAGAATCATAGGCTCAGAAGCATCAGGTAACAATAACTGCAACTTCGTTCATGCCATCTTTTAACAAAAAATGTACATGTTCGGATAAGCAAACCCACCATACAAAGTTGCATGTTCTGCATTCATACTGTATTATAATATTCCCATGCAGCTGTTTAGGATTCTGCACATTCTCTGAACACGACATTGCAGCAGCACCCACCACCAACCCTCCCATTCACCCCTGCTGCTCAAATATCTCCACCCAGCTATGCTTCATGTTGCAAAACACGAGCTGCCTTTATGAAATGTATTTAGTTTTTTGCATGAAGATGCGTTTTTAATTAAACCCAGCTTTTAGCTGCACCACAGCGGTTGTTACCAGGAACTTAGAGAGGAATTTGTATGAAGACCTTTATTACATGCTTATTTTATTTTCATAGACAAATGAGAAAAAACCTGTTTACCATATAAAGTGTGATGTGTCCTCAGGAGGCTGCCTGAACTGTGAGGGGAACACCCAGGGCTCCAAGTGTGAGGAGTGTAAGCCCGGTTTCTACCGCCGTCCTGGTGCCGCCCTGACTGAAGCATGTGCTCCGTGTCCTTGCTCCAACTCCACCTCCAAAGGCACCTGTCACAGCGGTCAGTCTATGCTCTCCTTCTAACCCTGGGGTCTGTAGCCTGGTTGTTAGCATCGAGCTAGTTCATGCTCACTCTTTAACTAATTTACCCCCTTTTTATGGCTTTTGTACAGAGCATTTACCTTACATCTCCAGCTGATTAAATATAGAAGAAAAAAGTCAAGTCAGAAGTAGCTTGCCCCATCCTGCAGCAGTAGAATTTTGGGAAGTTAACACCCTTCATCCCAATAAACATGCACTATTCAGAAAAAAGGGAGGATGCTAATCCAAAGCAAAACATCCATGAAGATGTCACAGGCCTTGATAATCCACAAAATGTGCTTCATTTCACCATCTTCAGACCCATGTACGAAGTGTTTTTACATTTACCAGTGGATGTGGTAGTGTAACGGAAAAATGGAACGACAACTTTGTTTCATACACCTTGGTAAAGCTGCATGTCCCAGCAGGAATACACAGTGCTGTCAGCGCTCCGGGTTAATTACTACATCTTACCAACATGCACAGACCTGTATTATGATCATTAACTTCTAGATAATTCTGCACTTTCCAAACACTTAAAGGAAAATACTGTAGAGAATGTAGGATTTGACCTCCAATATGACCTCATATACTCACCTGCAGGCTGCTAGAGTTGCCCTTGTTATACAAAACAGCATAATGGGAGTGTCACACAGGGAAAGAGTGTGCTGAACAACTTCCGTAGTTTATCTGAACTCTGAGGGGTGAATGTCATGTCACTACATGTTTGTCGTTGTCACACAGTTGATCTTACTGGAAAAGGTGGCAGTTATTTCCGATGTAAAGTTCTTGAGGAAAAACCTGCGAAATGAGCTCAGCTCTGTAACTCAGAAGGTGAACAAAGAAAGTTAGAAGCAGACAAGGCAGGTCAGATAATCTAGATCCAGTCTTCCTTCTGCCCCGCTCTTCTGTTCAATGTTTGTTTTGTGCTGATGCAAATGACCTGAACATGTTGATGTGTTTGTGGTTCACTTTCATTTTTCACTTTTTTCCTCAAGTTGGTCCGCTTGCCTCAGAATTAAATAGAGCAGTGAGTCCCCTAGCAGTATGTTGTACCGGTGTATTTAACATGCAGCTTTTGGAAAGATTCCATTATAGATTAATTCCTATTTTCTTGTTATTCCCAGTTGTTGAAATGTCATATTTTACTGTTTACCACTAAGTCTGAATGTTTCTTTTATTTACTGTAAAAATATAAAAGAACACACCAGAAAAGTGTTTTTTATTCCATCTCATATGTGCAGATGTGAGATATAATTTAAAAGAGTTTATTATTCTGTTAACTATGGCAGCCTTTTAAAGAAGCTGGTTGATCATATTTATACGGATATGTGATAGCAGTTAATACTTCATTACCAATAGTATTGTTTGTTTGGACATCCTATTTTTAAGGTCCGACACTGATGTTGGCTGAGAAGCCCTAGTTCCCAGTTTCCACTCCAAAAGTAGCCAAACCAAGACAAGAGTTGAGCCTTCAGAGAATTTAATTTCAAGTCAGTTTTATTTACAAAGCACCAATTCACAACAAATGTCATCTCAAGGCACTTTACAACAAAAGTCATTTCAATCTAATTATACAAACATTGCAATCAAATAAAAGTTTTCTATGTAAGGAATCCCAGCAGATTGTGATAAGTCATTGACGTGAGGTTGTGCCCAGATCATGCAGACTCCAACCACAGCAATTCCTCAGCAAACCCTCATACTGAGCAAGCATGTAGCGACAGTGGAGAGGAAAAACTCCTCTTTAACAGGAAGAAACCTCCGGCAGAACCTGACTTCTCCACTGTTCCAGAGCCCAGAAGCAGTGGACCTTAAACACCACTTGCTAATGTAAGGCTTAGATGCAGCTGCTGAGCCACAAAAACCATGTTCCATTAAGCTTTCTATGCACCGTCCTTGAGTGAACCTAAAGGTCATATGAAGGTGGAGGTCTATAGGTATCAACTCTTGAAACTGGAGACCTCTGTGTACTTTGTGTCTCAGCATCTGTAATTAGACTCAGTGAACAATCCGGGCATATAAAGGACAGAATATTTCCTCAATATTTTCTTTTAATTTTAAGGACAAAAGTTGATTACATTCCTAAAACATTACTAAATGTGTGCTGATCCCCAATACGTGTGTGATAATGTCCAATAAAGCCTTAAATTGTCTCCAAAGGACACAGCAGAAGCACAAAATGAAGGAACTCCAAGGGTTAAGCTAACACTATAGCATCTTTCACAGGACACACAGTTCCGCCGCATATTGGGTAATATTCCCACCATAGTATGTCTTATGAATGCGCCATGGCAGCATGTCATTGTAGGAATTGTAGGAGCTTTCGTGCCGGCAGGCTTGGTAGTAATGTTACAGCAACGCTGATCTTATGAATGAAGCTGCAATGCCTTGCATCAATGGAGGGTGATGTTGTGATGACGTTATGATGATGTATTGAATGTGCGCTGAGCCCCGACCGGCAACAATATGTAAAATATAAATATGGGGATTTCATTTATAAACTGTTTATTTAAATTTCCCTTTATAAATCACAGTCTTCTTGGAAGTTTGCGCACGTGAATTTGGCTCATATCCCTCCCTGAACAGACCCAAATCTGGCTATAAAAGGTCAATGCAAAGCAGGACATGAATATTGATGCACATGAAGAAGAGAGAAATATGGCAACAACAAAATAAAATAAGAAGAGAAACTTTACGGAGATGTTGATTGAAGTGCTAGTGGGTGAAGTGGAGGCTAGAAGAGACATTTTATTTGTTGGACACAGCAGCGGTGTCACAAATAAAAGACAGAACTGCGATAGCAGCATGTGCCGTCTGCAGTGCAGACTGTCAGTACAACTGACAGGACGGTACCCGAAATAAAAAAAAAGTGGTCGGACCTCAAAGTCAAGAAAAAAAAAAAAAAAGTGCCTCCCACCGCCAGAGTGGGTCTGCTACTGGAGGGGGTACGTGTACACCCGAGCTGACACCACATTGGAGCATATTTTAAGGAGACAGACTAATATGCCGTGTCTTTTCAGCTCTTAGGTGGTGAGGATTAGGAGGCTGAGGAAGATGATGTTGCCCAGCGTCTAGTGACAGCCATTGGTACCTTAAATGATACAATAAAACAATTTTACATCCTGGCCGATCCTTGCTCCCTGGGTGAAGGCTTCCTGTGGAGGAGGAGGCGGCTGTGGGTCGGGGTTCTCATGCTGGGGAGGTGGTAGGCCAGGAGGGAGGGGAATTTCCTCGGACGGGGCCCTTGTAGTAATATGGGTGCAGTCAATTGCGCCGATTATGTTTGGGAAACCGGACATTGCTGCAAATTGCATCTTAATTTCGGCCTGCTCCCCCACAGTATATGGAAACGTGATGTATTGCCTGCTCATCTTAATGATCCCATCCAAGACTGCAGGCATTATTGCGCTCAGGGACGGCAGATGATTCAATTGATTAATTGGCACACAGTCCCGGCCCTTTTATCTGAGTTGAAGGTTTTGAGATAAATTTTATGAATCTATTTTAATATTGAAAAATGTTTTTAGAAGAGCTATAGCTCACTGCAAAGCTACAATATAGATATCATTGCTGGTTTGGATGTTTATAATAACAATGATCCATCATTAATGTTTGGTGTGAGGTGAAATGATATGTGTGAGAGGAGTAATATGCAGTCTGGCTGCAGTTCACCCCCTCACCAACTGCGTCATTGAATCCCCCCTGTCTCCAAAATGTCCGTACGCACGGGTCAGAGTTGGGGCACAGGTGCACACATTTTCCCGTCAAGTCTGTTTTTTATAAATCCCAACTCTTGCTTTGAAAGTGGCGTACGCCAGTTTCAGGCCCCGTTATGTGCGTACGCAACGTTTATAAATGAGACCCCAGATCACCAGACAGCTCTCAGGGACTGTGGAGAACGGCCACATTTTGGAGTGGCTCACAAAAAAACTTGAAGCTTTGATTGGGATAAAAAACAAGTTATGTCCATCTATTTTCTCTTTCTTCTTATTGTTCATATGCAACCCTGCATGTTGACAAGCCCAGACACCACCACCCTACCCCCCCTAATCCCGGCATGGGGAAATCTTTTGGAAAAATACCTGATTTTACAAATTGCCACCACAGGCTGAGCTCTTATGAATGACCAAAGGGCTCACTCATGCCAGTATTAATGCCATGAAAGAAGCGTATTCTTATATGTGGTTTGCTTTTTTCTTTGCTTCCTACTAGAGAATCACAGGTGAAAATGAATATTCAGTCAACATCTTCAGATGTTGTAATCAGGTGATTAAAAACTGGAGATTACCGTAAAGACAAAGAACCCCAAATTACAGCTTAGTATGGAGGCAGGTTATGTTTTTAGTGTGAGTCACCGGCCTTTCATGGTTTCACTTCATCACTAAGATCACCAGTCCGCCAATCTGCATCAAACTCCCTGTGAACCCTGTCTGCTCCCTGCTTAGTTAGGTTATCATTCAGCATTACGTCACCTTTCCATTCCTGTTCCTGAACCAATCCTAGCCAGCTCTTCCAACGACTGATGACAACCATGCATAGATGAACAGGGGCCGTCTGGGTTTGTTCGCCCCTGCCCAGGGCTCAAGTAGAGGTGACACAACATGGAAGGGAGTAGAAGGGACATGAACCAGGCTGAGCTGAGCTGGGACAGCGCAAGCACAGCTGGGCCATTTTAGAGGCAGGCAGAAACAGACGGGGGATGGGCTAGCATCACACGTTCTGTTTAGACAGCATCACTGCCGGAAAAGCTGTATGAGAGGAGAGCTGATTTTAAAAAACGCCCTTTCTGAGTCCCATTTGTAGAATATGTGACAGTGGAGGGTAATTTATGCTGGAAAGGAATGGTTTCCTCAAAATCAGTGACAAATGTGAAGATGCCACCATGCAGGATCCTGGCTAATCTTTCTGGCTGTGCTGATGTGGCCTGTTGTAGAGGATGAATATAGCTCCATAGTGGATAGCACCAGTACAGAATGTAGGTCACACATAGTCAATCATCCATGTCTGATTGTGTCTTCTCTTAGTTGTTGAGTTTGGCTTGGTTGAGTCAGTTCATCCTGAAGATCAGCAGAAATCTGCTCTCATCTTGTTCCTTTTCATTTTCCTAAACATGTCTTCTTCTCCTCCTTCTCTTTAAAATAACAGAGCCTTTACCAGACCTTTTAGTATGTGCGTCGTATCAAAGCAGAGGACGATAGAGAAACCAGCCGGTCCGGCCTGCCTGCCCCATGTGGTGCTGTGCTCAGCAGCCTGTTGCTCTGGGTTATATAACCTAACCCTACAGGTGGATGCATTTGAACCCCCAGCAGAGCTTACATCAAGCTAACCTATAGAGCAGACTGCTCACTGCTGGAATACAGCACAGTCACAAGCCTACACTAGCACCATCCATGTTGCAGAGCATTATTCTGATTTCCACTGTTGGGGTCTCAGGGACTTTATTAAAGTTGAGTCCTACTTTCCCTGGTTCTCTTTTTTTAGGTGAAAGGAGCTGTAAGCCCCTCTAAAGTCCAGTAGGTGACTGGAAGCCAGTTTCAGCTAGCACAGCACTCACAGGATTTCTGTGGGATACTTTCATGGATCTATTGTGTCCTACAATGACCAGATAGGGTAGTTCTGGGAAATTATAATCTCTGCCATTTATTTTTCTGTACTACTGTTGGATAGTTGTGCATTGCATTTTTATGGTGACCTGTCCATGACCTGGAACCTTATTCTTAATATGTTAAGCATGATATTTAGTATGTACAGGGTAAATGTACAGCCAAGTTCTTGTAGGTACGTTTTAAGTACTCTGAAAATAATCTGTACCTGACAGGTGTATGATAGAAATACTAGGTAAAAAGAGTTAGAGATAGGGGTGTCTGTGTGTCAGTCACCAGCTGGGCTCAGGCTAGTTTGTTAGCTACACCAAGATACAAATATCTTCTAGAACAAGACTGAAAGCAGTACTTAGATGATTCATACAGTTGTTTGTTATAAAAGGAGGAGGATGAAATCCCTACATCCCCAATGGCACTGTCTGGAGGTATAGCGTTCCCTTGTGGGGGTTGGGTTCTCTTGGACAAACATGCTGGAGGAAATTTATATCCCATCTTGCCCGAGTATGCATTCAATCCCACAGAAGAAGCTGCAGCCTATTCTGTATGAGTCCTTTAACTTTGGTACAACTTCTGATTTTAATCCTCTTAGAAACAAGACAACTGAAGCTACTTGCATGTAGTTGAGCTTGTGTCACTGAACCAGTGTGATTTAGAGAAAGTCCTTGATAAATTCATGCTGTTGCACCTGTTCCGTGCTTGTAAAACTCACTGATATGTTCAGTGGATTATCTGTCCCCCACAGCAGACTGCTACATCCTAGGTGCATGAAGGAGTGTTATAGCAGGTCCTTCCTCCCAGCAGTTGTTAAGACTCTATAACCATCGCTGCTCCCAACAAACCCCATAATGTTTACATCCCTGCTTCAATTTGCACTGTTTATCTCACTTTATTTAATATTTCTGCTGCTGTTATTTGCACATCAATTTTCACAATTTATATTTTAAAAACTTATTTTAAAGGCACAGTGTGTAATTTTCAGCCAATAGGGGGCAGTGCATACCTAAATTATCACCAGCATGCGGTATCTGTGTGTTCGAGTAAGAAACTCAACAATGGAGGTCCAACTAGTGCTGTTTTCAAACGCTCAATTCCCTGAGAATGATCTATTTGCAGCAACATGACGAGCACATCAGTCTCTCTTTCATCGCTTGGAACTAGCAAAGAGGTAAAAATGTATTTATGGTTAAACTTTTTTTCATTTTGAGGGGAAATCAGTGTTTTAATAGCGGGCGTGTTCCGTGCGCTTTGTACATCCGGACTCTTGTAGAAGTAAAGACGTCATCTAATCTGGCTTTCCCCTGAAAAGAAGACCCGCGCCTATGTATTTAAAACTGATTTTTAAAATCATTTTTTACAATATCGCCAATATTTTGCAATTAATGTGCTTTACGTAAGTATTATAACATAATTAACATATTTAAAGTAAAGTAAAGTTAATCTCACTTCAGAGTACTCATATTACACAGCATAAGCATGCAACAATACAATGGAAAAAAACCAAATAAAATTAATAAGGGAAATTAAAACGACAATGCAATAATGAAATAAAAATAAATAAGGTGAGTCTGTGTGTGTGCGCGTTTGTGCACGTACATGCACGTGCACGCATTTGTGCATATGGAGAGGGAAAAGAAGCTTAATTTAATTAATCAGATGGGTTCTAAACTTGTTTGAAATGATTTAACGAAGTGACTTGGATGAAATTTCTTTATAGCTGTTCCATAGCTGGGCCCCCCTGTACCTGATAGAAAATTGACACAGAGAAGTACGGAACTTTGGGACATGTAGATGAGTTGCCTGTCTTGTACTGAACTGGTGCACATCACTGTTAAACTGAAAGAAGGCTCTACAGGGAGTAGAAAATGAGACTGGTTGAAGTAAGAGCTTGAAAATAAAATTGCAGGTTTGGTATTTATTTATAAGTTAAAGATTGATAAGATGTTATTATCCTACTAACTTGCAAATTCAAATCTGAGTATGGCATTTTATTTTTAATAAATGGTTTTATAATTTTTTCCTTAATGTACATATAATATTATTATTCTGTTTTTATGCTGTTCTTGTGTAAATCTAAATGCTTCTACTTATTCTCACTTTGCAGCTCTTACAGATGAATATCCCCCTTGTGGGACAATAAAGGATTATTCTATTCTAGGGATGTAAAAAAATATTGATACGCCAATATATTGGGAATTTTTTTGCCATAATATTGTATCGATATTCAGAAGCAATGTATAAAAAAAAATTTCTTCGAATTTGAATGGAACCATTGGTGACAGTAATTTTTATAGTAAAATTTAAAGTATGACCAGTAGTTGGTGGTTTTTTTCACCTAATAAAACTGGATTTGTTATGTATGAAAAAAGGTTAAAGTGTTTAGAATGGTGTGACAGTTTTTCTACTGTTAAATTCTGTTAAAAATATAGTCTTGCTCATAGTATCGTAATATATTGCAACATATCATATTGTACCCCCTGTATTGTGATGCATATCGTATCACATCCCTAATTCTATTCTGTTCTGTTCTATTCTATGTATTATTATAAGACCAGATATAATATGAAATTAATGCTGATGTCCAATTGAAACTGTAACATTTCTCCACTTGGATGATAATTATGTTTAGTTGTGAAGGTTGAAATCAGACAGCGCTTTTTCCAAGCATGGCTTAGATCTCGTGTTGGACCTACTGGGTGATAACTATAGATGGTTCTCAGGTCCCTGCTCCCTTTGTTCCATGGGACCACCTAGACCACCTGCAGAGGTCCAGGCAGATCTATTGGACACTTGTTGTTTGTCAGTAACCCAGTGTTTGGTGAAAAGCGGTACAGCTGCTGGTAGCAACCTTTACTGCTGCATCTCCAGGCCAACATGCTAGAAGGTGTTGTAGTGTCATATTACTGAGAGGGGAAGCTGACTCTTGGAAACAAAGAACACTAATAAGCTGTGATGGTTCTTGTGTTAAAAGGAGATCAGTTCATGATACAATCATAAATTACATCAAATGTTAACATTATGCTTTGCTCTGACTCATAACAGGGAGGGGGATGGGGGGCTTTTTGGTTTTAAAGCATAACAAGAGAGAATAATGATAAATACCCACCAAGCCTTGAATCTGTTTATGTGAAAGCTTCCAGAACTGCTCCTGGTTTGTGTGTGTGTGTGTGTGTGTGTGTGTGTGTGTGGGTGTGTGTGTGTGTGTGTGTGTGTGTTTCTGCTTCCAAAACACCGTCCCTCATTGGCTTTATTGACATTTATGATATTGAATTATGAGGTTGATTTCAGACATGCTGCTCCACTAGGTTCATGTTCCAATCTTCATTAAAACATAAAATAGACATTTATATTTAAATTTTTTATTAGTTTTTCTTAACAAACACATATTTATCTTTAATTTTCCACTCATTCATTACCGTCTCAGTCCATCACCTTCTGGAGAATATTAAAATAAGTGGCCTGGGTGTGACCTGACCTCAGGAGACACAGCAGTAGTCCATGTTTCCATGAAGTACCTGAGGGAAAACCGCCTGTTGGGGAAGAATAAGACACAACATGGATCCCACATCCATGTCTTGTCATCTTGGGCCCCCTAGTGGTAAAAGACACGTATTAAGAGTTATTCAAAACACTGCTTTAAAGTGCTTTCAGGGTTAGGTTGAGTACTGTGACTGTTTCGTTGTCTTATTCTTCTTAGTGGTCATACATATGAAGGAATATAATTGTTAATTCATAAAGTGTTCTTAGACTTTTTTAATCCTCAACATTTATCAGAAGCCTTCCCTTTGATTTCCGGATCATTCTTTTTCTGCAACCTGTGGCTCCAGAGACACAAGTGGTTCTTTAAACGTCCCATAATGGCTCTTAAGAACATTGGCAAAAAATAATAAAAAACTGAATATTTTTTTTTTATAAAATTCTATTTTAGTCAGGGACATCTCAGCAGCTAAAATGATGCCTATGCATAAAAAAAAACATTGGATGCAAAACATAACTTTGACTTTTTATTTAACCTCGCCATTTCCATTGTGAAGTTCGGATAAACAGAAAAGCTAAATTGCATCCCATGTTTTATTTTAAGCACAGGCATCAGTTTAGCAGCCGAAATGTCCCTGGCTAAAATGCTGCTTTCAAAGAAAGGACAGTATCAAGGGAGACTTATTAACTGGTATCTCTTTAATTGCAGGTGTTTAAACATGCAGGATCACTTGCTACATGCATGCAGTCACCAATGGCGCATGGTGGTACGCGCATCTTCCAGGCAATATAACATTACTATTATGAAACGTTTATTGCTAGAAACTAGACGTATCAGTAAAGGCAGAAGTCTACACAGGCTAATTTGACTTTATGAACTTTAGATGCCTTCAGAGCCGCATAAAAAAAATATTATTTCCACAAGAATTTAACCTTGTATAGCCTGCTCGATTTAAGGTCCATAATCTCATAGCGCTGAATAATGCTTAATAAACTTTATTAAATAAAGATTGATTTCATTTGATCTTGATATGTTGTAAATATAAAATAACTGTTGTGAAAATAAATATAAAATTAACTGAAGTGAAGCTGGAGTTTATCCACAAAGAACGACCAGGGTTGCCGAGGAAACCCGTTCGTTTCTGTTGCTCATTCTTCTTCTCCACCTTTGAGGAATTTTCCTCATTTTTGTTGTTTCAAATTGAAAACTTTGATCTGTGGCGAACGCAGCAGTGAGAGCAGTCTGCTTTTATACGACCATCCTGTTGTAAATTGTGAGAATAATACTGTCTACATATCCAGCATTGTTATCAGTCTGCTGGCTGTTAGTGATGTTAGAAAATTACTGTATAGCCTACCACTGCACTTTTGTAGTGAAATATCAAACAGATAAATACAGTAGGATAATTATATACGAATAATTAATAGTTGTAGCGGCTTCCACAGTCGCTGTAGAGGCTGGGAATGGATTATTTCTATTTGTATGTGTGTTTAACTTTCGCAGAAATTGGAATCATTTTCTTGTTTGAGTTTATTTATTTACAACAGGGACAATACATGTTAATATACAAATGTATGTAAATATGAAAGATTATACTACAACAAAGTACTTTGCTGTTTACAGAGTAAGACAACCGGATCTCGATTTGGATACACTTTGAACATATCATGATCTGATACAATGAGGTGAAATAAACTGATGTTCTTCTGTGCAGTGGCCAACAAAAACTACGGCTACCCAGCTCTCCTCTCTTTCTATCAAAAAACAGTGAGTGATCTTAATGTCACCGCCTGCGTCCAAGTTACTCCTGGTACCATCACTACCAAACAAAATGTCAACCCATTGATCGATACATGCAATATAATAAGTTATGGCTCCTACAATAGTAAATGTCTCCTACATTCTTCAAGCTACTCTTAGGTTTATGGTTTTTGTCCTTAGCAATTTTAAAAACAAACTGACACCCTTGTTTAATTCAATTTCAATTCAGTTTATTTATATAGCGCCATTTCACAACAGATGTCATCTCAAGGCACTTTACAAAAAGAGTTATTACAATACAATGTTTAGTGTAGAAATTACAGAACCACAGAAGATTGCGTCGTGGAATTCTCAGCAATCCCTCATACTGAGCAAGCATGCAGCGACAGTGGGAAGGAAAAACTCCCTTTTAACAGGAAGAAACCTCCGGCAGAACCAGGCTCAGCACAAGCGGTTATCTGCCGCGACCGTCTGTGGCTTGGAGAATACACAACAGAGACACAGAAAGAGCAACAGAACCGATGCACAAGTTTGTTGCAGGACGTGGAGAATTTTCCGTCACTGCAATGCCATCTTAGTCAGGGTCGTCAAGCAGGGCTAATCCGGAGCACCTACTATAATAGAAAACAGGTTAGTGCTTGAATTGACAGCACATCATGCAGTTGGGGAGAAGTAGGAAAGAAAGTAGGAACAGACCCT
The DNA here is from genome assembly GCA_028564705.1 of Apricaphanius iberus. Lineage (NCBI taxonomy): Eukaryota > Metazoa > Chordata > Actinopteri > Cyprinodontiformes > Aphaniidae > Apricaphanius > Apricaphanius iberus. The sequence continues at coordinate 454,002 of JAPXFQ010001128.1, read as the reverse complement.
AATAATGTCCTCCAACAGCCTAGCCTAAAGCAGCATAGCTACTAACATTAACCTGTCTCCTAGCTACTAGGAGACATGGCTGGTTTACACAGCATTAAGTATCTTGTGCGCACAAGAAACCACCTTTGTTTTTTCATGTTCCCTTAGGGGCTCCGTATGAGATGAACTCAAAGATTTGAAACATTTTCTACATACACAAAATAACAATTTCTCAATTCAATTCTATTCACTTTTATTTATGTAGCACCAATTCACAACAAAAGTCATTTCAATACAATTTTACAAACATTCTCCCAAATATTGTTCACAAATCTGTCTAAATCTGTGATAGTGAGCACTTCTCCTTTGCTGAGATAAACCATCCCATCTTGCTATAACAAGATGCTGATTAGACAGCATGATTATTGCACAGGTGTGCCTTAGAGTGGCCAGAATAAAAGGCCACTCTGAAATTTTCAGTTTTGCTTTATTGGGGGTCTGGGGACTCAGAAAACCGGTCAGTATCTGGTGTGAGCACCATTTGCCTCATGCAGTGTAACACATCTCTGTCTCATGGAGTTGATCAGGTTGTCGATTGTGGCCTGTGGAATGTTGGTCCACTCCTCTTCATGGCTGTATGAAGTTGCTGGATATTGGCAGGAAGTGGAAAAAGCTGTTGTATACGCCGATCCAGAGCATCCCAAACAGGCTCAATGGATGACATGTTCAATGAGTATCTGGGTCACACAAGAACTGGGATGTTTTCAGCTTCCAAGAATTGTGCACAGATCCTTGCAACATGGAGCCGTACATTATCATGCTGCAACATGAGGTGATGTTATTGGATATATGGCACAGAAATGGGCCTCAGGATCTTGTAGCGGTATCTCTGTGCATTTAAAATGCCATCAATAAAACGCACCTGTGTCCTCTGTCCATAACTACATCTGCCCATACCATAACCCCACCACCACCATGGGCCAGTTAATCCACAACATTGACATCAGAAAACCACTCATCCACACGATTCCACACGTACTGTCTGCTACTGCCCTGAGCAGTGTAAACTATGAAGAGAATCCCTCTCCAACACACCAGACGCCATCGCTTGTGAGCATTTGCCCACTCCAGTCGGTTACAACGATGAACTGGAGTCAAGTTGAGATCCCGATGAGGGCGACGAGCATGCAGATGAGCTTCTCTGAGACGGTTTCTGACCGTTTTTGCAGGAATTCTTTGGTTATACAAACCAATTGTTTCAGCAGCTGTCTGAGTGGCGGACGATCTTGGAGGTGAACCTGCTGGATGTGGAGGTCCTGGGCTGGTGTGGTTACACGTGGTCTGCGGTTGTGAGGCCAGTTGGATGTGCTGCCATATTCTCTGAAACGCCTTTGGAGACGGCTTATGGTGGAGAAATGAGCATTCAATTGATGAGCAACAGATCTGGTGGACATTCCTACTGTCAGCATGTTTATTAAACTTGCAACATCTGGGGCATATAACTGAAAATTTCAGAGTGGCCTTTTATTGTGGCCACTCTAAGGCACACCTGTGCAATAATCATGCTGTCTAATCAGCATCTTGTTATAGCAAGATGGGATGGTTTATCTCAGCAAAGGAGGAGTGCTCACTATCACAGATTTAGACAGATTTGTGAACAATATTTGAGATAAATGGTTATTTTGTAAATGAAGAAAATGTTTCAGATCCTTGAGTTCATCTCCCAAAAAATGGGAGCGAAAACAAAAGTGTTGCATTTTTATTTTTGTTGAGTATAGATTATTATTTAAAAAGTAAGTGACATTTTTCTAAAGATCATGTAACATTTGTGCTTCTGAATGAGTTTTATTTACCTGGTGCTAAACGGCTCTTTGGATGGTAAAGGTTGCAGACCCCTACATTAGAGTGTCCTCCTGCTGTCCTGGTATATAGTAAGCAGTAATCAGGCTCTGACAGCTCTCTGTTCTTTTGTTCAGATTCCAGCGGCGCTACCGTGTGTGACCAGTGCCTTTCCCACTACAGCGGCCCACACTGTGACCAGTGCAGCCCTGGTTTCTACAACGCATCTGGGGCCTGTGTGCCGTGCGACTGCAACGGTAATGCAAACCCTCGGGGCCCTGCCCAGCTCTGTGACCCTCAAACCGGCAGCTGCCTCAGCTGCATCAACAATACCGCTGGGTATCGGTGCCAGGTCTGCGCCCCAGGGTTCGTAGGGGACGCCAGAGCACATAACTGCACCCGACCAAGTAAGTGTCTCTTCATTAATACATTTGGCTCCACTCGTCATTACATCAACAGGTCAGCCTCCAGACATTTCGTTTTGCACAGCTCCCTTTAGTTTTTGAACCAGGTTGATGTCTAGACTTTGACTAGGCCACTACAACCACACAATTAGTTTCTTTTCCAGCTGTTGTAGATTTGCACCTTTGCTGGGGATCATTATCCTTTTGATGACCCAGTTTGTGCCAATCTTCAGCTGTCTGATCAATGATCTCATCATCAGTTCCTGGTCTACTCAAAGAACTATGGGGAACTATGGGTTATCCAGGCTCTGTGACCACCACCATTCTTGTCTGATGGTATGAGTTGTGCTCAAGAACAGTGTTCCAGAAGGTCTGTGATTAATTTATATACAGCTTTGCCAACCTCCAGTAAGTCATGCTGCAACATTCTTTATCAGAGAGAAGAGGTCTTCTCCTGGTAACAAACAGGGGTAAATTGTTTAGTCTTTCTATAAATGTGCTGTTATAAATTGAACATTTTAACCATGAGGGCTGAGATCTGTGGAGTCTGACATGAAGCCCCAGAAGAACATCCACTCGGATAGGTTTTGTATTTGTGAGGAATCTTTCCCTCAGTGGAATCCTGGACTTTAAGCAGTTTGGAAATGGTCCCATGAGCCCAGAATGATGGACACTGACACTTGATTCTCTAGAGTCATTGCTGATGTCTTCCCAACTTGGCATCATGTTTTGTTCCAGGGTAAACCTCTGGTTTTATGGGGGGCGCTCCCACTTCCTGATGATCATTCAGTTAATGATTTGTTTGGAGTACCTGACTGGGAGCTCCTGTCATATTCTCAGGAAGTAGCAAGGGTGAACTATAACTAAAATCTATAACTAGAAAAAAAACATAATTTCATATTAAACATTTATTACATTGTCTGCAACAGAATCTTCAGGAATTGGTTAATTTCTTCGGCTTTAAACAGGCAGAAATGGAAGGATTTTCAGTAGCTGACCAGTCAGCGTGGCTGGATGTGACTGAATGTATGTCTAGACAGATCTGTCTCTGACTGCAATGTGTGGCACATCAGGAAGAGGAGGAACAGATGAGAGCTGAGCAGCTGAATCTTGTTTGTTCCAGAAGGAGTAGAGATTCTTAAAAAGCTGCAATCATTTCCCAGAGGAAGCTGGATGTAAAGCAGGGTTAAACACAACAACCAGGAGGAGGGAGTGTATCTGTAATGACTCTCATTTCTTCAACTCTACAGCTCATATTCACTCTGACTGATATTACATTTTAATCTGATCCAACCCTGTTTAAAGTGGAGAATTGCAGATTCAGATCCAACATACACATCCAAACTATACTACTGCTTATCTTCTGTTCTCTTGACCATTCAGTATTATGGGATACCCACCTGACACATTCCAAGATGCAGACTCTCCGTATACTGTTACCAAGTTGGTTAAAGCACTACCATGTAACACTTGCTCTTGGGGTCCCCCTACAGTTGGGAAAAAGGTGTTGTCTTCTACTGTCGTAGGGATTCACGGGCATTGACGAGCGATACTCTCGAATGTTGCAGATTTTCACGTCTTGGGCAGCCTTAGTTGCTTGTCAAATGTCTTCATCCCAGGTATATTGTTGTATATGTCAGCATGTCATATATACGGTTGCTTGACAACCGTATATATGACATGAAAAGTCACATATATACTTACTAGTCCAAAAGAATGATGGCCAAGTCCGCATCGGTTGGGCACCCCCATCCTCCTTTAGCTCACGCCAGCGAGTAAACGCTCAACCAATATTGATTCTCGTCCGGCCCTTTAGTTTGTCACTCTCTCTTTTTCTTTTTAGAGTCTCCTCCGACTTCTTCGGTTCGGTTGCTGCTTCGGCCATCACAACTTGCTCACTCACGCGCGGTAGCAGGCGGCACACAAATGCTTGTTGGGCTCACCTTTGTTGCGGAAGTGAGCTATGCCGTAAAGCAGCAGTTGAGTTTTGTAGTTCTTTTTGTGCACAGGTAGCTACAGCTGCCCTGACATGGCTGCCAGACACTGGCACCACTGGGCCCTCTAACCACGACTAGTAGGCAAGGTATATGTAGTGTCTGGCCCAAGGACACAACAGCATGCAGCAGACGGAAGCTGGAATCGAACCCATGATTTCCAGGGTACAGGCTGACAGTTCTAACACTGAGGTACAGCCGCCCTAGCCAGGAGGTGTGGAGCTTTTTAATGAAAACATGTATTTTTGATAAAAATATCTGTTCATACCAGCATGCTGAAAAAACTCCAGCATTTTCATATGAGGAAAGTATTCACAAAGTGTCTAGTTGTAATACAGATTAATGTTTCTATTTATATATTTAGGGAAAAACTCTTGTCTCCTGTGTCATATGTATGAGGTTCAGTATTTCTTCTGTCATCACAGTGATCTGCTGCTACCTTCACACTTTGTGTTTTGGTTCTGATGTCCTACTGTACCAATCCAACATGTTAACAGTCTGTACTTTTCTAAATATATATCTGTAAATGCTGTTCTACAGGATTCATGACCAAAATCCTTACTCAAAAAGGGAAGGATCCCATACTTTGTGTCACAATGTATCCAATCTGAGTGATTGAAGATATTTTTTCATGTAATAGATCCTCGGCTGGGAGGGTCTGGATTAAGAAAAAGGGACTCAAGCTTTTGCAAAAGGCGGGAAAAAAACACAAGAAAGTCAAGGAAATCCTCAGATTTCTTGACATCAAACATAACCGAACCAGAACTCACATGGCTGTGTTCTGGATCATGTGCTTTCGTGGCCACATCACTGTGAATAACCCAAAGTTCCAACTTAAGATTCACCGAAGTTTTAAATGTTTTTCTCTCTTCAGAAGCCCCAGTGATTCCAGCACCAGCAGAGGTCACAACCAACTCCCCCACGTCCAGTGGACCATCCCCAACCACCAGCACCACCTCGACCTCCTCAGCAACCAAAGGCAACCCAGCCTTAAGATTCAACGATGGTGGTGGCACCGCCTTGAGTAGTACCACCACCCAGGCCCTGCTGACCAGCCTGAGCAGCCCCACTGACAACACCACAGCAGCCCAGAAGGTCTCATGGACGCAGTACAACATCATCATCCTGGCCGTCATCATTCTGGTGGTGCTTCTGCTGCTGGGCTTCGTGGGGGGAGTGTACACCTACCGGGAGTACCAGAACCGCAAGCTCAACGCCCCCTTCTGGACCATCGAGCTGAAGGAGGACAACATCAGCTTCAGCAGCTACCACGACAGCATCCCCAACGCCGATGTGTCCGGCCTGCTGGAGGATGAGGCCACTGAGGTGGCACCCAACGGTCAGCTAGCCCTCACCACGCAGGCAAACAGCTACAAGGCTTAATACACGCTTAAGTCCCAAAACAGACTCCTAGACTTAAAGATGACAAAAAGCTGCTGGAACATACCAAATCTAAAGCTCCCCAATGTGTGACTGCTCGTCTGATCTGTTCCTCTGCAGAAATCCCAACACCAGGCGACCTGACAGAAATGAAAAAGATGGTGTCAAAGATCAGAGAAATAGATACAAAGTTTCCATCTGAAACAGAAGCCCTGTTTGATATATTTTGATTGTGAAATGGATGACTAGTAAAAAGGGTTCCATAAAGAATATGATTCATGAATATCGGAGCCTGCAGAGGGCGCTGTAGCTGTCTAAATTGGAATAGTGTAAGACAGGTGCAAAGTACACACCTGTTAGCTGATGTTCCTGGACCAGTGAGGGGACTTATGGGAGCCTAGCTTTTCATAGATTCTTTTTTTTAAATGGACTCTGGGCAGTTTAAGTTAAACTCAGATCACCTTTAACGTCATCCTAACCTGAGACAATGATTGTTATTTAATGAATAATTCTTTCTTTGGTTTTTATTTATTTGTTTTGACGTTTCATTCTTGGGAGAAAATGCTGCACATCTCCGACGTTTTTCTTCATGGTGTTTTATCTGGTGTGCTGTTGAATGGTATTTTTTACTTGCCCAACATGTCTCCATGCATAGGCTAGTTTATGTGCTTTTGGAGAGCGTCTGAGTGGAAAGACCTCACCTTTTGATTTATAACTTCCCGTCTTCAGTTAAAGTGTGTCAGCCCACTTAAAGTCTGTGAGAGGAGTGTTTCTGTTAAAGAAACAGCTGCCCCCTTTTATAAAGTTGCGCGACTGCGGGGGCAGTGACACATCTTGAGCTTGCATATAAAAGCCATTCTAATTTAATCTGCTCTTTGCTCCCTACCTCACCAATCGTTGAGGAAACATTCAGAAAAAATGATTTGCGATTAAGTGAAGGGTGGGTGTGTGACTAAGATACCAAGGCCGTTTGATGTCTAAGACATAAACAGAACTCCAGTGTCGATTCTGTTGTTATGGAGCTTCCCCAGACCTCTACCAGCCGTGCTGCAGCAGCAGGAGCACTGAGCAGGTGAACCGCCCGCTCCCGGACATTGATCTGATGGCTCTGGTGTTTTTCAAGCTACCACCGACCGGATGTGCTTCTCTCTATTCTGGTGAATGAGTAACACTGATCATGGAAGTAACTCCTCAGGTACTGGCTCTCTCCCTAATGTGATGACTGTAAATATAACTCCTAATGTACAGATGAATGTGAATAGTAGCACGATTATTGTACAGGTAGGATACTGTGTGTGCACTGTCACTCAACGAGCTCTGACCCTTTCTGGGTGTAATGATGTTGCTGTCAGCTTTTTCTATTGTTTTTATTTCCTACTTTGCCACTTGATGGTCGGAGGACTGAAAGCACCCAGAAATCAGAACTGCAACAACCCAAACTTTGTAAATAAACCTGAGACTCAGAGATCAACTCTCAAATAAAAATGGGTTTAACTGTTTTGCTTGTGTTTCTCTCAATATTCCAACTTAAATCACTTATATACACTCACTGCAGATTTTATTACATAAAACCCTTCATTTTACTTGATTGCAAAAATTGCAGGTTTAGGTTTATCTAGACGTCTCTGAAGTTCATTCTGAGGATGAGAATGAGGGTTTTTTTGTTTGTTTTTTATATGCTTGAATATGAAATGGTTGGTGTCAGAAAGGCTGGTCTGAGTGGTTCAGACACTGCTGAACTGGGATTTTCACTCACAACCATCTCTCTGGTTTCCAGAAACTGATCCAAAAGAAGAGGAAGTATCCAGTAAGCAGACTTTTGGTGGACGAAAATGCTTCATTGACGTTAGAGGAGAATGTTCTTACTGGTTTGAGACGATAGGATGAGGAATAGCATCTCTGGACACACGTCAAACCTTCAAGCAGGAGGCCTGGAGCAGCTGCAAAGCAAACTGGGAACCAGTTTATCTGCTGAGAGCAGGAAACAGGCTTCAGTTCTCAAACGATCACTAAAGTTGGACAATAGCAATATATCAGGTCAGAAAAAGATATTCTGGTCTGCTAAGTATTGATTTCAGCCTTGAGGTTTAGGTAGTGGGGTTGGAACCTTAAACAACATTTTATCAATGGTTCAGGTCGTTAGTGGTGTGCAGGACACCTTCTGTGTGTTGCTGCTGACCATGGCAGTCTTTTATGACCATGATGCACCGATTTTCCAGTAGGATAAGACACTATCTCAGAGCTCAAACCATTTCATGCAGGTTTAATGACATGGACATGAGCTCAGTGTTCTCCAGCAGTGCACAGACCAAGGACAAAATTAAAAGTCTAATTTAGCCTTAAAGCATGGGTGAGAACACTTGTCCGTATGCTTACTCTATGTGTTAAAGGAGGTAACGGGAGAAGACTTCCTGCTGTAGAAGATTCTGTTCAACATGTTATTAAAGATGGATATTGGACTCAGGAACTTCAGCTTGTCACAGAATTCTTCTATGTTCTTTACACTTTGTTAATCTGTGTGTTGTCTGCTAGATGACTGAAAGCAGCTCATTGACTTCTGTCTATCCCATTCGTTCTGGAGAATCCCAACTTTGGAAGAGGTAAAAAGATACAGTTTATACCTGAAGGAAGGTATTAAAGGATCACACACTGGAGCCATCCTTAATATGCGCTTGTACTGCTGTTTTTACATATAAATGCTGGAACAAGTCTGTCGCAAAACTGAGACTTTATTTCCTGGTTTAATTTATCCTGTATAAATTAAGGTCAAATAAAAAAAAAATAAGGAAAAGCTTGGAGCAGCATCTCTACTTCAAGCTTGCATCGCTGGAGAAAAAGCCTCAATCCATCTTTCTATCCGTCTCTTCCGGCCGTCCATCATGAACAAACCGAGAGGAAGGAAGCCTTCCTTTTACAGTAGAACCTATGACCCGGAGCAGTGACTGCCACTGTGATGGGCACATTGTCACTCAAAGTAAGGAGCAAAACCAAATCCATGGCCTTTACTCATTTTATTTTGTTCTTCAGAGAAACATGTACATCACCATCGTCACCATCAGGGTTGACCACTACTATTACTCCATGAACCGGCTGAACTTTGTCCCCATAGCTGTGATTTGCCTCATCCATCACATGCAAAACGATGCAGCTGACGTCAACCACAACCTGCTGAAAGCAGCAATATTATACTTCTGTTTTTAATGTGAGATCATTTTTTGATGTGCTTTTCTGTTTACTTGATAAATGTGAGATGTATAACAGACTTTCCTGCAGCAGCATAAAGGGTTTAAAGAGTAGAAAAGATGACCGGTATAATTCAAAGTGTGTAGCTTTCTCAGGGTGTACTTCTGTTTTCTCAGGTTAAACGGTGGGCCCACTAGCTTCTGGTTTTGTTCATTGTTTGTTTTGAGCAGATAGAGAACACAGTTTCTGTTTTAAAACCAGGTCTGCTAATCTCGCATAATTTGACCAAGTTACTGTGTTATATTGTTTTTCAAAACGAATGTGTTGGTTTTACAGTGTGGCTAAAGGCGCGTTAGTGTTTAACCATTAAACACGCTTTGCTTTTTTGGAGCAAGCCTCTCCAGGTGTGACGTTTAGCTGCTTCCCAGTCATGGCACCAAACAGCTGTCAGAGGAATATTTCATTGCTGAGCATAAAACCATTGAAATCATTTATATATAAAATAACACATCAACTCAAGGGCTGACTTTTATTCTAGACTTGTGTTATATATGTGTTGTAAAAGTATAATTGATTTAACACATGTATTCCAAAGTTACGGGAAAATACTTCATAGAAAAACACATTAGTCTGTCCTGTTCTGTTTAGATATGCGTAATAACAACTTGAACAGAATTAAAAGTAGAAACTAACATCTCAGTATGAATAATCCCATTAATACTCAACAAATGTTTCATTCTGGATATCTATTTACCATTTATTGTATAGGTTTTGAGCTTTCAGATATTATTAGTGAGAATGTTGTAGTATAGTAATGAATAGGATTTATTTGGGTGTTTGTGGTGACAAACAATGTAGCCAGAGGCGATCTTAGAGAACAAGCAACGAGTGTAACCACGGTGACACCTGCCATATCAGAGAAAGAAAGCATTAAAAGCAGTTCTAAAGGGAAGACAGAGAATGTCTTGGTGCTGTTGGTGAAACACAAAACCAGTTTACATCTAGCTGGGGAAGAAAAAAGTCAATGCACAACAGATCTGTTATTACCACCGAGATAAGAATTATTCTTTTATTTAACCTTTGGCAAAAACATCCAACTCAAAGCCCCATGCTATATAACCATAATAAACACTCTTCTTTTGCTGGATTCTGGGATTATGATATTGGTTTATTGATGTTACAACAAGCTCCTGCACTTGCTGAGTTCAAATACTGATGATGCAGCTGCTTTGCTAGATTCATTCTGGAAGATGGGTCTCTACCAATGTTTCATTATGAAGATCAAATTCACACAGGTTGGTTTTATTCATATAGCAAGGTTGGCTATACACCCCAAGTCATAACAGAAGAGAAAATTGCATGAAGTCAATCAAACCCTTAAAGCTCTTGAAAGAAACAAAAGTGCAAATGGGACTCTCCTGACAGATGAGTTTGGGTCTGCCTGCAGCATTTAGTTCCAATGAGGTCTGAGATTTGCAAATGTATTTAGGCCCTAAAGGTGTTAATTCCACTTTACTTAGCAGCTGTCATTAGTTGTCCACTGTGTGAGGAGAGTAGATAAAACATGATTCAACTCCGTGGAAGTTAAACCCTGTAGATGTGCAGGGATCAGCTATTCTATGGCTTCAGTATATGGGTAGTTATACTGTGTTTGCAGATGTTCTGCTCTGTTTATGGGATGTTCTTAGTCAAGCACATTTATTTCATTCATTCCAACCAAACTGTCAAACATTTTTGACATTCTCCGGGAACATCAAAGCCCTCACAAGAAGGAAGTTCGGGCGTGATTATCTACTCTGGGTGAAACTCATTTTGAATCGAGACTCTTGGAATGGAGCGCGGCTTTCAACGTGGGCGACAGGGAGCTGATAAATGCAGATGCTGACAGGCAGTCGGGACTCGTTCCGCGAATAGAGCCATGGAGGAGGAGAACAGCTGCTGGTGCGCCTGTGAGGGAGGAGCGGAGGCAGAGACAGGGGCAGACGTAGAGGCAGGCCTTCGGTGCCACAACAAGCACCTGGTTCAGCTCCAGAAAGAGACACACCGACGACGGATGGCCCAGTTTGCGGCTGCGGCGCTCCTCCTGCTGCTTTGCGGAATCCTGGCGGTATTCCTGACCTTCCGATTGGAGAAGACATGCAACTCCGCTGCTGAAAGTCCGGTAATTGTTTTGTTCTTTTCTCCACTGCTGATGTGTGAAATATGATAGTCTAGAAGGTGTGCAGCGGGGTGGGAACGAAGTGTTTTCCAAGTGCGCAACAGGTGAAGCTCTGGAAACTGGGAGGTGAAGGTTCGCTCCCTGCTGCAGCACCAAGAAAGCTGAAATATGACATAGTGATGAATATAGGTGGCTGTTTGGCGTCAGCACTCCGACAATGAGCTTCAGCTTTTTTTTTTTTCCATACGCACGTGCGGATAGTAGATGTGAGTTGTTATGATCGCGCGACAACATGGAGCCATCAGGCTGGGAAGAGGGGAAACCCGTGAGTTGTCCATTTATCTGAACTTACTGCTTCTGTGGATGATTACAAACATTACCCAGCATGCTCTCTGACACTTTAGAATACAAACATTTCCATTCAGTCATGCACACAATGAGTTGGAAAGTTGTCTATCACAGCACACAGCAGGTTGCGTCATCGTCACTGACTGGCAGCTTTTCTGCCCCTGAACCAACATGTAGGACAGTAGACGGTTCTGAAGGTATTTTTGGTGCAAAAGTATTTGTCCTGTAACTAGGAATTCGAGGCACACAGGAAAAGTTGTAGCATATTAGTAATGATAGATTTGTTTTTTCACTCTTTCGCAAATACAAAACAACAATTAAACCTTTTAAATGTCTTAAGTAGCGTGCACACGTCATTACATTATCCGAGTCACACTTAAAAAAAAAAACTACATTTACAGTTTTCCCCCTTTGATCCAAAAACAAATAAATCCATGTAACGCCCCCCCCCCCCAAAAAAAAACAAAAGAAATATACTATTTCTGTTTCTCACAGACATAAATCAGTAAATTCAACTACACAAAACCACTGATGCGAGCCACAAAAACAACTTTAAAAGCCTCATATTTTTCCTCACGCTCCTTTTGCCCCATTTGTACCAGTCAAGAACATTTTTGCACTTGTGGATAATGCCCAATGGAAATTTGTGAATATTTGTAAGCATTTGTTTAATTAACCCCCTTGCTGTTTTTTCTTGTAACTGTATGTTAAATAGGCTACTTCATTTATGTTCTTGTGGCCATTGTAACTGCAGTTAGGTCTCTCTATGGAAATTACACCATCAGTTTTAATCATATAACGAATCCTCAATTATTATTTCCTTAGCTGCCCTAAATATTTTTTGCACAGACCAGGACATGCTATAAGGAGTGCGCATGTCAATGTGTCTGTTTATGCAGATGTTCATGACTTTTTTTATAGTGGAGTTGAATTGTAGAATTTAAAGGTACAATTTTCAGAACTGTAGTTGTTTATAAATATTTAATTGATATTTAGAGTACTAGGGATTTACCGATACCACTTATTTCAAATTGATACTTATATCTAAGTATCTACCTATTCCAAGTAGAATACCAATGCTGATACTTCTACCACATGAAAAAATGCAATGAATTGGAAGACAGATTTTTTTTTTTTTTTTGCTTGTTAAAACAGCTGATAAGGTGTTGGATAAAAAAAAGTTCATGAAAAATACCACAAAACAAAAATTTCATTTCATGAAAAATAAAAGGTTATTATGAAATTATAGCAAAGTGTCAGTATTAGCCCAATATCAGGGCTAATACTGTTCTACTGTACTCGTATCAGTATCAGTTATTTAACCGATACCATGAACCAATACTTAAAATGTGAAAACTTTGCAATAATTTCACAGAATTTTGTTTCACTTGAAATTTTACTTTTTAGTTCTTTTTTTATTAATATTTTAGATTTCATCTAATTTACCATCAAGCGGAGAAGAAAATAAAAACCTCTCTTCCAATACATTGCATTTTCTTTGTGTGGCAGAAGTATTGGCATTGGTAGTTGGTATCGGAAAGTACTCGAATGCAAATATCAGTATCGTATAGGTTGAATACAGTTAAGGCAGTATGAGTTGTTTATTTAAACATCTATCATCTAATAAATCAGGACACAGATTCATGGGGAGGCCTCCTTCCATTATTACGGCCTTCACCTCTGGAACAGGCTGCCAGAGGACCTCAGGGCCGCAGATAACGTTCATGTTTTTAAGAACAGGATCAAGACTCACCTTTTTAACTTAGCTTTTAACTAACTATCATTTACTAATATCTAATGTAATTGATTCCAAGTTTTATTTGATTGAATTTTTAGTTTAGCTTTTAACTATTTATTAATCTACTTTCCATTTTTATCTTGATTCTATCTTATCATTCTTTTACACTTATTTTTTTACACTTCATATTTTATACACTTTATATTTGATCTTATTTTACATATTTTATTTGTTTCCTCCCAGTGTTTCCTCTCTGGGGGCCCCCTGCATCGGGGGCGGTGGTTGGTTGTGGCTGCCTGGGTGCCCCCCAGGTAGTGCTTGGATGGAGGTACCAGCCCTCCCTCCTCTGGGCGCCCTGGGTCGGTGCCTTGGCTGCTGCTGTTGATCTGCTGCTGCCGATGCAGATGGCTGCCATGATGGCATTTCCTGGCGTGCGTGTGTGTGTATGTGTGTGTATGGCTGATGGGTTGGGAGGAGGGTGTAGTTGAGATGATGATTTTTGGTTTTTGAAGGGGGGGTTTTGGGGTCATTTTAAATCTGTAAAGCACTTTAAGAAACTGTGTTTGAAAAGCGCGCTATAAATAAAGTTTGATTGATTGATGCTAATTATATAGCTTTTACCAATCTAGAGCAGAGAGCAGAATCAGTTGTGTAATCCCCAATAGGGCCCGACTGATATGGATTTTGGGGTTCTATTCCAAAATAAAAGAATAGCAAAGGCTTGTAGACGATATAAAAAAAGTATCTGGAGATTAAACCATGCAGAAGATTAAACCCTGCATTCTCTGCCCATTTTGATGCTCACATATTTCTCCCTGGTCTATTGTGCACATTCTGTACATCAAAATATTTTTTATTATTTAAACATTTTTAAGTATTCTGCTCTGTTGGACATTACAACCCTGGGGATGCCACTTTAAATGTATTTTTTATCTTAATAACTGGACAGTACTTTATTAACTATATTAATAATGTAATGTTTCTCCTGGACTCTTAAATCGTGTTCTGTTCTTGCTTTTGCTGCTGTTAAAACCGAATTCCCCTTATAAGACAGTAACAGATTGTTCTATTCTACACGCTAAAGAACAGTCTCAAGCCACTCTGGATTCCAAACAATGCATAATTTACTGTCACCCTTCCCAAAACAAAATGTGAAAAATAAAATATCAGCAGTTTTTCTACCGATAGCCAATAATATCCATGACCCCCACATCGGCCGATATATTGGTCGGGCCCTAATCCCCAACCCTTAAAATTTGGCACCATTTAAAGGAAAGTGTCATGTAATATCTTGCTTTTGGAGACATATAATCTTTTGAAATCAAGCTTTTTTTATTTAAATTTTTTAAAGGTATGGATGCTCTGTGTACTACAAAATAAATCCTACCTTTTTTTAAAACTTTGTTTTTTCTTTACCAGTTTAATTAAACAAATTCATTCTAAAATGAAGAATATGGTACAACTTTCTTGAATAATTTGGAATCCAACAGAAAACGGTTTACAGACTGGATTAAGGCATCAAATGTTAGCACTAAAATCCTTTGGCTTTTGCTTGTTGCTGCCTTACAGACCAAACACGAGGGGGAGAAAAAAATCCGATTTCTCTGTATTTGAGCTGCTGAAGCTAAGCTGCAGATGTTAAATTTCCATTTGGTGGGACCAAAATAGATATGATAAAAATGTGGGGATATGTATGTATGAATTATAAGAAATGATGGGATAAATAATAAAAATGGTTTGCCACAAATGCTGTAATATTAAGGTTAACTGGCTGCAGATAGACTGCTGTTAGCCTATACTTATCAGATAGATAGATAAACACCCACAGAGTAAAAAATAATGCAATTATAAATAAAAATATCATAGTAGTTAAAAACTAAATAAGAATAAAGCTGCAGGGGCGTCATTATAAAGTCTAACGGCAGCTAGAAGGAAGACCTTCTGAATCTTTCCCTCACACATTGCGGATGCAGCAGCCTACCACTGACGGAGCTGCTCCGTGCCATCAGAGCCTTCTGTATGGGGTGAGAAGTGTTGTCCATCAGGGATGACAACTTTGCCACCCTCCTCCCATCACTCACCACCTCCACTGGGTCTAGAATGGATCCCAGAACAGAGCTGGTCCTCTGGATCAGTTCGTTCAGTCTCTTTCTGTCCCCAGTAGAGATGCTGCTGCCACAGCAGAACACATCATAAAAATAGCTGAAGCCACTACAGAGTCATAAAACATCCTTTGGAGTGAACCTTGCACTCCAAAGGATCTTAGCCTCCTCAGCAGGTACAGCCTGCTCTGCCCTTTATTGTAAAATGCCTTTGAGTCCAGTTTATTATTCAGATAAACACTAAATGCTTTAGAAGTCACACTGAAGCTGTTATTTAGATCTATAAACTAGTGTCTGTTTAGGTTTTAAATGGAATGAAATATAACCATCTGTCACACTGCATGATCTCTGGCTAGCTCTGATATATAAAACCAAACTGTTTTTCTGTTTTAATGAAGTCTGTGTTTGTTTTCTTGCAGAACCCACCGGAGCCTGACAGCCAGTCATCAGGTAGATATCTTGTTTGGTTCCAGATTGATATTAAACTCTGTTTTTGTTTCACAAATCATTTGCTAAAAGCACATTTTTTCATCTTTCTTTTAGGCCTTGCTGAAAAGTTGGTGCAATATAAAAGTGCAGTGGTGCCTCCAAGCGCCATGCTAACAGGTAATTATGTTTCCTGGTTTCTGGTTCTAAGAAGGCCTGGCGACCATGCCACTGATTCCTCTGTGTTTCTCTCTTTTATTATATTATATTTTCTGATAAATATTAGGAAGCATTCTAATATTTATCAGAAAGTGTTCAGAAAGAGGCCAGGATAGCATCCAGAAATGAGGGTCTTCTAAAAAAACCACACTGCAGTGACTACTGACACACATAGCTGTTCTGCTGATATCCCCAGAATATAATTTCTTCTTTCTTATTTGGGGAAAATCCCTATTTGGCTATCATGTCAGATAGATCATGCTTGGAACAATTTCAAGGACACTTAAGCTACCTGGGCGAGGGACCATGCTCCGCCCACCTGCTGAAATCTGTTGAGTTCAGCCAGACGCCTCACAGACATCGCTTAAGATGAGCCCTTAATGTTTTACAGTCACTCCTCTAATAATAAAGAAAAAGAGAATAAGAATATAAATTGATTTCTTTTTTAGTTTACTTACATGATCCAGTAATCGTGTCCTCATAAATGTTGACTTAGAACAATGAACCGTGTTCGGTTGGTCTGCAAATGATAAGCATTATTAAGCATTATTAAGAATTTAAATATTGCACATATACTGACACATACGTAGATGAAAGATGAGTTTATTCGTGGAGGTCAGGAACCACAACTGGCTGTTAACAGCAGAAATGCAAAGTCAGCCGTATAGTATAGACGTAGAACCAAATAAACCAGACAGCAGCTGCATTTACATGTGCAAAATGTTTTTAATCTGATCAAAGTTCAGCGTAGAATTTTGACTGTATATATGGGCCCTGAAAAAAATGTGTCCAAATATGACAAGCATTTACTCGTTCAATCAGAATAAATTATTTTGACATGCGCAGAACTATCTAATGTAGAAGAAAAGGTATCAGACTTCCGTTGTCCCAACATGTCTGCATGCATTTAAAATGGAGCAGTAGGATGTTCCTCAGAGTGTGCTTTCATTTTTCTGGTCATGGTTTTACATCTACAAGCCTACACACAATCAATTCTAACCTGAACCCCTCTATTGTTTATGCCGACATATTGTACGTCTGCAGATGAAGTAACAGACGTGCAGGAATGACCCAAATTGGGAATACGTTTTTACATGCTCGGATTAACTATCAGAATATCCTGCCCGTCTTAATCTGAATGAAATGTTGATCCGAATGAGAGTGATCGGGTCAGAGTAATCTGAATACCATGTTCACATGAAGCATTTTTATTCCGATCAGGCCTTTAATCCGATTACTTTTGTCCATGTAAAGCCAGACCATTTTGAGATTGATCTAAATAAGAACATCTATCTCTTTATTGCCAGCGGCTCCCTGTTCTTTCCTGCAGTACTTCCTGTAATCTTGTATGAAATATTAGCTGCAGAAGCAGGCAGATTTCTAATCTTAGTTTTTACTTTTGTCCTCATCTTCAGCTCCATTTGGTAGCAACACGAGAGGAGGGTATCTTCTTTGGGAAGATAAGATTGGAAATGCGCACGTTCAAGGAGGTTTCACTTACTCCAACGGGAGTCTCACAGTGCCCAAAGAGGGCCTCTACAGAGTCTTCCTGCAGACTTCGTACGAGATACACGACAACGAGTGTGAAGATGTTGTTAACATTTCCGACAAGGTGCTTCTTTTCGATCATAGACACCCGGGGAACCAAAACCTCCTGTCAGCAGTGGACACCGTGGTCTGCAGCCGTGGAGTCTGGAAAAAATCTCTCTTTACATCTGGCTTGTTTAAACTGGTGGCTAATGTCAAACTGCATGTATCTTCAAATCATCCAAACCTCATGCTTAAAAATGAACACCAGGTATTCTTTGGAGCTGAGCTGGTCTTTGATTAGTAGTCAGCTGTGGTCAGGTTGGTGATTCCTGAGTTCAACCATGCGGTTGTTTCAGTAAAGATTGTACTAATCAGTTCAGGTTCCTGGTTTACAGTAATCAGTCCAGTCGTGTAGCACTGAGGAGAATCCTCTCAGCAGCAGGTTAGCTTCATTTCCACTTTTTCTATTTACTAACAACAGCTGCCTAAACATTGATGCCATTAAACTACCAATCATTTTGCAGAAAATTCTGTTCTAAGTAATGTTCGATTTATTATATTACATATTATGTTGGGATAAAAAAAGTTTGTGTTTATGAAGAGCTTTTAATTTATTCTAATTTAATGCAGAGCCTGTGCTGTGGAGCTGGTTTTGGGCTGGGACTTATTCTCTGTTCGTTTTTTTTTTATTATTTACTGTCAGTGAGGATCATAAAGGGGACTCACTGGAAATCACAATGTTATGTAACAAGTACATAACTGAGAGAACATTTTCCTGATGAATGTCTTATCAAGCATTAATGTTGCCATAACTTAAGACAAGTGTGACTTTTTTTAAATGAATTTTTTACTAACTATCATGCCTATAATTTAAGTCTGATATCGGGCTTTTTCAGTTTTCTTATTATTTATTTTTTATAAAAGCCTCTAAGGCGAATCATTTAAAATGCAGCCCGTTGCTGGTGGAGTACGTTGACCAGGTCAAATTCTAGATAACTGTTACTGAGGTGCCTGAGGTCAGCCAGTCTTTCAGAGCCAGCACAGATACTGTATAACCCTTGATTTGGACCAAAGGAATGACAACCTAGAGGGGCAGAGCTATATTTAAAACATTTTGAATACTGAAGGTGCTAAAGATATGAGGTGCTACAGACAAACAGGAAGCACTTAGTGAGGCACTAATGAAGGATTTGGAGAACAAACTAAAGTCACGGTTTCTGTTAAGTTTCCACAAAAGGCTGACAGGATTTAATTAATCCAGGTTTTTTTTTATTAAATTTGATGAAGCATCCTGGAAGAGTACGGAGCACTAGAATTAGTTAAGCACAAAATCTTCCTACTTCCACTGCTGCCAAAGTGGCATAGTGTGACAGATTTTAGTAATGAATGAATATACAGATATGAATATATGTTTGAAGTTTGTTTTTAAAGTATTGCTACCTGGCTGCAGACGACTGTCTCAGCTGCTCTGTGAGACAGGATGGTTCTGATGATGGAATAAAACCTGACATGTTGGAAATGGATGGAATTTAGCCTGAGTTCTGTGTGCTGCATGTTCTCACCTGACCATCCAATCAGCGCTGAAATTCTTGTTGTATATTTGGAACCTATTGAAATATTTATTTGGCTTTTCACTTTGTTGTTATTTTTCTATTAAAGGTGCTGCTTTATGATGCGCTAAAATGATTGTTGAAATCTGCGGGCTGTTCTGTTTTCTCCAAAGAATGCTGTGACTTTAGCTTCTAAGAACGTCGTCTCCATCTGTGAACTTGGTACCTGCGAGTGTCTGTTGTGTTGGTTAGGGTTTTTTGCAATAAAGACAAACTTTAAAAACACCTTCAGTGGCATTGCATCATTTTTCAGTTTATGCAGCATGACGAAACATTTAAAGATAGAGAGCACCACTCTGGAAAGAACCTGCCCCACAGTAACACCCTCAGGCAACTTACAGGCTGTGTGTAATTGTGATTACAAGTGTACAGTTTACATAACCTGGCAGAAGTTTAGAATACGATTAATTCAATGACTTTAAAAAGTGTTCAACCCATGGATGTTTTATTCTTTTTTTGCTTTTAATTCAGTTTCAATTCGATTTATTTATATAGCGCCATTTCACAAGAAATGTCATCTCAAGGCACTTTACAAGAAAAGTTATTACAATACAATATTTGATCTAATAATTAGAGAACCACAGAAGATTGCGTTGTTACTTCTCATCAATCCCTCACACTGAGCAAGCATGAAGCGACAATGGAGAGGAAAAACTCCCTTTTAACAGGAAGAAACCTCCAGCAGAACCAGGCTCAGCACAAGCGGTCATCTGCAGAGACTGTCTGGGGTTTGGAGAAGGCAGCAGAGACACAGAAAGAGCAACAGAACTGATGCAGAAACAGAAGTTGGTAGCAGGACGTGGAGAACTTTCCTCCACTGGAATGCCATCTTAGTCAGGGTCGTCAAGCAGGGCGGGTCAGGAGCACCTACTGTAGGAAGAGACTAAGAGAAAACAGGTTAGCACTTGAATTGACAGTATATCATGTAGTTGGGGAGAAATAGGAGAGAAAGTAGGAACAGACCCTAATAATGTCCTCCAACAGCCTAAAGCAGCATAGCTACTAACATTAACCCGTCTCTTCCTAGCTACCTGTCTTTAACTACCTATTAACATATCTCTAACTGTAAGCTTTGTCAAAGAGGAAAGTTTTTGGCCTAGTTTTAAAGATAGACAAGTTGTCTGCTTCACGAACCAACCCTGGGAGCCGGTTCCATAGGAGGGGAGCCTGATAGCTGAAAGATCTGCCACCCATTCTACTTTTAGAAATTCTAGGAACTACCAGTAGACCTGCAGTCTGAGAGCGAAGGTCTCTGTTAGGAACATATGGAACAATCAGGTCTCTTCTGTATGATGTATGATGATTTATCCCATGCTGCCTAATTATTTTACCAATAGGAAGCATATATATATTAAAAAGAATCGGCCCAAGCACTGAACCCTGTGGTACTCCGCAAGTAACTATTGAGGTTGAAGAAGATCTATTGTTTACCTGAACAAACAGAAATCTGTTGGACCAATAAGATTTAAACCAGCCTAGTGCTGTTCCTATTATACTGACACTTTGAAGCCTTTCTATGAGAACATTGTGATCAACAGTGTCAAAGGCAGCACTGAGATCTAACAGGACCAGAATTTTATAAATGTATTACAATCAATATAATTTGTTTTGGTTTTTTTTACTAAAAGCTAAATCATTGTCATTTTTGTAGAAATCAGTTTTCACATTGACAGTTTTTTTCAATAGTTTTTGTGGAAAAGAAAACCCTCTACATTTTGATGATTGATTCATTATTTTTTTAAAAGCAATAAAAGGTAAAATATAGAAAGGGGTTAAGCATTTTAATAGGCACTGTAATACAAAACTGTTTCCATCTCTCATGGATAGTTAGTCGTGGATAATTAGTCTCTCTAAACTGCCCTTAGTTATGAGTGTGTGCATGAATGGTTTATGTCTTGTGTGTCCCTGTGTTGTCCTACGATGGACTGGGGACCTGTCCAGGGTCTACCCTGCCTCTCGCCCAATGACTGCTGGAGATAGGAACCAGCCCCCGTGATACTGCATAGGATAGATGGTATAGATGAAGGATAGGCTATTTAAGTATTGAGCGCTTATTCTGAGATCATAGCATATGATTTAATATTGGAATGTAAAGCAATTAGACAAAAATGTAAAGTTATGTGCACATTCTATAATCAATAGGAATTCATAACACCAATGTAAATTAACAAATTTGACTAGAAGGAAATCGTTTCCCAAAAAATGCTTTTTCAAAGTAAAACTAATTGGAACCAGTCCTTACAGTAGATAATGTGTATATGTTAGAACATGGTTAAGTATCCCCACTTGACCTCCAAATGACACAACAGCCAGAGCAGATAGAAATAATAACAAGAAGATGAAGATTATGACACAAACAGGAGGGCTCACTTCAACATAAACTATATACATAAGTCTCATGCAATTTGGTTAAAACAATCATTCAGTTTCATTCTGTAAAGTTACTTGTTCTGGGTAGAGTAGTTGTGCAAAAAAGTAATGTCAAATAAAACTGTTCCCAAAGTTGTTGTTTTTTAGTCACTCGAGTAAATGGAATTAGTTACTAGCCACCTCTGGTAAAGCCATGGCTAGCTTCTGTAGTGTTTAGCTCACTGTAACAGCTTTAAGGCAAAGAATGGCACTTTCTGCTGCTTTACCAGAAACTAAGCACACTTTCCAATCCAAACAATGTTTTAATAAATCTTGCCCCACCTATCTGGGCTCAAAACAGAGATTTGTTTCCACAGGCCTGGGTGTTTTTTAGATGTCGCTTCCAGAAGTTCCTCCAGTTTTCAGTAAACCAAGTAACCACCCATTCTGATCAGTATAAACCTGGTCACCATAAGTCCAAAAATGAATATGTCATGTGCATCCAGACATAAAACCCTCCACTTCTGCCAAGAATCGATTGTATACCGTCTCACATTCAAAATTTGATCAATTGCACTCAGAGACCTGCTGACTAATTCCATAGTTATGCATTGGTTACACTTCAGAGACAAATACAGACACACTCCAGATACACTCTCTGATCATTGCAGATTCCATCTTATATACATCCTTTGACAATGAAAAATTTCAGTGAGTTAAAAACCTTTAAAGATTTACTCCATAACTTTGTGGATATTTTCCCTCTATCGCTCTGTCAAAGCCTGTGACATAATATTACTGTCATAAAACCAAATCTCTATGGAGCGCTTCTGAAGAGGCCAGTGAAACGACAGTTTTACAAGCTCGCTAGCCAAAACAACAAAGCACATCAAGTTAACAGCGTGTCAGTGGCTAAACCGTCACTACCAAGCAGTATTGTTGAGCAACAATATACAGTATTAAGGTTTTAATATTATCAATGTTATTGCAGTGACCATCCAAGTCTACTTTTAGTCACATGTTGGGTGAGGGTGGAGGCAATAAGTCGCTTAAAAGATACTGTCCAGGCGAAATAGGTGTTTGGTTTTGTCTTCCCATTTAATGAAGATCTCAAGTTTGAATAATCAATGATACAAAGTCCAAAGTGCCATTTTATGGCTAAAATGTTGCAAACGATGAAAATATTAACGGCAAATGTGTTATGAGATGAAACCAAATGAAGCGCTAAAAACAATGTGACCTTCCTTCACCCAAGACCTCATTTCACTGCCGGCTGTCACTTACATAGGCTCTGCAGTCCCACCAGTGGTTGAAAGACATATAGGTCACAGTGCAAAAAAACTGAAATATACATAAAGCATTACCAAAACTTAAACCAAGTGCTAATCAACAAAAACTACAATATTGGCTCCTACAATTATATTATTTCTGTTTGGTAGTGTGTCACGTAATGATGTAAAGCAAAACTCAGTCAATACTTCCGGGAGCCGTCCCGGTAGAGAAAAGTTGTATAGTGTGGTTTTAAGCAGTGACAGGTCAGAAAATAAACATAATAAATTCTGGTGTGTTACCAAATCATTTCGAAAACATGTTTTTAAGGTATAAAAGTTGTGGAGTGCGTCTTTAATGCTTGCAATTCAGACACTCTTTCAAAGATGACGATCGGTACTGCAGGCTTTGTTTCTTCAGTTGTATATTGCTGGTGTAAAGGAAAGCTTTTCACAATAGTGGCTACAGATTCTACAAAATAATGATTTAGCACTTCAGCTACCACTTCAGCTACCTCCGTTATCTCATTGTTAGCCTGTTATTAATCCTCAATCCCTTCTGTTTTCTGGCATTATTTTGTCCAGTTAATTGTTTTATTTGCTGCCAATGCTAATGTTATTTATCACTAAAATACTGGCTGGTGTAGTCCAGATCTTCATTATGTCATCCCATTTTATATCCTCAGCATTTTTTAAAACCTTTTTTATTCTCTTCCTTGAGTCCACAATCTGAACAGAGACAAGACATTTCTTTCCTTTCACTTTTCCAGCTATTAATATTAAATTATGATCAGACATTCCAGTTATGAAATTATTACAATGATCAAATACGATTTGATTATTCCGTCAAGCATATTGCCATACACTAGATCAATCTGTGTGCTAGAGGAATTAGTAATTCTGATTGGGCCTTTAATTATTGGTGTGAAGTTAAAACTGGGAGTGCCTTCTTGAAGACTTATCTTTCCAATTCATCCAATTCCATCCATATCTCCAATTACAGTGAATTATCTGGAGAGGTTACACTGAAACAATAGTTCCCTAAACTTTTCATGAAAACATTTGATGAAGGTGGGCGCAGTTAGAGTTGGCTAAGAAATCCAAATTTGAACCTAGTAGAGGTTGCTGAACTTGTTCACATTTAGAGAGAATACTTCTATTTATATGCCCAACTAACAGTTTAGGTTTGCTATGGGAATCCCAGATCAGTCTGGATTTATTTATGTTCAAGTAGCATTATTGATGCATCTTGTGATTATTGATATCCCATAAGTATTGAATTTTTTCTGTCACCATCTTTTCTGGATCACTCTTCATGCCACCCACTTCCTCATTCATGGAAGCCCAGCCAAGACCGTTCTCCACATCCAGCACCTGGATGCACCATGCATGCACAGGGAGAACATGCAAACTCCATGAAGAAGGACCCTATGCCGTGATTTGACCTTGCAGCTCACGTCTAACCCAGTACTTCAGGACTCGGTTAGTGGACTCATGCTTTTTACAGACTCGGTTTTGTGCGTAAGCAAGCTTCATAAGTGAGACCCCTGATCATTGTGGTAATGAACACGATGATTAACTGTTTCCAGGTCTCCCTATGAGACTTGGTTTGGTGTTCAATTAAAGCATTGTTAACTGAGAAAAACATATTTCTTTCTGTGTGTGAAAAGTGTCAAAGGTCCCATTAGTCACACGGAAACAAAAATATGAAAAGGTTTTAGAAAGTTAAGGTTCATCTATGAAATTGAAAAAGAAAAAAAGACTGGATTATACATCTATTGTTTAAGTGTCTTTGTGAGATGTTGCTTTTAAGTCTTTATTAGGCATAAAAGCAGCCTTCATTTATTAGGCCATTATCCATCCATCCGTTATCTATTCTGCTTATCCTGGAGGGGTTGCGTCTGAGCTGGTACCTATCTCCAGCGGTCATTAGGAGAGAGGAACACTTTGGACAGGTCACCACTATCCCAGTATTAGGCCTTCAATGAAAAGAAAATAACACTTCTTTTTACAGATTCTTCTTACATTTATGATCTAAAAGGTGAGTTATTATTTGTACGAGCCATTTCTTTTTTATTTTTCCATCAGATTTCACGTATGGTAATGGTGGCGGGTCACGTCATAAATTATATAGGTGTGTCCACACAGGTATTTTGGCAGATCCAATTACGCATGGGTGGCAGCTTGCCACATCATATTTTGTTATAATCTTTTTCTTTTTTGAACATCCCTGAACAGCACAGCATTGGTAAGAAAATTCAGCCTAACCTGTGTAAACCTGGATAAAATAAACAGGATCAACGCACAAATAAAAAGATGTTGTGGTCAATTAATGGAAGCGCGTCAAAAACACTTCTCCGACTTCACCCAGCTGATTGACTTCTAGTAAAGTCATTACATTATAGTTAAACATCACAGTTTTTATAACAAAAGAGTATTTTTTTTATTTTCTGACATTTTAATTTTTGTCATGGCTGACTTGTTAAACCCTATATGAAGTTTGTTTTTTAATTTTTTTTTCATACCCCATAAAGAATGAACACATATTAATATATTAATAAAATAAATCTTCCTTAAATAAACGGATACATAATTGAAGTGTTTCAGGACAGTTCTTTAAGAGGAAAACATCCAACCTTCATGCAGGAAGACTCAGGATTCTTGCTGCAAGGCAAAACTGCAACCAGTTGCACCACCACCCAGCTCATGCACAACCATTTATTATGTTGTGACATTGTGTATCAGATTGCCCAAACTACAAAGATTTCATCTGCATCTCTCCACCTAAAGCACCTGAATCAACAATGATGTATTTGGTATGATGGAGTTAATGTTTCTCACTATAAACTATACTTTGAGAAAGAAGTCTGATTTTTCATTGTGCACAGTGCTAAATAAAGATAGATACAAAAACATCTCTATACATCTCCCTCAAAATCACGTGGAGTTCAGTCAAAGCTGCAGACTGGAGAATATATTTTGTCAAAGTTTTATAAATCTTTAAAATGATAAGGTTGAATACTATGATAAAAGGCTAGTGCTTCACAATTTCCACCAGTGCTTCCAAGGTTACACATTCCTCCCATAGTCCTCCATGGATTTCACACTATTGCTGAATTTTTTTAGCCAATAGATTTTTAGTTTCAGCCTTGTTGGCTGTCGATCAACTGCAGCGCAACTCTGTGTTTGATAGAAGCTTTCACAGATGCCTTTCATACTACAGCTGGCTGTCTTTCACAGTCATTGTGAACTCTCCGGCGGATCTGCTCTTCAGCTCTAAAAGCCAGAAGCTCCCAGACCTCTGCATCACTCTAGTTTAGCATCTCAGTTGATACAGTTTACAAATGCTAAATGAACTCCCCATATTTACTGACATTACTGACACTGTGGGAGAGTAACTAATAGGCAGAAAGATTAAGCTGGAACTCAGAGACTGAAAATTTAGGATTTGTTTTAAATTTAGTTTTCATTTTTGCTTTTTTAACATTAAGAAAACAGATCCATAACCATAACTTTCCTCTGCTTTTGCCTTTTTTGTACAAACACATTGGAGATTGATGAGTTTCCATATTTTCATTATATTAGCAACATTTATTCTAATTTGTTCTCATTGTATTATTAATAGATAAAACAGACTTGTGTTTCCATATATTTTGTAAATATCTGTATTTCATAACTGGAGCTCTTTCCTTGTGTGAGATATTGAATCTGAGCCTGTCTGAGTACACAGATGCAGATGTGCCTCCATTTATGGCAAAATATTGTGTTTGCACAACGGATGCAGGAAAACAATGGAGCTGAGGGCCTGCAAAAATCTGAGCAGGTTCAGTAATTTTAGAGAATTTATGCCAGTTTGTGCAGCTCTTGTGGTTCCCTGGGAAGGATTTGCCCGAACAGTCTGGTGAGGAAACAGGAAGACAACTGAGTGAACACACTGTAGACATGATTTCTTTAATACTCAAAGTGTTCACAGTAACCCTCACACAAAGATTGACTGCTTTTTTTACTTATCAGAAAACCATTTTGCTTCAGGTAAAACCTCGTTTGTTTCTGCAGACGTCTCCAGTCAGCTTAATGAGGAGCAGCTGTGACCCACCTGAAACAAAAGGCTACAATACAGTAGGGCTGCACAATCAATCGGATTTTGATCGTGATCACGATTTTGGTGGCCACAATTAAATGAACCTGATCGTCAACGATATTTACATTCAAAATGCGAGCTTCACTGCGTGCCTCTTCATCATACACTGCCTCAACCAATAGTCTGCCAACCATCAGGCGGCAAACGTATGGCTAAAGCTTCATTAAGCTGCCCAAATAAAAATAGCGCGCAAGCCACTCAGCACTCATAATGGCTGCATCCGAATACGTCGACAACGTAGCAGGCGAGAAGCAGTATACGAGCGATTTATTAGATCTGAATCTCCAGTATGGATCTGACTAGTAGGCATAAAGTTCCTGGATTTGTACTACCGCCACAGTAAGCAGCCGGTGGACGCTACGCTATCCCACAATGCAGCGGAAGCCCCGAAATCGTAGAAGAGCAACCTAGCTAAAATTGGCTACAGACTAACTATCAACCATTGACACTGCCGCAATTTCGGCGTATAAAGGTACATGTAGCCATGTTACTGATTACTGTGATTGTTTTTGACAGCTGGTTAAACATTTAAGTTATACCAGACAAAATAACCACAGTTGAACATAACATAAACATCCAGGTCAAAAGACACGCAAAATGGTGGAGCAATATGTCTGCTTTCTTTTTCCCCAAAAAAACGTTATTAAAATACGTCTGATTTTGTTCTTCTTTTTTTTAACTTTATTATAATACGTCTGATTTCATACCTACTACTCGCTCGTTTGCTACGCAGTATTTACTACATCAATGGGCGAGTAGTATTTGCTAAGTAGCATGTAGTACATACTAAGGATTTGGATGCAGGGAATGTCCTCGGCCTTTTCTACATAAGAATCAGAATCAGAATCAGAATCAGCTTTAATGGCCAAGTATGACACATACAAGGAATTTGACTCCGGCAACTTTTCTCTCCAGTACAGAACTTAAATAAGTGAAATAAAAAAACGAAAAAAAAAAAAAAAAAAAAATACAAATAAAAAATAAAGGATAATATATACACCAAACCAGGGTTATTGTACAGTAAGTATATACAGCAGTGCAGAGTTTTAGTTTATTGTTCATGTGAATGGACACACACTCTGTGACTATTCAGAGTTCATCAGAGCGACACAACTGGGGGAAGGCTGTAATTGTTTCCATTAAGTTGCACTTTGAGATTTGCACTCTGCAATAACATATTTAATTTGTACTTATAAAAGTCTTGGAGATTGTTTGCAGGTTGGGCTTCTTTTTTTGCATTATTTTATTTTTTGATTTTTAGATATTTTACAAGACTGGCTGAATAATCATGATTAATAATCCTGACTACAATATTGATAAAAAAAAATCGTGATTATTATTTTGGTCATAATCGTGCAGCCCTACTACAATGAAAAAACGTCCAACACAAAATGTTCAACAAATATTTAAAACATCCTGTGTGTAATGATTTTCATTCCCGTGCCAACACAGTTCATGCTAATGTGCTTCATTACAGAGAATCTGCAGACAACAGACATGTCCAGGTTCTTCACCAGTCAAACCTTTATAGCAGAGTAGCAATGGAACAGCCACTGCTGAAGAAAACTTAGATCACGAAGCAACCACAGTTTGCCTAAAGGCATGTGGGAGATTCCAAGAGAAAGAGAGTTCTTTGGTCTTTTTGACCATCAGACACCAAACACTGCACATCACCACAAACACACCATCTCCACTGTGAAGCACAGGGTTGGCATCATCATGCTGTGGAGATGCTTTTTGGCAAAAGGCTCTGGAAGGCTTTTATAGGTAGAAGGTTTCTATGAAGACAACAACCCAAAGAATTCAGCTGAAGCTACACAGTGATGGTTTAAAGACAAGTTGGACGTTCTGGAGTGGTCCAATCAAAGCCCAGCCCTCAGTCCCATTTAAAATCTGTGAACAGATTTCAGCGCTGTTCAGACCTGATCCCCACAATCCTGAGGGAGCTGTAACACTTTATCAGGAAGAATGGAGGAAAACTGTAGTGTTCAGATGAGTAGCCTGACTGAGACCTGTCCACAGTCTGCCAGTTTCTACTAAATACTGTCTGGAAGAGGGGGGACATTAATGCATTGTTATGCTTTATTGGGGTTTGTACTTTTAGTTTTGATCATTTATTTATTCAAACCTCATAATTTTTGGTCCATTCCTTTGTTTTGATTCTGTTGTGCTTTTTTTCATATTTAGGATTTTTGGGTTTTTATCTACTTAGCTACAGCTAAGTGTTAGACACTCGGTAGAGAAGTTGTCTTCCAAACAGAGCTTCGTAGGTTCAATTCCAGCTTCCTCCTGCTACATGTCAATCTACAACTGGGTAATGGTTTGTCCTGACCAAACACGATAGGAGCGACTAGAGCTTCAGGTTTACATGTAAAATCAATGGAGGAGCTATGGAACTAGAACTCTAGTTCCATAAGGAGCGCGACTTGGGGTCCCGCGACACTTCAGAAGCAGGTTTGCATCGAGTTGGAAAAATCTGAACTCCAGCATCAAGTCGCGCCGCAACAACCAATCAGGGGACAGAGTTTCAGTGATTCTGTGACTGTCATGAAGTCACAGCCTCAGCAGGACATGGAGGAAATACTGATAAACTTCATGGCTAATCACCCCGAGCTGCATGACACAAGCAGTTTGCTATACAGAGACAGAAATAAAAAAATAAACTATTTAAACAGGAATGCTCTTAAGAGGTTTGTGGGTGGCTCTTAAAAGAGCTGTTGTTGCTGTCGGGTGACTGTGGCTCAGTGGTAGAGTAGAGTTGGCTTGCAATCAGAGGTTTGTAGGTTTGATTCCAGCTTTCTCCAGTCACATGTCAATGTGCCCCTGGGCAAGGCACTTAACCCCAAAAAACATCATCCTACTGAGCCATGTTGGTTGTTGGTGTGTGAATGGGTGAATGTGGCTTCAATGTAAAGCGCTTTGAGTGGTCAGTATGACTAGAAAAGCGCTATATAAGTTCAGTCCATTTACCATTTAAAACCACCTCTCGGCCTAGAAGTCAGCCTTGAAACAGCCTGGTTTCCTGGTAGCAGCTTCCGCACCACGTCCCACGCTGCTCAAATATTATAAACTTTTCCAAACTGCAGACAGATGGACAGCTGCTCAGAAATGTAGTTGGTGTTTCGGCAGGCGAAGCTTAGACCTTCACGGCACAAACTGGGCGAGCAGGTCACGTTCTCCAGGTGGCGAGGAGCCGGTGTTTATGAGAGGCTCGCTGCTGTTTATGGATCCCTCCGCCGTAGCTAGACTGTATCTGTAGCTCACCAAACCCCCAGTGCAGCGGTCCCAGCTCTACCGGAGGCCAAGCCGAACACATACTGTAATCCACTTTGTCCTCCGTCAGCTCGGTCCATAATCCACCGCCAGCTGCACTGTAGCCCCAGCTCCGCTGAAGCCCGGACCGAACACGCAGTCCTCCGTCAGCTCGGTCCATAATCCACCGCCAGCTGCACTGTAGCCCCAGCTCCGCTGAAGCCCGGGCCGAACACGCAGTCCTCCGTCAGCTCGGTCCATAATCCACCGTCAGATGCACTCTGGCCCCAGCTCCACTGAATGCCAGTTTGTGCGTGAAAATACCATATTTTAAGCGCGACCAGTTTGTGTTGTACACGCTTCAAGGTGCGAATGTGCACGTGAACAGCTAGGCGTGTGTAGCGCTTAATAGTCGCTCCTATCGCGTTCAGTGTGGACACAGCGTAAGACACTTATCCCCAAGTTGCCTACTGAGTTGTGTATTAGTGTGTAAATGTGTGCACTTTTTAAAATGCAAATGGTTGATTTTAGCTCTATTGTAAAGCCTTTTAAGTGGTCAGTATGAGTAGAAAGGTGCTGTGTAAGTTCAGCACATTTACCATTTCGTTGAGTTTCCGCTCAGTGTTGATATCTGTATATTTGCCTGAGTCATCACCCTGATCTTCCTCTCATCTCTAATTGCTCTCCCTGGTTCCGTCACCTGACGGTTGCTGCTGTTGGTAAGTTCCTTTCTTTTTTATTAAACATGTATTCCATGAAACTTTTGCCGTATTGCCTGCATTTTGGTCAACACCCAACCTGACATATTTTAATTTAATTGTCGTCATTTTGTAGGTATCAGTTTTCACTTTGATATTAAAGGGCTTTTTTCTCTGTTTGTCAAAGCAGTTCAATTGTGTTTATCTTGACTGACCCTTTTTGCTTCTCAAAAGCAACAAAAAGGGTGAAGCATCCAAGAGGGTGGATGCTTTTTATGGGTACTGGAATACAATTACAAATAAATTGCTCTCTCATGCTGCTGTTTCTTTCGATTTCAAAGCTCATCTTGTGTGATGGGAGTATTTCTAAATAATTAGGATTAAATGATAAATACAATTTTTAGAAAATATACATTGCAAATATGTTAAGTAGATTTCATCAAAGTTATTAAACAGACATTTGATATAACCTTGTTGGGCCTCCCACTGAGACCAAGTAGGAGGTATGAAAATGATCTTTGATTACCAAATACTATATAATATTAGGAATAGGAGGGTTGGGGATGAGCTCAACCATGGCACTAGTCTGAGTTAATGCATTGTCTTATATTCTGGCTAACATTCTTATTAAATATCAAAAACGCCTGAGTGACTCCAGTCTCATCTCTGTTTATGATGAAGTTATATTTTCCACAACACGATCCTGGTTATGATCCAGCAGCACAGAATGTGATTTTTTTTTTTTTTCGTGTCTTCAGACTTTGTTAAACTTTTTAATTCTTTAAAAGTCCCTCAGAACATTTCTTTTCCACAACTCTAACAGGTTCCTGGCATACCTCTAGCTCTGGGGAGTCAAGGGCCGCTATTCTGCCAGTTTCAGTTGTGCTCTGCTCCAACTTATCTGATTCAAATGTTCCAACTACCTCTTCAGTATGACAAATGTCTACAGAGGCCAGCTAAACAGCTATGATTTGATTCAGCTGTGATGAACCAGGGAAAGAAGTAAAACATGCTGGATAGCGTGAGGACATTTGACATCTCTTCTGTGGAGAAGTAGTGGGGTTCATCTAAATCTTCTGTTACAGCCCCACCCAGCTTTCAACTAGCTAATAATCCTGTGGACCATAAAACTGCATCCACAAGGGAACAGCAAAAAGAACAGTGGGTGACTGTGGCTCAGTGGTAGAGTAGTTGGCTTACAATCAAACAAGTTGTAGGTTCAATTCCAGCTTCCTCCAGTTGATTAGTCCTGGATAAGACACTTAAGCTAAAAATTCTACGTCATCCTACCAAGCCATGTTGTCTATCGGTGTGTGAATGTGGCTTCAAAGGAGCGCTTTGAGTGGTCGGCATGATTAGAAGTCCATTTAGTTCGTATATGAAACTGCTGATGTACTACAACGGCAGATTAGTAGTTTATTAGTTTTATATTTCAGCCTGATACAGTTTAGTTGCTGTACCAATTGCAACATTCCTTATCCTCGTCTTTGATTATTTTCAGTACTAACAGTAGTAGGCTGTGATTTGTAAATACGTTTTTTTTTCCCCAGACTGTTAGTCCTGATAGATTTCTTGAATTTATCTGATCAAACTTGGGTCTGGTTTGATCCATTGCTCGAGTCATATATGGACGGAGGAATAAGCAGTATCAATGAATGATAAGATATAATCCCCACCCCATCCATATCTATTTCCTTTTTTTTATAAGACATGAAGAGTCTTATAATGAGAGATGGGCAGGAATGAATTAGGTGTAATTCAAAATGAGTTGTTCACATATGTAAACAATCTAAGAGCATTTTCTAAGTTAATTATATCCTTTGTCAGCCCATTAAATTCTTCCTGCTAATAATGCAGGATGGGAGTGTGCGGCCCACACAGATGATATTATTCTTTCATTATATCGTAATACCATAGCCAGCCAACTGTCCCCTTAGCTCTGTGGATCCTTAATGGTGCATACTGCAGCTATCTGTAAACTGTTTGCTCACTTACTGTAAACCACATGCTAAACAATGTAAGGGATTTTATTTTAACTTGCTAGATAAAATTACATTATTATCTTCTGATAATTATATGGCTCTGTCATAAGATATAACCAATGCAAAAAGCTCTATAGCTCCTTATACACTGTTGTTCCACCCTTAGTGTTCTGCCTGTGGCTTATCATTGTCTTCACATGGGTCTTTGATTTGTCTCACCTGATCCTCATTCCCTCCTCGTGTTCTTATTCCCTTCATGTCTTGTCACTGATCGTCAGATCATTGGTAATGTTGTGCTCAACCTGTGCCCAATGTGCTGTCTACTGTTCCTGCCATCATCATTACTCTAATAAACATCCTTTCCATCTTATCCATGTGGGTCCATGCTGCAATTTCACACCCATCAGTTCCTGACTCAATAATCAAACCGTGAAATGGACTCATCAGACGTCCAGCTGACGGAACTCCTCTTCAAGCTCGTCTGGGGCTGGCTGCATGCATCCCCCAACATCAATCCTTCAGAGCCTGTCTGACGGAGACCGAGGAATTTTCCCAGCTCTTAGCCCTGCTGTGCCCAATTCTCGATCCTCTGGATCATGCAGAACTGAAGGCAGGAGCAGAGAGGGCACACCAGATGCCCAGGGAGCAGATTTCCTATGTAGGGAGGTGGTCTGCTTCTCCCACTGCCAAACGACCGGGAATTCACCCCCTTGAGATCATCTGAGACAAGCCGACCACATACCTCCCCACCACTCCCTTTGGGCTCATCTGGTGGAAGCCAATGAGCTTTACCATCTCCTAACACTACTGCATCCGATCCTCGAGACGCTGGATTATGCTGATCTGACATCGGAAGCAGGAGATGGCACACCAGGTAGTCAAAAAACAGATGTCCTGTGCTTTGTGGTGGTTTACTCATCTAGCAGCCATCACAGTGGCCATTCCCACCCAGTCAGCTGACTTGAGCCATCCTCTGGCTATGTGACGTACCCCCTTCTGTGACCAGTTAGAGGAGGATGTGTATGCGGAAGATTTTCACTAGTCTACGGTCCTTCCATACTCCATCAACGGCTACAGCTGTACACTTTGGGATGACAAAAATGACTGCAGGGAGCAATAGGCCGCATCTGTGGGCACAAGGCTAGCCAATTGTGTCCCTAGTACAGGACAACACAGGCATGAGTGCCCTCCACCACCTCACCGCAGACGCCTCGTCATGGAAGGAGAATTGCTTACAAGATGGAAGAGCGAGCTGTCCAGGTGCCACAGATTCTCTCAGCCTTAGTCTGCGTACTGGCCCCTCCCATTCCTCCTACTCCACTCAGCCCTCCTGCAAGCTCCACTCCTCTTCCATTCAGTTCTCCCAGCCTCTCCACCCCTCTTCCATTCAGCCCAGCTGACGTGGACTCACCAGCCACTAGGTCAGCTAATGTCCTGGTTTTCTGGTCCCCAGAGCCACATCTCCCGGGGGCGCCCGAGGATTAGCCACTCCCATCTCCGATGCTACTATGTCGCCGCCAGGCCCACACCGCACCTAAGCCTTCAGGTCCCGACACCCATACATCACCCCCAGACCCCCCTTGCTCACACCACTGGCAGAGCTCCTGGAGAGGGTCAAGGAGGAATCGTCTCTTGCGTCGGAACTCCCAGTCCTCAGGGGAGGAGCAGTGTGCCTTCCTGGGCTGACTAGAACAGAAGCTGCAACTGAGAAACAGACTAAAGCAGGAGCAGCAGGGGTGGATGACTGCCATGCAGGAGTGGGAGGAGCTGCAGCTGATCCAGAATGCTGTTTCAAAGGGATTGTTTTAGCAGTCATTTGAAGACCTATCCATCGTCCTTGCATCTGGTGCAGTTAAATTTGTGACACTCACCTGATGATTTCTGTTGCAGGTATCTTCTACTTGACACTGAGCAGTCTATAAAAGCATAGACAAAGACATAAATGTATGTGTTGTGTTCTAACCAATATAGACCTTTACATACATATCAGAAAACATTGTAGCCCTGGGGTAATATTATATACCCCTTCACATACATGTGATTGCAGTTTGTTGTCACATTGGGTTTTCTCTTTCTGCCATCACCCATGTTTGGGTGCAAGGAATTTAAAATACCCCTAGCTTTCTTTTTCGTTTGTTTTTGTTTCAAATTTGGAAATAACAAATTAAAATCATGTTATCAATCTTTTATTCAGCACTTGAAATACCCCAAAATGTGTGTGTTCTGAGTTCCCTGGCCGCAGGTGTAGCGAATAGGGACATCCCAAATAGGAACCACGTGCATGAGAACGGTTTTATATCATTTTACCTCATTGCTATCATGTGTTCTACTTCCAGCACTCAGCAAGGGCAGACGCTTTTTATCTTTCTCCCTCCCTAGTGTGTCTTATCCCACAGCCCTTTGTCTACTTCTATGATCCTCTTTTTGCATTCTCCTCCGAAATTATCAACGGTGGATCTGGATATGGATTGGTCAGATTGTCTCCTGAGCAAATTCTTTTTCCCGGAGAAGGCAAAAAGGGAGTGCCGAGCTTACCCTGAAGGATTAATGTGGAGGATCCTTGATCTCTCACTTTGACCATTGAGACACTAGAAACATTTGGACAATTGGATTCATGATAACTGGATATCTGCTGATTATCGCATGGTGGATTTTCCGAGGTATTGTAAATGTATGGCTTTTAAGGCAGATATTGGCAGGCTGTGTGGAAGCGGGAAGCTGAACGGCTGGTGTAACGCTCAGACTCTCGTGACTTTTGAGCATGAACATGTTGCTGTGTGGTGAAACAACTTGGAGAAGTTCTCAGCCAGCTGGAATGGAAATGGGACCTCCCCACTATCCCTTCTTGATGTGTCCCAATGTCTGAATATGTACTTAAATGTATGAGGTGTTTTTTTCTATTACCTGTCTTTTGACTATTACCTGCCTAAAGTGTCATGACATAAAAGGCAAGGCAAGGAAATTTTATTTATATAGTAGCACACTTTTAACACGAAGGCAATTTAAGGCACTTTACATGATTCAGTGGTAGAGAAACCAAATGCATGATAAAAAATAAGAAAATTAAAACAGATCATTAATAAAAGAAATTCATTTAGTAAATGAACCATGAAAAATAACATTTATGTGAGAGTATGATGTTTAAAAACAAATGAAACATAAGAATAAAAAGAGAAGGTGTAAAGAACAAATTTATGCAAAAGACTATAGATTAAAAACAGTTAAAACACAATCAATTGATCCATCAATAAATAACACATTTATGCAAAATAATATAGATTAAAAACAGATGAAACACAATTGGTTAAAAATAAGAATAAAAATCACATCACGAGAATCTAAGAGTGTTAAAAAACGCTATGTGGGACTCAAAGCCAGCTCTGAATAGTAGAGTTGTAATCTTTGATTTAAAAGAGCATAACGATTCAGCGTTCTTGCATTCTTCTGGAAGTTTGTTCCAGATTTGTGGAGCATAGAAGCTGAAAGCTGCCTCTCCTAATTCTAGGAATGTTTAGTAAGCTCGAGTTGGAGGACCTGAGTGGTCTGCTGGGTTGCTATAGTGACAACAGATCTCCAACATACTTTGGTGCTAAACCGTTCAGTGACTTATAAACTAGTAGGAGTATTTTAAAGTCTGTTCTCTGAGCTACAGGGAGCCAGTGGAAGGACTTAAGAACTGGGGTGATGTGTTCTACTTTCCTAGTTCTAGTGAGAACACGGGCAGCAGCGTTCTGGATCAGCTGCGGCTGTCTAATTGATTTTTTAGTTAGACCTGTGAGGACGCCTTTGCAGTAATCAATTCGACTAAAGATGAACGCACGGATCAGTTTTTCACGGACCTTCTGTGACATCAGTCCTTTCATTCTAGAAATGTTCTTCAGGTGATAGAAGGCTGACCTTGTTATTGCCTTTATGTGACCCTGGAGGTTCAGGTCTGAGTCCATTACTACATCTAGATTACGGGCCTGATGAGTCGTTTTTAGTTGTATTAGCTGAAGCTGAGTGCTGACTCTGGATCGTTCCTCCTTATGTCCAAAAATAATTACTTCTGTTTTCTTTCTGTTTAGCTGGAGAAAGGTATGCAACATCCAGTTGTTGATTTGTTCAATGCATTCATTTAAGGTCTGGATAGAATTAAAGTTACCTGGTGACAATGTAATGTATAGCTGAGTGTCGTCTGCATATTTATGGTAACTAATCTTATTGGCTGCTATAATCTTGGTAAGTGGGAGCATATAATATTGAGTAGGAGGGGTGCTACGATGGAGCCCTGGGGAATCCCATATGTGATTTCTGTTTTTTCTGATGAGAAATTTCCGATGGACACAAAGAGCTTCCTATTCTTGAGGTAAGACTCAAACCATTGAGGTGCTGTACCAGTGAGTCTGACCCAGCTCTCCAATCGTTCCAGCAATATTTTATGATCAACAGTGTCAAACGCTGCACAGAGGTCCAGCAGAACCAGAACTGTGGTTCTGCCGCAGTCTGTATTTATGTGGATGTCATTGAAAACTTTGATGAGGGCAGTCTCAGTGGTGTGATGGGCACAGAAACCAGACTGAAAATTATCTAAGGAGTTGTTTATTTTCAGGACTGTAGTGAACTGTTGAGATACAACCTTTCAATAATCTTATTGATGAATGAGAGATTAGAGATTGGCCTATAATTCTGCATCAATGTATTGTCTAGGTTGTTCTTCTTTATTAGGGCTTTGATGACTGTTGTTCAGATTAAAGGTCAGTGGGTCTGGAAAAACTGCTAACATGGACTTTGAAACATACAGACTGTGTGGGAGAATAACCACTGAGACAAAATCAGAACGGTGATAAAGAAATTAACCAGGAAGTGAGGGACTGATACAAAGTTAATTACATTTTATTTTTATGTCATTATTTGAGTCTGTACAAGCACGTTTTCAGCCATGGACCATTACTTCACTCAGATGATGGCATTTGTGTGCAAACATACATTGGAAACTGATGTGTTAGCAAGTCTCATTCTATTTTCACTGTTTAATGGGTAAAACACCTGCCTTTCCATATATTTTGTGAATACATCTCTTTTATAT
The DNA here is from genome assembly GCA_028564705.1 of Apricaphanius iberus. NCBI lineage: Eukaryota > Metazoa > Chordata > Actinopteri > Cyprinodontiformes > Aphaniidae > Apricaphanius > Apricaphanius iberus. Next base: position 416,334 of record JAPXFQ010001128.1, on the reverse strand, counting down.
ATATTGAAAGTGATAGTCTAAATACAGCTTTTAACATTATCTTAGACTCAATAGGCTTTACTCAAAATGTGCAGGGACCAACCCATTCTTGTCACCACACCTTAGATCTTGTGCTGACTTATGGTATTGACTGTGAAGAAATAAAAGTCTTTCCACATAACCCTATCCTGTGTGATCATTTTCGGATCACTTTTAAACTCAATCTAACTGACCATTTCAAACCTGAAAGAAAACTTCATTATACCAGAACGTTATCAGACAACGCTGTAGCAAGTTTTAAAGAAGCTCTTCCAACTTTAATTTCCTCAGTATATAAAAGTACAATAGAAAATAGTGATTTAACTCCTGACCCCTCACAACTTGATATTTTAGGTCATAGCATTAATTGCTCCCTGCGTCTGGCAATAGACAAAGTTGCCCCCTTAAAAAGGAAGGTGGCTAGCCTTAGAAGATTAGCTCCCTGGTTTAATTCAGAGCTACATACCCTGAAGAAGAACATTAGAAAACTAGAGAGAAAATGGCGCTCCACGCATTTACAGGATTCCTATTTAGTATGGAAAAATAGTCTATTGCTATATGAAAAGAGCCTTCGAAAAGACAGAACAGCATATTTTTCATCTTTAATCAAGGAGAATAAAAATAATCCTAGGTTTCTTTTTAATACAGTTGACAAACTCACACAGGATCAAAGCTCTGTCGAGCCAACCATTCCCCAAGCTCTTAGTAGTGACGACTTCATGCAATTTTTTATAAATAAAATAGACTCTATAAAAAATAAGATAAATGGGAACCTTCCCAATATGCTTGCTTCTTCCTTAGTTAATGAGGCAGCATCAAAAATGGTTTAACCTAATATATGCTTATGTCACAAAGGGTGGGATTGCAAACAGCCAAAAAGGCCACCCACCCTTAAAAGCCTATAAGTAAAAATGAGGTGGAGAACACTGTTGGCGACCATGAGAAGCAACTGCTCCAGTTGCTTATTTTCTAAAAATCAAAGAAATAAGAACAAAAGAAACAATAAAACGTTTTAAAAGTAGTCAAACAGAATAAAAGAAAATAAAACCTTCCAGAGCAGTCTCTTAAAATCAGTCACAGCTGGCAACTTGGTCGGCGGCCTTCTGCGCCAAGCCCAGGAATCCTCTCCCTGTCTCCCGATGGCTCAAACACCACGCCCTTGACTCGGCCGCTGCGTAACAGGATCTAGCCGGTCCTCTTGTGTCCAGGTGTGCCATCGGCTCCTCTTCGGCGTCTCCAGGTGGCCCAGCACCACGCCCTTGACTCGGCCACTGCGTAACAGAATTGGACCGGTCCTCTTGCGTCTTGGTGCGCCATGTCCTCCGTAATCATTGCCGCCTCTCCAACCTCCGTCTCCCAGCTCCATATTGTCTGCTGCCACATCGCCAGTTGCTGGGCTGCGGGTTCATCTTGTCTCCTCCAGCTGGGTCTCCAAAGGCGCGCCCTGGAGCTCTCACCAGTTGAAATAAAAGGGTGAGCCTTCCTCCCTTCCCTGCTCCCCATTGGCCCAGGCTCATTAATCAGAGTCCCCACACCTGTGGTTAATCAGGGAGGACGCACAGGTGAAAAAAAAATAAAATACATGCAACCAAATCATAATTTGTAAAAACATGCAATAAAACCAGTCACAAGAAAACCACCTTGTGACACTTAAACTGCTTTAATACAGCTGAACTTTCAGATCTACCAAAATTATTAGCTTCATCAAAACCTTCAACTTGCATGTTAGACCCAATCCCAACTAAACTTTTAAAAGAGGTTTTCCCTTTGATTGCTGCTCCAATTTTAGATATAATGAATCTATCCTTAATCAATGGATATGTACCACAGGAGTTTAAGATTGCTGTATTTAAACCTCTACTTAAGAAACCATTTCTTGATCAAAACGACTTAATTAACTATAGACCAATATTTAATCTTCCCTTCTTATCTAAAATTCTTGAGAAAATAGTTGCACATCAGATGTGTGAACATTTAAACAATAATGAGCTGTTTGAGAAGTTTCAGTCAGGCTGTAGAGCTCATCACAGCACTGAAACAGCTCTGGTGAAGGTTACTAATGATATTCTCATAGCCTCAAACAATGGACTGGTGACCATTCTGGTCCTGTTAGATCTCAGTGCTGCCTTTGACACTGTTGATCACAATATTTTCATAGAAAGGCTTCAAAGTGTCAGTATAATAGGAACAGCACTAGGCTGGTTTAAATCTTATTTGTCCAACAGATTTCAGTTTGTTCAGGTAAACAATAGATCTTCTTCAACCTCAATAGTTACTTGCGGAGTACCACAGGGTTCGGTGCTTGGGCCGATTCTTTTTACTATATATATGCTTCCTATTGGTAAAATCATTAGGCAGCATGGGATAAATTTCCATAGTTACGCAGATGATACACAGCTATATCTATCCATAAATCCTGATGAATCCAATCAGTTAAGTAGACTACAGGCATGTCTGGAAGACATAAAAACTTGGATGACTCTAAACTTCTTGCTTCTGAATTCTGATAAAACAGAAGTTGTCGTCTTTGGACCAGAAGCTCTGAAAAAGAAACTCCTTAGTCAACCCTTCACCTGGACGGCATTAAATTAGCCTCCAGTAATAAAGCAAAGAACCTCTGTGTTATTTTTGACCAAGATATGTCATTTAGATCTCACATTAAAGAAGTCTCTAGGATTTCCTTTTTTCACCTTAGGAATATTGCAAAAATTAGAACCATCCTGTCCAGGAGATGATTCTGAAAAACTAGTCCATGCCTTTGTTACTTCAAGACTGGATTACTGTAACTGTTTATTATCAGGTAGTCCACAGAATACAATTAAAAGTATTCAGTTAGTTCAAAATGCTGCTGCTAGGATTCTGATGAATATTAAAAGAAGAGATCACATTTCCCCTGTTTTAGCTTCTCTTCACTGGCTCCCAGTAAAATCTAGAATAGAATTCAAGATCCTCCTTCTGACATATAAAGCCCTTAATAATCTAGCTCCATCATACATAAGAGACCTGATTGTTCCATATGTTCCTAACAGAGCCCTTCGCTCTCAGACTGCAGGTTTACTGGTAGTTCCTAGGATTTCTAAAAGTAGAATGGGTGGCAGATCTTTCAGCTATCAGGCTCCCCTCCTATGGAACCAGCTCCCAGGGTTGGTTTGTGAAGCAGACAACTTGTCTATCTTTAAAACTAGGCTTAAAACCTTCCTCTTTGACAAAGCTTACAGTTAAAGACAAGTTAATGTTAAATTCAATTCATCCATCCATTTTCTTAACCGCTTAATCCTTAATGGGTCGCGGGGGTGCTGGTGCAGCTGTCAACGGGCGAGAGGCGGGGTACACCCTGGACAGGTCGCCACATAGAGACAGACAGACAGGACAAACAACCATGCACACGCTCACACCTAAGGACAATTTACAGTGATCAATTAACCTGACAGTCATGTTTTTGGACTGTGGGAGGAAGCCGGAGTACCCGGAGGGAACCCACGCATGCACGGGGAGAACATGCAAACTCCATGCAGAAAGACCCTGGGCTGGGAAATCCACAGACCTCTACTGCTTAGGAAATGGTGCTCTGACTGCCATAAGGTATTGAGATTAAATTCTTGAACCCATTGTCAGACCCTACACTGGTGCAGTAGGTCCTGGTTTCCTCCTAATGCAAAAAAATGCCCGGCCTCGTGTGGCAAGAGTATGCAGGCAGTACCTGGAGGATGAATTAATTGAAACAATTGAATGGCCTTCACCATCCCCTGACTTAAACCCAATAGAACATCTATGGGACATTATGTTTCGGTCCATTAGGCGCCGCCAGGTTGCTCCTCAGACTGTACAACAGCTTGGGGATGCCCTCACACAGGTCTGGGAGGAAATGCCACAAGACACCATCCGTCGTCTCATTGGGAGCATGCCCCGATGTTGTCAAGCATGCATACAAGCTCGTGGGGGCCACACAAGATACTGAAAAACTTTTTTAGTTGCAGAAATTAAGTTTTTGAAAGAATGGACCAGCCTGCCACTTCTTCATTTCACTCTGATTATGGGGTGTCTACACAATTGAGCCCTCTGTAGGCTGAAAACTTTTATTTCCATTAAAAGACTTGGCATCCTTTTGTTCCTAAGACATCGCCCTGTTGTCATTTGTATAGATCTCCAACTTCATAAGTAGATCTGTTGTATCTAATGTATTTCTTTAAAGTGCTCCTTTAATTTTTGTGAGCAGTATATATAAGTGCTGTGTTTCTTGCATATCATTTTCATTTTTAAAGAACTAAAACATTGTGTGCAAACAAAATCTTGTTTTTTACATTTTATAAAAGAAAATTTCCCTTAAAAATGCTTTAGTTGAACTGAAAATCAAACCACAAAAAAACTTAAAGGAGACATATTAGGACTTTTTACACTATTTAAAATAGGTCTCTCCCGAACGGGGTGCGCTTGGGACGGGGGGGGGGGGTGGCCTAAACTCAGCCTGGGTGTCTAGTGTCCTGTGTTTTGTTAGTAGTTTGAATGTTGGGAGGGATTTAGGTCTGCCCCTGGGGTGGGGGCGGGCGGATGGCCTGGGCCCCCATGGGGCTCGGAGGGGCCGCTGCCGTGGGCCCCGACTTGACATGCTGGGGCCTCCCGCCCCTGGTGGATCAGCTGAACGGGGGTGCCTATTGGGGTCAGCAGGGGAGCTGGCTCCCTGGGGTTGGCATCGTGTCACCCCAGTTATTTCCTCCCCATCCCCATTTGCCTCTGTCCACCTGCTCCTTCATTCTACCATTCACAAGGCCTTGGGACGTGAGCACGTCACTGGTGTGCGGGATGGAGTTTCCGTCTTCGCTACCCGGTGGCGGCCTGGGTCTCAATTTTATTGAGCAACTTAGACACTTACACTTGCAACATTTACATGACACACGCACATGTAGGGACCTGGCGGTGGGTGCGCCTCGGCACTGTAGGCGGGGCCCCTTATACGGGGCCTCGCCTGTGGTGCCGGTACCCACTGTTTAAATGCATCTAGAAACTGATGCATTATGTATCATGTATAGAGTATGTATGGGGTGTATGAATGAGTGTACAGCGTCCTTTTTTCGTGTGTCCTGTATATATAAGCATGTGTGTGCATGAGAGGGAGGGTATGTATGAGTGTCTCTGTCTGTCTATGTCTACTTGTCAGGTTGGGTGTTTGGCTGCCCTCTGGCCTGGTGCATCTTCTTCCCCTCCGTCACTCCCCGTCGGTGATGGATGGTCCTGCCCGCTGGTCGATGATGGCTCTCGATGCCTGGGGCCGGGTGTCCCGGTTGCGGCCCGGCTCGTCCTGGTGCATCCTGCGGTCCTGGTGGGCCGGTGTGTCGGGCGGCCGCTGTTTCGGGCCGACATCCTCCTTGGATTGACTGGGGCACCTCTTATGGGGGTGCCGGGGTTGTAAGTAGGTTGGTGCCGTCCGGTGGATCGGTGGGGACCGTGCCCGGCGCCCAAGCTCCTGCCAGTTCCATGAGTTCTACTGCCTGGTCGGTTCATCTGGGGGGGCTGTCCGGTATTGGCTGGGCCCCAGATCTTGGCGCTCTGCATGGGGCGGGATCTGGACCCGGGAGCTGGTAGATCTGGATGTCCAGGTGCTGGCTGGGCGCGGCCTGGGGAGGGCGTACATCCGCTGTGGCTTTTACTGTGGCTCCCTGGCGTGTGGGTGTGTGGGGGGGCCGGGTTGTTGGCCTGGGTTTCCATCGGCGCGTCTCTTGCCCGTCGATCGGCTGCGCGCCTCCTGCCGGCTCCTGCGTCGTGGGACTCTGGGCGCGTCCCTGCCCTCCTTCATGGTGTCCGATTCCTGTAGGACGGATTGACGGTTCCTGTTCCAAGCCCGCCATGGGGAAACCTTATTCAGACCTGCATGCTCGCACACACACATAGGTGTGGGGACATTGGTGTGGACGGACATATCTTGAGCTGAGGTTATTGTCATTAGTTAGCTTTTACCAGGAGCTTAACAGAAACATTAGTATTGTGTTCATTAATCCATGCTTGTGTGTAGTGAATGTGTAATTCTTAATTTTTATTACTGGATCTGAACTATTGGTGTGGTTCTGTTCAGTTCGTTGTTTTTGTTTGTTTTGTTTTACCGCTTCTCTGCCATCCGGCAGAGGTGGAGGACTGGGATGTTTTCTTGTGTTCTTTGTTTGCCTCCCTGTCTTGTGTCGTCAGTTCGCGCCTCTGCTGGTGCAGTTTCTTTTCTTCACCTTCTTCCTTCCTTCCTTCTTGTCTCGGTTTCGTGTCCATGACTTCAGGAAATTGAACCCTCAGTAATCACTAATAAAGATTTTTTAATACATATACATCAAGTGGAGTGTTACAGCAAAGCTGTAATACTCTGCTTGGGAAAGTAAATCTGTTGGGCTTGTACTTGGTACTCAGACACCAATTCTGAGTGGCAAACTGCTAGACAGGACACGTTAAAAAAAAAAAGAAAAAAGAAAAAGAAAAAAAATTAAAATTAAAAAATTAAAAAAATTAAAATAAATAAACAAATAAATAAAAATAAATAAAGAAAAAAATAAGTGGAAATAGTTTTTTTAGTGTAGTTCAGCTATACATGTTTGACCCAGAATCTGCTCCCATAGGAGGGGAATCTCCTTAGAACACGATACTCAATACGCAATTTACTTCTGAATGGTTATTGAAGAAATGACTTAAAGTTAAAAGAATATATTTAACTGCTTACCTGGAACTCCGATATCTTCCTGAGGCACAGACTCTAAAGCCTTCCAGCTCGATCTCGCCGACTCCAGCTCTCTAGCACCATGGAGACCCCAATCTTTGAGCTCCGTGCGGCTGCATATCCTCAGTCTTCCCCTGGGTTGGAGTAGCTCAGATCGGCGGCTCGTCTGCTGTCTTTCACACAGAGAATGAGTAGCCCTTCGCGGCGGCAGGTCCTCAATCTTCCCGCCCTTACTGCCACCATCTTACCATCAAAAATTATATTCAACCCATGCTGCTCTTCTGTCCTTATCGACTTGGACCTGATGAAGTGTTTTGAGCTCTTTTGACCAGCCAAAAACGGAGCATTTTGCGTGGAGCTTCAACATGGTGTTTCCTAATCCGAATGGTAACTGTTGTTTACTGCTGTACCTGGTGGGTGGAGACAGCGCTCTGAGGAGGTGGAGACAGCGGTCTGAGGAGGTGGAGACAGCGCTCTGAGGAGGAGGACACAGCGGTCTGAGGAGAAGGACACAGCGGTCTGAGGAGGTGGAGACAGCGGTCTGAGGAGGAGGACACAGCGGTCTGAGGAGGTGGAGACAGCGCTCTGAGGAGGAGGACACAGCGGTCTGAGGAGGAGGACACAGCGGTCTGAGGAGGTGGAGACAGCGGTCTGAGGAGGAGGACACAGCGGTCTGAGGAGGTGGAGACAGCGGTCTGAGGAGGTGGAGACAGCGCTCTGAGGAGGCGGAGACAGCGGTCTGAGGAGGAGGACACAGCGGTCTGAGGAGGAGGACGAAGCGGTCTGAGGAGGTGGAGACAGCGGTCTGAGGAGGAGGACACAGCGGTCTGAGGAGGTGGAGACAGCGGTCTGAGGAGGTGGAGACAGCGCTCTGAGGAGGCGGAGACAGCGCTCTGAGGAGGCGGAGACAGCGCTCTGAGGAGGCGGAGACAGCGCTGTGAGGAGGCGGAGACAGCGGTCTGAGGAGGCGGAGACAGCGCTCTGAGGAGGAGGAGACAGCGGTCTGAGGAGGTGGAGACAGCAGTCTGAGGAGGAGGACACAGCGGTCTGAGGAGGAGGAGACAGCGGTCTGAGGAGGAGGACACAGCGCTCTGAGGAGGTGTGGCTATTTCAATATTCTGGCTTGTGACGTAGAAAGCCAGACAGATTTTGAACAGCTCCATCAGAGACTGAATGCAGGATCAATTAAGAAAACCCTATCTCACTCAAAACAGCAAGGATGGTTTTATTTTTCCAAATTTGTATGCATGTATAGACTATGCACCAGAGACACAATAATACCCCAAATCCCAGGAAAATAACATGTCCTCGTACTCCCTTCCATTATGATCACGACCTTTGTGCATTCTTATTTCATAACTCTGTCCCAGACTCCAGTGAAACTTGTCCATGTTTTTTATGTTTAGTTCTCATGATGTTCCTGCAGATTTTTAGCCGTGAGCTGACAGCTCTAGTAAAAAGGTTGTTCTCATCAACATCGCCAGGCCTGACCCATGCGCTAAGCTTTGAGCTGTTGTTTTTACAAATATATTTCCTTTTTTTGTGAGTTTTTTTTTTTTTTTAACCATAGTTGGCCCCGTTTATTGTGTTTGTGTGGAGAGGAGGGCTGACTAAACCCTGCCTAACCAGGTAACAACGGGTGCTGGAGCTGCAGCCGCCAACACACTACAGAACAGTATTTAATTGTGCATTCTATTGTGTTAAATTCTGTGATTCTGTCTGTCTTTCTCAAATCATAAATGTCATAAAGGCCTACTCCTTCAGTCTGTGTCTATGTTGTAGACTACTCCTTCTACTGGGTTGAACAGGCAGTCTGTTAATTAGTTTGAACATTGCTGCTACCTAGTGACAGGAAGCTTATTTATCAAGCATGAATATTGCATGTTAAGTTGTCCCCATTGGGTGTGTGTGTGTGTGTGTGGGGGGGGGGGGGGTCGCACTAATTGCAAAGTAGTCCCCAAACCCATTTCTTTCAGTTTAATCTTCGAGTAGTGATAACTCATCCTATGTGATGGATTTGTGATCTTCTCAGGAGTCAGGTTTCAGTCCATTCCATACACCTCCACTGGTCCATAGAATGGAGCAGGAAATATCAAGCCATGCGACGGCGTTTGGTGAATTTTGTGCAGCATGCTTCTAAGGAATGATGTAATGAAAAAAATGAATGGAATGCCTTAATACTGACGTGTCTTGACAAACCACTGTCAGCTTCATCACACAGAGCCAACACGTTCAGCAGATATTTAATAGCAGAAGTTAACTCCCTGTCTTTAATTTCAAAGATCAGCATTGGTTTCACCGTGGGTTTTCATATGAGCAACTTGGTTTAATGCCCAGGTGCACAGCAGGGACATATTATTTATTTTTATTTGTTTTTTGCATGTGCTCTCAGTGTGGAATAGAGATAGTTCTGTACTGGGCATAGTGCAAACTGTAAGAAATGAATACTGCAGCTGGGTAAAAGACTTAAACTTTGTATGTGATGCTTGCAATCTGACGCTAAATTAATGGACCATTTCACAGTTTGATTCCTTATCATTAATCTAAACTATCAAGAGTCCCTGAAAGTCAGAAATTGTTTACCTTACACAAGGTTAGAACGTTCAGAGATTGATAGCAAATTCCCAGATGATGTACTTTGACTTTCTTTGATCTCTAAAGAAAGGATTTATGAACCACTTCAGCTATACTGCATGGAGAATGGTTATGGTGTGCTTAACAACTGGCAGAAAGTTCAACTACCGCTACTCTTGTAGACAGGTATGGGGCCTAACATTAAATAGTCCAGATAAACCCCACCATTGGCTTTCTTAACATCATTTCATTTCCAGCTGAAAACATCAAAAAATCAAGGAGAAAATCTAACGAGGCTGAAGAGAAGACAGTCATGCTTACAACTGAATTCTGATCATACTCACGCTAAGCAGTTGTCTGGGGGAAACAGCGCTGAGTCATGATTTCCTCATAAATTTTAATACGTTTCCTAATGCCTCGAAATCTCAGGAGTAAAGTCCGTCAGTTCTTGAAAATTGAAAACGCTAGCATGTTGGAGACTGGGTTTCTGTCGCCTAAATGTTCCTGGGAAGCCGTCTGTTAAAGGATGCCAATGCTCTCTGTTTCACCCACACAGTATCTGCTACTTACCTAAAACAATGCTGAGGGGTTGGAAAATACACCGTGGCTCTTCTGGTTCTGCAGGTCTAATGGTGTGGTAGTGACTGTGATGAAATCCCTTCAATCTATTGTGGTAAATGCCGCTCTTCTTCAGAAGTGCAGTTGTAATGAGCGAAGTATCTGTGTCACACGTTTTTAATAGAGCTTTCTTTATCTAAGTACTGTATTACATCTCTGTGGAAAAAAAACAACGAAATTACTGCAGCACCAAGAGGTGACCCAGTTTTTTGATTTCGTTATACAAAGCTAAGCTAAGAAAGAATCTGTAACTTTCCTTTTGATTTGATTTGATTAAAGAATTTTTCTTCTAGAGCAGGGGTTTCTTCAACTGCTTGGGGCTAGGGAACCTTCATTTGGAGGGGGGGTCTTTCCAAGGACCCTCCTCAAACTTGCAAAAACTAGAAATAAAAAACGGGAACAAAGTGACTGGACCAATTCCAATTAAGCTGTTTAGTTCTACTTGTTAATTGGAAGAGTTCTTAATTTCTTCCATTTTAACACAACTTTCAATTTTAACCTGTCATATTTCTCACATAAAGCAGATGAGCAGTAGCTCAAAATGATACTTCCAGCTTAGTAATCTTTTTAATTTTATGAAGAATCCTTATTTGCATCATTATCTCCAGTTGTTCCACAGTCATCCCCAGAACAGAACCAGAACAGAACCAGCCTTCTTTATCAGGTTATTGAGCTGTTTTAAGTCCCTGGTTCTGATGCTGCTGCCCCAACAGATGATGGATAAAGAGATGACACTCTCCACCACAGACTTGTTGAAGGTTTGCAGCATCACCTCAGCTTCCTCAGAAAGTCCAGTCTGCTCTGTCCCTACAGCTTCAGTCTGTCGAACACATCACCCCAGTTCTCCCTGTAGCTCAGAGATTAGAATTCTAAAAACTCCTATTGGTTTATAAATCATCGAATCATTTAGCACCAAAGTATGAAGAATACCTGTTGTCACCATAGCAACCACCCAGACCACTCAGGTCCTCCAGCTCTAGTTTACTGGTGGTCCCTAGAACCAGAACCAAACAAGGAGAAGCAGCTTTTTAGTTTTTATGCTTCCCTTATCATGTAAACCACCTTGAATTGCCTTGTTGAAAGTGTGCTCTACATATAAAATAGCCTTCCTTGTTTCCATGAAAAGACTGAAAGGATTTTTCATTAAATATGTTGTGACTATAGCTTTTAGACACCCAAGCTTATATCTAGAAGTAGACAATCAAGTCAAACAGGATCTTAACATACTTTATTATTACATCACAACCAAAACATACAGCATAAACCTAGAGTGACAAAAAAGGAAATGAAACTGCTGTGGCAGGCTAAATTACTCAACTGGTTTGACATGCTGGGAAAGACGCAATTCTCCGCCAAGAATCTACAGAATTAACTGATACTCTGGTGTAATTTGGGCGTCACATTACCTTAAGCAAGTGTTGCAGAATTTCTTCTGCGTCCCAGACTGACTGGCAAGTCATGTAAAAGTTGTGGATCTGCAATGCCAGCACCAGCAGGGAACGGGCCGAAACATTAATCATACTGTACATACACTCAACAAAAATATAAACGTAACACCTTTGTTTCTCCTCCCATTTTTCATGAGATGGACTTAAAGATCTAAAATTCATTCCAGATACACAATATTACCATTTCTCTCAAACATTGTTCACAAATCAGTCTAAATGTGTGATAGTGAGCACTTCTGCTTTGCTGAGATAATCCATCCCACCTCACAGGTGTGCCACATCAAGATGCTGATCTGACATCATGATTAGTGCACAGGTGTACCTTATACTGCCCACAATAAAAGGCCACCCTGGAATGTGCAGTTTTTTGCTTTATTGGGGGTCTGGGGACTCAGAACCGGTCAGTATCTGGTGTGACCACCATTTGCCTCATGCAGTGCAACACATCTTCTTCGCATAGAGTTTATCAGATTGTCAATTGTGGCCTGTGGAATGTTGGTCCACTCCTCTTCAATGGCTGTGCGAAGTTGTTGTATATCCGTGGGAACTGGTACACGCTGTCGTATACGCCGGTCAAGCACATCCCAAACATGCTCGATGGGTGACATGTCCGGTGAGTATGCTGGCCATGCAAGAACTGGGACATTTTCAGCTTCCATGGCAACATGGGTCCGTGCATTATCTTGCTGAAACATGAGGTGATGTTCATGGATGTATGGCACAACAATGGGCCTCAGGATCTCATCACGGTATCTCTGTGCATTCAAAATGCCATCAATAAAATCCACTTGTGTTCTTCGTCCATAACAGATGCCTGCCCATTCCATAACCCCACCACCACCATGGACCACTCGAACCACAACATTGACATCAGCAAAGCGCTCACCCACACGACGCCACACACGCTGTCTGCCATCTGCCCTGAACAATGTAAACTGAGATTCATCCGTGAAGAGAACACCTCTCCAAGGTGCCAGACGCCATCGAATGTGAGCATTTGCCCACTCAAGTCGGTTACGGCGACGAGCTGGAGTCAGGTCAAGACCCCGATGAGGACAACGAACATACAGTTGAGCTTCCCTGAGACGTTTCTGACAGTTTGTGAAGAAATTGTTTGGTTATGCAAACCAATTGTTTCAGCAGCTGTCTGAGTGGCTGGTCTCAGACGATCTTGGAGGTGAACCTGCTGGATGTGGAGGTCCTGGGCTGGTGTGGTTACACGTGGTCTGCGGTTGTGAGGCCGGTTGGATGTACTGCCATATTCTCTGAAACGCCTTTGGAGAAATGAACATTCAATGCACGAGCAACAGATCTGGTTGACATTCCTGCTGTCAGCATGCCAATTGCACGCTCCCTCAATGCTTGTGGCACCTGTGGCATTTTGCTGTCAGACAAAACTGCACATTCCAGCGTGGCCTTTTATTGTGGGCAGTAGAAGGTACACCTGTACACTAATCATGATGTCAGATCAGCATCTTGATGTGGCACACCTGTGAGGTGGGATGGATTATCTCAGCAAAGCAGAAGTGCTCACTATCACACATTTAGATTTAGATTTAACGTTTAGATTTAACATTTAGATTTAACATTTAGATTTAACATTTAGATTTAACATTTAGATTTAGATTTAACATTTAGATTTAACATTTAGATTTAACATTTAGATTTAGATTTAACATTTACATTTAACATTTAGATTTAACATTTAGATTTAGATTTAACATTTAGATTTAACATTTAGATTTAACATTTAGATTTAGATTTAACATTAAGATTTAACATTTAGATTTAACATTTAGATTTAACATTTAGATTTAGATTTAACATTTAGATTTAGATTTAACATTTAGATTTAACATTTAGATTTAACATTTAGATTTAGATTTAACATTTAGATTTAACATTTAGATTTAGATTTAACATTTAGATTTAGATTTAACATTTAGATTTAACATTTAGATTTAACATTTAGATTTAGATTTAACATTTAGATTTAGATTTAACATTTAGATTTAGATTTAACATTTAGATTTAACATTTAGATTTAGATTTAACATTTAGATTTAACATTTAGATTTAGATTTAACATTTAGATTTAGATTTAACATTTAGATTTAACATTTAGATTTAGATTTAACATTTAGATTTAACATTTAGATTTAACATTTAATTTAGATTTAACATTTAGATTAACATTTAAATTTAGATTTATTGGCTGCACGGTGCGCAGTGGTTAGCGCTGTGCCTTGCAGCAAGAAGGTCGTGGGTTCATATCCCGGCCCTTTCTGCATGGAGTTTGCATGTTCTCCCCGTGCATGCGTGGGTTCTCTCCGGGTACTCCGGCTTCCTCCCACAGTCCAAAAAACATGCATGATAGGTGAATTGATCATTCTAAATTGTCCGTAGGAATGAATGTGAGTGTGAATGGTTGTCTGTCTCTCTGTGTTGGCCCTGCAACAGACTGGCGTCCTGTTCAGAGTGTACCCTGCCTAACGCCTGATAATTGCTGGGATAGGCTCCAGCTGCCCCGTGACCCTGAATTGGATAAGCGGTTAAGAAGATGGATGGATGGATTTAACATTTAGATTAAGATTTAACATTTAGATTTAACATTTAGATTTAACATTTAGATTTAGATTTAACATTTAGATTTAGATTTAACATTAAGATTTAACATTTAGATTTAACATTTAGATTAGATTTAACATTTAGATTTAGATTTAACATTTAGATTCAACATTTAGATTTAGATTTAACATTTAGATTTAACATTTAGATTTAACATTTAGATTTAACATTTAGATTTAACATTTAGATTTAGATTTAACATTTAAATTTAGATTTAACATTTAGATTTAACATTTAGATTTAGATTTAACATTTAGATTTTAGATTTAACATTTAGATTTAGATTTAACATTTAGATTTAAAATTTAGATTTAACATTTAGATTTAACATTTAGATTTAACATTTAGATTTAACATTTAGATTTAACATTTAGATTTAGATTTAACATTTAGATTTAACATTTACATTTAGATTTAGATTTAACATTTAGATTTAACATTTAGATTTAACATTTAGATTTAACATTTAGATTTAACATTTAGATTTAACATTTAGATTTAGATTTAACATTTAGATTTAACATTTAGATTTAACATGTTACATTTCGAAATAATATTTAGAATTTAGATTTTTAAAATGTAAATATGCTGGTAAATGTTGAATTTTAGAAACATTTTCTTCCTAAATGTATAAAAGTGTTCTAAATATGGAAAAATTAAGCTAAATGTTCAAAAAAAGTGCATTTCTACTAAATAACGAAAATTTTACACTTGGCGCCCCATACATTAGAAGCAAAATAAGATATTTCATGTCAATGACTCATCGCAATCTGCTGGGATGAAAGGACTTTTCTTGAAAAGTGCCTTGAGATGATATTTGTTATGAACTGGCACTATATAAATAAATGGCATTAAATTGAATGATGTTTGATGACTTACAGATTATGAAAAACCCAAATTGAAAATCAAAACCAGCCTTAGCAAAGTTTATTTACTGTAGCAGAACTATTAAAAGTAATAAAATATAACAATAAACTGTAATACATTCATGCAGCACAAAAGTATCACCACCTTATGTTTTTTTCACTTTAAAATCACAAGCATCAGTGTATCAAATATATATGGATATATAGATAAAATAAAGTACAGATTAGGAGGAGATCAGAGAACATGAAACATTATTCTTTGGTGTCATTAACCTTAAGGGCTTATAAATGTTGTGTTACAGTCGCCACTAA
This sequence comes from Apricaphanius iberus, assembly GCA_028564705.1. Classification (NCBI taxonomy): domain Eukaryota; kingdom Metazoa; phylum Chordata; class Actinopteri; order Cyprinodontiformes; family Aphaniidae; genus Apricaphanius; species Apricaphanius iberus. The sequence continues at coordinate 401,179 of JAPXFQ010001128.1, read as the reverse complement.
GTAATCTTAGAGTCTAATAATACATAAGTAGCTGCTGCACAATGCTAGTTCAGATACTGCATGGAAATTCTGCTGAGAGGAAAATGTTGGATCTATGCTGGTAAGAAATTCCTCATCAGGTTTTTAAAAGCTGTGGGGACAAAACTGTACATCCCAAATATTTTTGGGGACATGTCCATGCCTTAAGTTTATTTATTTAAAAGGGACAGTGCATGGCACTCGGCCATACCAGAATGAGCTACAAGCTGAATTTCATCTGTAGTCCCTAGTAAAGCATACAAATAATCCAACAAGCCATAAAACATCATCAGTTATTAATCTTTCAGACAGCCATAAAATGTTGATTAGAGACACAATAAAACAACAGAACAGCAATAAAAAGCAGCTGCACTAAGACTTCACACTATTAGAAACACAATAAAACACAAGACAAATGCAATGTTAAAATACAGTACAAAAATTGAAATAAAAATAGAATAGAATAATGAATTTTTGAGGTTATGATTGATGGGTACATGATTGATTAGATTTTAGCCATGATTTTATCTTCTTTTTGAAACCATTAAAGGTACTGGTGTCTCTGATCTCATTTGGTACTGAGTCCCGTCTTTGGAGGCTCTGATGGAGAACTCTGATATGCCGAACTCAGTGCATCTGTGCTGTACGGCACAGTGGCCCATACTGCTCGCCCTGCTTGTTCTACTGTCTGAGAGTAATGAAATAAATTCCTGTAGTGGATGCACTGCCAGATTATTGATTACTCTGTACACCAGACAAACATTAGCAAAGAGCATAACGTTTTGTGCTTTTGAATGATATTGCAGTAGTGATAGCCTGATGGCTTTTTGTCTAATACTTTGAGAGTTTGTTTGTATATCGTTTGTAGTGGAAAAAGTGTTGTTTTTCTGGTTTGTGACCAACTTGTGATACAGTATGCGAAATTGTATAATTTCGCAGCATCTACGGGTAACTGTTTACAAATGGACTGAACTTATATAGCGCTTTTCTAGTCTTACTGAGCACCCAAAGCGCTTTACAATGACGCCACATTCACCCATTCACACTCACATTCATTCACCGATAGCCAACATGGCTCGGTAGGACAATGTAGAATTTGTGGGGTTAAGTGCCTTGCCCACGGGGCAAGTCCAGGAGGAAGCTGGAATCAAACCTACGACCCTCCGATTGCAAGCCAACTACTCTACCACTGAGCCACAGTCACCCCTAATGTATTTAAAATGTCTTAAATTAAACGGTATTACAAACCTGCTTTGTGTTTCTTAAATAACAACTGTGAATCAAGAGTCACTCCCAGATATTTAAAATGGGACATAGTCTGGATTTTTTCCCCATTTACAACGAAATCTGGCTGATTTTCATTTTTCCTTATATAAAAATAAATACACCTAGTTTTGCTGACGTTAAGTGTCAGGCAAGACTCACAGAGCCAGGTAGCAATTTGTGCCATTGCTGCTGTTTATTTGGTTGCCACTTCATGTCTGTCTCTTCCATATGCCAAGATGACAGTGTCATCTGCATACATTTGGGCCTGAACTTCGGGGCATGCTAGTGGTAAGTCATTTACATATAGACTAAATAGTAAAGTGCCTAAAACTGAGCCTTGCAGGACACCAACAGTTAATAAAAGAAGATATTTTGTTCCGAACTCTAGTGCTTTGTCTTCTCATGGTCAGATAAAACTCCATCCATTTCATAGCATCATCAGAAAAAATTAAATTTGAGAGCTTAGAGAGGAGAACATGATGGTTTACTGTGTCAAAAGCTTTTTTCAAGTCCAGAAAAACAGCTCCTACAGCCCTCCCATTATCTAGTGTTGATTTGGTGCTTTCAACAAAATATCAGGTAGCCATTTCAGTCGAATAGTTTTTCTAACACCAAATTGCATTGGATGGAGTATTTGTCCAGCCTTAGTGGATGGTAACAAAAAATAAAACTTGTACCATAAAATAGTTTTTGTATGTTTTGTTTTATTATAGGTCATGTCAGCTATCAGTAAAGACCCTTGTGCTGATATATATCAAAATAAGTTGTTTAACTTTTTTTTTTAGTTACACATTGGCTTACAGAAAATAGTTTATTTAATTTCATTATCTTCCAAAAATGTTGTACATTTTATTTACAGAATTACCTTTTTGCAGATCCTCCTCAGGTATTTCACAATGTTATTAATGATGTGTAATGTTATTTTTTGGAAGCTTTATATACTATATAAAGTAGCTTTCCAGATCCGTTTGGTCAAGTGTCTGTGGGATGGAGGCTTGGAATTTACAATCTCTGCCTACATCTCCGCAGACAGCCGTTCCATCTCTGAAAGGCCATTCAAGGTGTCAAATGTTTTTTCAAGGTCATTTCCAAACCCACAAAAAGTTGCTATGGTGCGCCTTATAGAGTGCAGAAAAATTAGTCAACCTGGGGACAGGTATTTATCAGCTGTTAGTGGGTTGGACTTATTCTAGCAACATTTAAGATGTGGTCTTATTCATAGAGGTTTACTGTTACAGTCTGATGATCTAAGTTCTGCCAGAGGTTTCTTCCTGTTAAAGGGGAGTTTTTCCTCTCCACTGTCGCTACATGCTTGCTCAGTATGAGGGATTGCTGAGGAATTGCTGTGGTTGGAGTCTGCATGATCTGAACACAACCTCACATCGATGACTCAAAGCAATCTGCTGGGATTCCTTACATAGAAAACTTAATTGATTAGAATGTTTGTATAATTATATTGAAATGACTTTTGTTGCGAATTGAGGCTATATAAATAAAAGTGAATTGTATTGAATACACTTTCCTCCAGGCTAGAACTACCCTGGAGCCATACCTCTCCTCTAAATGTTCTTTGGGGGAAAGTTTTGCCAAAGACGTAAACCTAAAGATCTTGAAGGAATGTTTTAAGGTTTTCTCTAAGAGTTATCGAGAACAGGATGCTTTTATAGATGCATAAGGCAGTACTAGCAGAACTTGGAGAGGTTTGATGGGGTTGCATTGCGAGTTTCTACAAAGCAGAAGTCAGGTGTTATAAACGCCACGCTAGCCATAGATGTTATAGTGGCCCACCCTTTAAACAATGAGAGCATGTTGTCCTCTATACATAACAGACAGTCTTCTATATTCTTATTTTGTTTTTTATTATACTTTGATTGATCCAGTTAGAAGAGGTGTGCCCCAGGGCTCTGTCCTAGGGCCCCTTCACTACATTATTTACCTTCCTCCTCTTGGTCTTATCTTCTGTAAATGTAACGTTCATTTTTACTGCTTTTTGGATGACTCAGAGCTTTGTCTTCAAACTTTAGTCTTCACTTCCAGCCACCTCCCTTTCCTCCTGTGTAGTCTAAATTAAATCTTGGTTTCCCACTGTAGTAGCAGAGTTCCTTAGAGGAAGATTCAGATAAGACTGATTCAGTCTCCATTGACATTTTTAAGGTATTAGAAACTAAACAAAAACTGATCTGTTGGGTACTTTTTGCTCTCCCTCTAGACATTGGGTGTCCCTCTACAAGCTTTCAGAACCTATATCAGTGAGCTACTCTACAGACATAAAAATAGAATATCATTCAGATAAACCAGAGTAAGTAAAACGTCCACAAGTCTTCAACTTCACTGAGTCCCCAGAATTATGCCATATTCCTGAGCGGTCTTACTAATAACTACTAATCACTAATCTTGAATTAATTTTCCCATAGCAACCATTAACTTTCTTGAACAGTGACAAAAAAGAAGTTGTACTTGGAAGTAATTTCATTGTTCTCTCTCTGATGATGCCTCCCCCGTTTTTCCTTCCCTCAGGTTAAGAGTCCGGGTGTCAATCTTGACGGCACTATTTTATTTAAACCTGTAATAAGAGCATCCCATGGTCTACTTTCATCTATAATGATCACCTTCACCCCTCCATTCAGCTTCCTATTCTTCTTCAGTCCAGGTTAACTCACTCCTGTTTGGTCTCCCTCCTTAAGTTCCAGTGTGTTCAGAGCTCTGCTGTCTGAATATCCTCCAACAAATGGGAAATGACCTGCATTCGTAAAGTGCTTTTTCAGCCAGACAATCAAAGTGCTTTCCACCACATTGAGTCATTCAGCCATTAATGCACTGACGGTGGTAGGCTACGACATTGCAGCCACAGCTGCCCTGGGACACACTGACAGACCAGAGGCTTCCGGACACTGGCGCCTCCAGGCCCTCTGACCACCACCAGCAGGCAAGGCGTGTCTTGCCCAAGGGCACAACAACCGAGACATATGGAGCTGGTTCATACGCAGCCATCCCTGTTTCCTCCATTGGCTCCCTGTGAAGCAACACGGTGAATTCAAAGTTCTTCCTTTCACCTTTAACCCCCCACATCACATCTGTCTGACCTCACTCTCTGCCATCTGTTCCCTCAGGTCTTCATCCTCCATCCCCTCACTTTTCTGTCCTTCACCTCTGGGATTCTCTACCTCACCCCATCTCAAACTCACATTCCCTCTCCACTTTTAAACCTACTCAAACCAGCCAGCAGTTGCAAAGGCAGATGTAGTCAATATATATCAGTATAAATATATAATTTAGACCCTGTGTGGTTTAGATAATGTTCCTTAATCTAAACATTTCCCACTGGAAAAAAGAACAGTGCAGATCCAGACATGAAAGCGACATTCATGCCCACGTTTAAAGGTTTTAAACGTTCCACCTGTACTGTAGCTGTAAAGGAAACAAAGCAAATCATTTCAAATAAATTATGTATTTTATTAAATTATTTTGGTCATTTAGATAAGAACAGGTAAAACAACCAAGAACACAGAGAAAACAAAGATCCATCAGTAGCACATTTATTTCAAAGTGGCACAAAGAGAAGCGAGGCCAGTTGAGCACAGTGGTTACATTCCTGTGCGTCTAGTTTTCTGGAGCTGAAACACAAAATCTCCTAACACCAGTTTATCAGAGGTAATAAAGGTTCATGCATCCACAGACTGGGTGTGAGGTTTGGTGCAAAAACGTTTAGATCTTTGCAGCACATGCAGCTTTAAGATCGAGGACACTTTAAGGAACGAGTCTTCAACCAGGCCTGGAGTATTTAAGGGAAACACTCAAAGGACAAAGAAACGCTGGTAGAATGAAGGGAAGGGACACTAGCATGCTGGCTGTGGCCTAAAGAGGAGAGTCTGAGCCTGGCAACGCTCTATCACTGTAAGGCAGTTTGTTATCTGTGGAGAAGGCATGGAGCAAGCAGTATTGCTAAGACATTCATCTTTCTCAGCAGTTAAGGCAAATCTTCCCCTCAACAGTCAAAGGTGGAAAAGAATCCATTGTGTGCCATTTTCTGCTGCAAATGAATTACTCTATGGAAATTATGGTCTGGGCTTTGTAAGAATAAATACAGCTTCTTCTGTTCTCATTAAAGTCATTTCTGGCTAAAGAAATCCAACATGTTACTCCTGTGAACCAATCTGGGACAGTTTAGGAAATCCAGATTAACAGGGCGGGGTTTAATCCCACTCAGGGTTCACTGGTTTTAGTTTGAAGCATGCTTTAAATCCAAATGAAACTGCATGACTGACATGTAGCACTGCTTTTTGTAAAGATACAAGATAAAAGGTTTTAACCGACATACTAATGCAGAATAAACATGTTAGAAAAAGCAGGAAAGAATTCGGTTTGAAAAGGGGGGGAAAAACACTTGGAAAACCAAATTAGCATCAGAAACACTCTGATTCAACATTTGACATGCAGTTTAATAAATAGAGGAATATGAATGACAACATCATTATGAATTCAGTAATGAATCACCAAAACCAATCTAAAAGGAATGTCACTGATCCCAGTCAGGGAATTTCCTGCTGTAACAGAGTCGTTATGTTCCGACCGCATGTCATTGTTCTGAGGAGCGTCTGCAGCTTCTGCAGAGTCGGACTGTGGAGAGTGTTGACTGAAGCTTACTTGTTAGTGCAAGTGGGATTTGGTTTGAAGTAAAAGCTTCAGTTAGAGTGCTGCCAGTCAGCCATGAGGCATGCGCTCTAACTGAGGAGTTCCAGGTATGTGACGGGAACTTTTCCTTTCTGGTTCCCCTTCTCTCCAATCAGCCAGTCGGAGTCCATGCCAGGCACCGTGTAAACTGTAATCAGCTGGAACACAGAGAGCAGGGATGCGTTTAGGACAGGGCTGGCTGCAGCGCGTGCAGCTAGGACCCAGACGGATCAGCACCAGAGCTGGACTCAAGCAGCTCAGCTTTCACAGGGAGGTGATGCAACAGTGCTTTACTGTGGAAATCAGGCAGGTGTTCAGACTTTGTTTTCATTCCATTCATCCTCAGCATTTTTAGAGAGCTGACTGTTAACATTGTTCTCTCAGTCATACAGTGGATAAGGCTGATGTCAGTCATTTTACTCTCACTGCTCACGCTCAGTTGTGCACAAGGATGTGAAAGAAGACTTCCTAATAAAATTCCTCAGCTGAGGTGTGAGCAGAACATCCTGTGGTACATTCCTTATAGGTCACTGACTTTAAGCTATGCAGGCCTTCAGTTAGGTAGCTAAGCTGCTCACTAACCCGGTTCTCTACATGATGTGGCTGCAGGATCCAAACCATCACCTGCTCTATAAATCAGGGTCAACATGCAGTGGTGAGTGATGCTGTGTGGGATCGGTTCCTGCTGCTGACCCGGTCTGATGGACCCACGTTTAACTCCGTAAACATATTCTAGGCTCAGTGTTGGGCAACTTAAAAAAAATCTTAATATATTTTGTTTCTAGTAACGGCCTCAGAAATGTAAAATATTTGCATGACATATTACTGTCTCAAAAATGTAACTGAGTTAAACTATATTAAGCTACTATAGGCAAAATATCTTAAATATGTAAACGTTTTTTAACAGTAACTTATACATTTACATTTTACACAAGTATGAAAGCACAAATACAGTATTTTTAACACTATTTTATTAAACTTCTAGTCTCAGGTGCCTTTGCATGCCATGGTAATGTTTGTTTTATGGCTTTTAAAGGAGAAGCTCAAAGCAAACATTACAAAGAAGGTTGACAAAGATGACTCCTGAGACTGAACAGTCTTTCAACAGGTGCTTAGGAAATAGTGCAAATAAGAGTCCAACTTTTCCTCAGCCGTCCTGATTGTCTGATGCTTTTGAGGAGCAGGAAGTGGACGGTGGATCTTTTCTAGTTTCCAACTTGATCCGCTCCATTGCATTAGTTTTGCAGAAAAACTATTGAAAATGTGCTTGTAAGTGTCCTTACTGAAATAGTAACTAGTAATATATTGGTGTACATTTTATAAGTAATGCGTTAACCCCAACATTGTCCAGGAGAATCTGCTGTAATAGATGGAAGATGCTCGAGTCCTGTGAGTGTATAACAAGCCCAGAATATCACCCCCCACCACCATGCTTTAAAGTTATAAAATATCTAGACTGTTTTCCTTAGGATGTACTCTTTTGGTAATATTTTTGACCTTCTGGCGATCCGCATGCTTCCATTTGCCTTTAACTGTGCTGCTGGTACACAGGAATTCCCCACTGAGGAACAATAAAATGATTACAATAGTGCTGCTTTGCCAGTTCTAGAACTGGTTTGTTTTTCCTCCAGCTGACAGCCACATTATTAGTCATTTTAACGTCTAATCCTCCTATTGTTTCATCCTGCAGCAGCTTTCTGTTCAGGATCTTAATGTATAGAAACAGTTTAACTGCGCAGATCAGATTACTGATGTGAGTATCCCTGCAAACAAAAAACCCTTCTTGTTTCCTGTGACATTCCTCTATTCAATCTGGATTTGCTCACAGTCACAATGTTTCAGTTCAAGCGTATTTATCATCAAAGATAACCTGATAACAACAAAACTGTTCTCCTGTTTTTGCACAGGAAGAAACTCTGACAGACCCAATAAGGCCCTGTGTGCATCAGAGCGGCTGCTGGCAGGCCAATACCATACCGATACTTGGATCTGAGAACTTGCTGATACCAAGTACCAATGCTGATACTTCTACCAAAAATTTGCAATGAATTAGAAGCCAGGTTTCTCTCCTTGTTACAACAAATGATGGTGAATTAGATAAAAACATTTCATAATAATAAAAATAACCACAAAAGTAACATTTCTAAAGGAAAACATTTTCTGTGAAATGACTGCAGAGTTTCCACATTTTAAACATCGGTTCATGGTATCGGTTAAGCTTAACCGATACTGATATGAGTATATCAGAACGGTATCAGCCCGATACCAGAATCAGTATCGGTGCATCCTTAGCAGAGATTTTTCTTTTTGCGGATTTCTTTCATCTCTGCTAACCTAGAGAGTTAACAAGAATCAAGCAGCTGCATAAGAGGGAGACTGTCTGCTGGAAAACTGCTAAGGTCTGATTCAGCTTCAGCTCCTGAACTCATCGCCAGTCCTTCTATAACTTCAGAACATCACACCACCACCATGTATAATTATTGATATGCTAGTTTTTTCTGACTTGCAGAGACCTCTCAAATGATCCGTTTTTATCTCATTGGTCGAAGGAAGTTTTTTTTTTTCTTCAGAAGACAAGATGTTTTCTAGTTAATTTGAGATGGATTTTGTTTTTTGCTTTTGTCAGCATTGGTTTTGGTCATCAAGCTCTTCTTTGGAGGCCATTTATTCCCAGTCTCCTCCTGTTGAAAGATGAACTCTGACCCCAACTGAAGCGACCTACAGAGCTTTAGTTCTGGTTCTGGATTCTCCTATGACCTGCTGCATGAATTGTTGATGCGTTTGAAGAGTAATGGTGGTTGTACAGTCAGTGCTGGGAAGGTTCACCTCTGTCCCACTTTTCTCCATTTGTGGACCAGTGTGGTTGTCTGGAGTCCTAAAGCCTTTCCCCTGATTCACACCAGGCGTAGAACTGATGCGGCGCGGTATCCTTACGGCTTCAGTATGGACTGCAAATCACACAGGATGCAGTTCGTGTGCAGAACGTCTGCGGAGGTTTGAGCACCAAATCTCAACTGTTTGTGCGATAACAACTATTTAAACAAAAGCCACACTCATCTGCTGGTTTTATTTGGAAATATACCGGATGAACTTGGCTGGCTCATATCTGACTTCCTGTCTGGCTCATATCATTTCTTTATCTTCATCAAAAGACGCATCCGGTATCTGGAATCTGTGAAAAATAGACATGATCCAGAAAGTTAAGGGAGCTTCGCATCCGATTGGACTCCATGTTTTTTTCCGTCCATGCAGCAGCCGTACGGACGGCGGGCTGCATCAGTTCTAGGCCCGGTGGGAATCGGGTTAGAGATGGCTATGTAACACTGTCCAGCTGTCAATGAATCATCTGCTCTGAAAGCCTGCATCATGTTGTCACACACCTTCCATTTAAGTGGTTTTTTCTGGTTTTACTGTGAAGCTAAATTTAGACAAACTATGTGATGACTCACATTTCATTAGTGTTCGCATGTTTAGTTGCTTTAACCAAAAGAAAACATTTCAACACTTTTTGGTTTTACTTTCAGTGAACTGAGTGATGAAGCAAAGGAAAAGTTCTGGTTGCTGTGGAGGAAAGAATCTAGTGACGATTTAAGCTCACCAGCAAGGAGCTGATGAGAAATCCTCACCTCATCAGCCAGAAGGGAGAGCTCACAGGAGTCAGCAGCATCGTAATCATAAAGAACTTTGGCCTTGCGGGTTCCTGTAGCTGGTGCCTGAACTTCTTCAATCTTCAGCGTCTCTGTCTCCTCTGGGCTCCCGGCGTTGTCTGAGGCGCTGCCTGGAGCAGCCATGGAGTGAGAGGAGTTCAGCGCGAAGGCATTGGGAAGCCTGAAAGACAGGGTCAAACAGGAAGGTCAAACATGTGGTACGCACACACGAAAATAACCAAACCCATGGAAGAGAACTGCAGCAGAGACCGCCTTTTTGAATTGCATTTATTCACTCTTTTGGGCAAATATGAGCTTTCAGTTGTAATTTCCAGAATAAAAAACATAAATCAGCAGTAGCTCATGGGCGTATTTAGGCAGTTACCAAAAAATGTAACAGAACAGGATGTATATGCAGCAGCCTATGAACATCATGAAAGAAAATAGATACAGTAACTTTTAAATATAGCTACACTTTTTACAGTGTGTTTTCAGGGTCGCTTTGCCATCAATCAGAAATTCTCATCCACAGCTGGGGGAGTCGCAGGCGGGGTTTCCCCTGCCTTCGTCCCCCTTAGTGCAGACCTATCTACTGTATAAATATACAGCAGCTTTTGAAACATGCATGAAACAGATTATTATACAGTAGCTTTCAAAAATATATATGTATATATTTTCTATTTGTATTTCACTTGGATGTGGTGTGTAAGTGTTAGTGAGACAGTCATGAGTTTCTGTAACCTGGGTTGTATGGTGGCAGTGTCTGTTTCTTTGTTTGGTCTTCATGTGCCAGAGCTGATTAATAATGAGCTGATTAATAATGAGCTGATTCATAATGAGCTGATTCATAATGACCTGATCAGTGTGGCATCAGCCGTCTTCATTATTGAAAATTTTCACAATATTCTAATTTTCTGAGATGCTGTATTTGGGACTGTCATTAATTGTCAGTTGTAATAAAAATTAAAATGAAAAAAAAAAAACACATTTGAAATATATCAGTCTGTAATAAATCTAATGTACAAGTTTCACATTTTAATGCAATTACTGAAATAAATCATCTTTTTTTATAATGTTCAAATTTTATGATCAGCACTTGTACAATGAAAGAGAAAAAAAAGGTCATGTTACCTTTTGTAGTTTAAGTAGATAAAGGTCACGGTCACATCTGAGTAAAATAATATTCTATTTCCATAAATGTTATAAACAGTTATAAACATGGGGTTTTATTAACTCCACATTTCTGTGTCAAAATGTTTTGTTTTTTATTGATCTGATATAATATTCTGACCTAAAATGTCATGTTTTTATTGTCTGGAAGCAGAAAATCATGATAATTAAGAGTAATAAAAGCTAGAAAACACCAACACTACTGGGACTTTTCCGCCCAATAAAACCAGACCATATTTAGTCAAAAGACAATAAAAGATCAAGTTAAGTTATATGACATTATCATAAGTTTGAAACAATATTTTGATATTTTGGTATGGATGTGACCCTTCACTGTTCCACCACATCATCAGAAAAATAAATGGAAGAAATGCAACGTCATCATTTCTACACTTTAAACAGAAAAAATAAATCCGGCTTGGTCAGTGGATCAGGCTGATGCATTTTGGGAAAACTGGATGCATTAGAAAGAAAAACCCACAACAACTCCACCACACAGTTAGCTCTAATATTTCTGGGTTACAGATATATTACAGCAGGAGAAAAACAAAGAATGAGTGATACTTACACATCCTCATTAGAACTGAGAGCATAAAACAGCAGAAATATTTTTAGGATGTACCCAGAAATACCAAAAGGAAGAAGTTAATCACACATTGCAGGATTCTGTTTTCAAGAACACAAAGAGCTGTTTGGTTTTTGTTGTTAGTTTGTTAATAGTTATTTTTCTTTTAATATTAATTGTCATTGGCTTCTACCACTCCATGCACGTTAATATATTATTCATTATGGAAATGTCTTTCACTACCTATTGTTATACTGCATACAATTATTCATAACTTTTGTTCTTTTTTCAACATGAACTAAATAAGTAAAATCAAACCAACGTAGAAAAACTCAAATAACTAAAGATAAATAATAATGAGCTTCTTATCTGACTAAACCGTTTCTCTGAGTTTTTAGAAATTTTTTGATGCTGTAAATCTGTGTTTATGTGTGAATAACAGGTCAAATAAAAGTCTTGGTTTTGTGCAATCCCTGGCTACTTGTGGACAAGGCCTAAGATCTGTAGTAATTAGACACAACATGGTAAAGTAATTACAGAATAACGAAAAAGCATGGCCCCCCCTGTTTGACAAAGTTAGTTAGTTAACCTGTTAGGGTCCTTGTTGCTCTAATAAATCATATCTGTAGTCGTTATTATTCAGTATAACAGATTTTATCTGTTGGTGTTGCAGGGAGAAATTAGAAAGCAAACAGCTAGAGGCATGAGCTAGCAGAAGATAAAATGACTTCTAATTTGGCTATTGGAAGGGAGACCACTAAGGCGAGAGGGAAAAAAACAGATATTTTCCCATGCTCATTTTTTATCATTGGGAATTTGGCTTAGACCAAACATACCCACTGCATTCCCATCCCACCCTACCCCAACTCCTTCAACTATGAGCCGGCTCAGCGCTCCGAGGTCGCAAATTACATCATAGGCAAACAGCCTGTGGGATTGAGCTGTGAGGAGTTCATGGGCTACTGGCTACTGACACACACACAGATGCACACACAGATGCACACATGTACACATCAACTTCAGTGAGCAACTGGTGTGTGCGCCAACCCCCACCTACTGTTTAAATTGTGAATGTCTGTGCTTGAATGTTTTTGAGGAGTGCTTTTTTTTCTATTGTTGGGCTTTTGCTCCCTTGACTAAGGAATACAGATACAGATGAGTGCTTTTTGTTTTCCACCCTAACCCGATGTACATCTTTTTATATCTACATGTGGTGCTCTGCTCGAGCTGGCAGCAATACCACGGTATTCCTGCATCTGTATGTGTAAAAATGTTTGTCTGTCTACTCTTGATTGGGCTGTACTGACATGAATTTCCCCTCATGGGACAATAAAGGATTATTCAATTTAATTCAATCCCATTGAGCGTGCAGGATGGAATGATTTGGGACAGAACAACAAATAAAGTCATTTCAGTCAGGCAGAGCAGATCCGGAGCTCCAGCAGAAGAACAGAGCTGGTCCACAGGATGCAGGGTTAAAGATCCCAGTCAGGGAATGTCCCCAGACAGACAAAGCCTCTGTCAGCATGTTCAGGTAATATCAGCTGGAGTTCTAAAACATACTGACGCTGTTTCACTTAGCATTTAATCTTTAACATCCTACGCCCTGTGACTTTCAGCTTCCGTACACAAGCTGACTGCACTTAAACTTTCTAAAAACATGAAGAGGAGCAGCTGTGTTACGGATCAAACAATCATATGGTCTCTCACCTTCCCAGCTCTTTCTGTAGCTCCAGCATATGAAGATGACCCTGCTTGTAATAAGCAGCCTGAGCCTCCACAAACTCATGCAGGCACCGCAGGTGGTTCACCTGTCAGAAGACAGCAGCACAACGTTACCTCCCGTTACTCAGACGGCCCAGTTACAAGTTCTGCTTCTTAAAGCAAAAGCAAACACATTGAACTATAAGCAGAACAGATTTTAAACAAAAAAATACATATTCTAGTTTATTAAAGCCAGCATTAGTGGGTTTCCCACGTCAGTCTATGTACAAACTTGTATTCATTATTTGTATTCCTTTGTTTCCGTTCCGGAAATCAATTGAATGTTAGATATATGTTCTATAACTTAAAAAAGTAGAAAGTATAGAACTGACTTGAAAATAAATACAGTACAAGCAGACATAGCCAGAGAAGAAAACAATATAACAGTTTAAAACAATCAGGGTTAATGTTTAGAAACTTTCTTAAATCAATTTAGAGTTGATTTGATATTTAGATTGATGTTGGGCCAATCGCAAATACTCACAGATACTGCAAAAAAATAAAGGAAGTACTTCTGTCTAAACATGATCTGGTACCATGCAACTTTTTTTTCTTGCTCAACTCTACCACAGACTGACAGGCAGTGACAAAATGTTACTAGAACACAAATCCTATTGCCTAATATGCAGAGCTGAAGTTTCCAGAGGTGCTTGAAATGAAGCTACATTTAACACCAGTAGGCTTATAAAGCATTTGGCTCAGCGTAATGTGAAATAGCACATGTATAATATTTTATGTTTCCATAAAATATTATACAAGCAGCAACCCACACAGTTGGATCAGTACTTTGTAACAGCAGGTACCTAAACCCCAGGTATCAAAATCGGTATCGGACAGAAAAAAATGATATCGGAACCGCTCTCATTTCTAAAGCCTAGTATTCCAGCTTTACTTGAATGCAGCATGAGCAGCTTTTGGGATAATCTTCCTCTGACTTGCGTGTTCTCCAGAATGAGGAGTCTGGTCTGATTGGATGCTACTGGTTGCCATTGTGACATCAGTTAGTTTTTCTCCAGTATCAGTGATGTTTCCATTCAGCTTGACATTGTTTCAGGTGAGTCATTCAGTTCACTGCAGAGCGTGTTACACTCTGTAAAAGTATAGGACCTTATACTGCTGACAGGTGACCAAGTTCTGGTTCGGTCCATCTTTCTGTTTCTACTGTAGCTGCAGGAAAAACCATGAATGTTCCCAAATAGCACAGACTAACATGAAATAAACATTAGAAACAGTGAAATAAATTCCTTTTACTCTGATATGTTCAGCAGACTTTCAAAGCTGGGTAGGTTCAGCCCATCATCGGAAAAGAGAAGCTCTACAAACCTATCAGCTGATGGGAATCCATCTGAGGATGGGCAACCACTGTACTACATCTAGAAAATACGTCTGAGTCAGTCAGTTTTCTGCATATTTAGTGTAAGGCAGGGATGTAATCAGCATGCATCACATTAAAGGCTGATAACAGAGTCATGTTTGTTGCTTTAACATGAAGGAAATGTGAATGAATACTTATGTAAATGCAACAAACAAACAAAGATGTGTGAATCATGGTCGCATGGCTCATAAATGATCATCACAAACTGGTGTAAAATCAATTCACATTAAAGTCTTTCATAGGCAGAAGAAGTGCAGAGAATCTTTGATCTGTCAGCTTCAACATGCAGGCCTGATATACAGGAATAAAAGTGTCTTTTTAATCTATACAACTGTTATGATTTTCTTTTCTTTATTAAGTTTACATGATCAGTTTAGTTTATTTCTTGTAGTTTTGTTATGTTTAACTTTAGGACCTTAGTATTTTGATTTTGGCACTTCCTTGTTTCCATATTCCTGCCCTTAGATGTTTTCACTGTGTTTTGTCTTGTATTTGTTTTTCCTTACTTCTTAAGTCATTTTTAGTTCTTTATCTCATTAGAGTTTCCTCTTTTATTTTTCCTTCCACTATTTATATTCCCTTCTGTTCTTATTTATAGTCTCACCCTTCTTAGATATCTTATCTTTAGCTCCAGCTAAGTTAGTTCTTATATAGGATTTCTTCTCCGTCTCTGTCCCCTCCCTGGGCCAGCTGCTGATTGTTTCCAGCTGTTTTCCCCTCTCACCTGCAGCTATCTCCCTAATCAATCTTCATTATTGCAGCACTTTGCTGATCCAACCGTCTCTCTTTGCAGAATTCTTGCCGCCTTCATCCAACATCTTTATTTTAATATTTTGTTAATGGTCCACTCTCTACTTGTAAATTCTTTATTTTTTATTAAAATCTACTAATCACAACAGTTTAGTGCATGTGGGTCCTCCATTTAACTACAATAAATAAATAAAAATCCCGATGAAAGTGATCAGTCAAAGATTAAAGAGTGAAATAAGCAACTATTCATAAACAACACACCAGGAAAACTTTTAGACAAACATAAAATTCATTCTCCTTCAACATTGTGCTGAATGAAACGGAAAACGAGAAGTGTGAGTGTAAGTGTGTGTGGTAATGTGGTCAGCTGACATACGTGCGTACTACTGATGCCTTCCAGAAGCAGCCGGGTAACCTCTGCCTGCCGATCAAACTCGCTCTGTGCCGCTCTGAGATCTTGTTCAGCCTGAAATAACGACATCAGCTTATTTGTTAGAAAAATCTGATCAAATGTGTCGAAACCAGGATGAAACAGTCATACTTGTTAGAACTGCACTAAAAACACAAAGCATGTTTATTGTGCCTCAGGACTTATTAATGTGTTAGGGGGAAAGGGGAAGGGAAGCCGCATAGTGAGCTAATAGCTCCACTTACTTTTTCCACTTCCTCTGTCCAGAGCTGCTTGAACGATAACCGAGAGAGAAGAAAAACAAAAGTTTTAGCAACAGTTCAGTTCCTTTGCATGTTGAAGGTAGGAAACTAGGTTTTTAGGGTCATGGCTGCCTATGTTACTGTGAGGAAAATGCTGCATTATTTCAGCTTTAAATGACATACAACATTCAGTGCACAAAACTAAAGAATTAAAGCAGCATTTTCAGCTAAGTGCTGATTTATTGTCCAGTACTGAGCAGTTCTAATATGCTGTTTAGATGGTGTGCAGAGTGCCGTTCATCAGCCTGTAGTGAACCCTTTCAGGTTCCAGCTGGCTGTGAAATCTGAGCATTTTCAGCCCCAAACCAAACATCAATGAGGCTTCTGAGGGTCGAGTGGAAGGAGCAGAGAAGGCAAAATGAGTCATTCCTGAATATTTCTCTGAATTAACAACCATGATCCAGCTTGTTGCAGCAGCCATAATGACCATTTGGAACAAAAATGTTTCTGCACTCAGATTATGATGGAGATGGTGGAGACGTAGCTCCTCAGCCTGGAATGCAGCTAGTCTTTATTGCTCTATTAGCAGCAAGAAGAAAACTGGTTGTCTACATAAAACTTGCTTCGAACATTGGAGTTTGCTCTTATAGGGTTACTGTGGATGACGAGGAATGGGACTTCCAGGAACGTCTACACAAAGAAGCTTACTTTGTTAGTGCTACGACAGCTTTCTAAATATCAGCCTGATGGGGAACATTACACACACACCTGGCATACCAAGTGAGGCAATCTCTGCAAAAAGACACACCCCCTGCACAATACTCATGCCATTCTTCATAGCCGACTTACAGTACGAGTAATATCATAAAAAGACATGGAATGGACCTAAAATATTACATCTTTTGAAGAATAAAAGAGAGAATAGTGGCTCCTTCCGTTCCCAGGTCCGTCCCTGTAGCGTTAAGAAGTGTCTCCTTACCGCAGAAGCGCTGGCAGAAAGCACATAGTTGCGAGGTCGGGTCTCCTGGAAATCTGGGGCCACCTAAACAAATCAGAAGAATTATTGTGTTAATTTAGCGTTGTTTATTCAGCATCACACTGTTCTGTAAAAGTATTGATGCTGCAACAAACTACGCTGCGGTTTATGGTTGCTTTATATCAGAAACACAAAGTAGAGCCAAACTGTGAAGCAGACAGAAACTGCTGCATGATATTAAAATGTATTTTACAAATGAAAGTCTGAAAAATGTGGCCAGCATCTGTATTCAGCTGTACAGTTTTAACTTGTCCCTTTCTGTTTCAGCAGCAGCCAGACTGGATGGAGAGCACGTCCACTCTCCAGTGTGTTTAGGTCTGGACTTTGACTAGGTCATTCTAACACACTAATATGCTTTGATGTAAACCAGTTCATAGAAGTTCTAGCTTTTTCTTTATGTTTGTTGTCCTGCTGGAAGGTGAGGTCTTTTCCAGCCTCTAACAGGCATGTTGGGAGGCTGTATTTACTGTCCGTTTTCCTGTCCACTCCACCAGAATCCTCCCAACATCAGGCCACCAACATGTTTGACTGTGTCTAACCCGACCAGCACACCTGCTTCCAGATGTTTGAGTGGTTCTGCTATGGGGACTTTTGACGACTTTAGCCTAGTTTATACTTCTATGTCAGCAAGTTTCTACCCAGACGCATTGATAGAGACATTTTATACTTCTCTGTTGCTGTGTCAATGTTGCAATTCTTTTTCTGCCAGATCTCCCTACCATTGCCATATCAGTTTATTTTCTTGAGCTTGTGAACTTATTCCACCTAAGGAGCAATAGCTGACAGAAACAGATTTTTAATTGAGCTATAAAATATTTTACTAGAAGTGCAGCTCATAAAATACTCTTAAACGCATGAAAACAAACACAGGTCTGTTTTGTTGTTCTCTACACCTCCTTGTGTTCAACATCAACTACAGACCAGATTATCTAAGTAATCCTTTTCATATAAAGCATATAGTGGCCAAACGCTGCATTAGCTACTGATTACAGCGACTATAGCGCCCCGCTCTGGTGAAGCGACCTCTGGCTGATCCTGAACTGACCAATCACAGGCGTACGCTGTCTGGAGAAGTAAAAAACTAGGCTTTTCATTTAACATTGTTTGTCTTCCTGCCATTCTTCCTTGACGGCCAGATTTGTGTAGTCCAGGACAGATCTGAGCTCTGAATTTCTGCAGCTCCTCCAAAGTTACCATGGGCGTGCGTCCTGGCTGCTTCTCTGACTAATGCTATCAGTAAAGATGTCTTGATAATGTTTGCAGTTGTGCCGCACAGATGATCAGAGCTCAGTGAGATGTTCTAAGCTTGAAAACCGTCTCCAGAACGTTCTCCCACACCGCACTGTTCCCTGGTCTAATGTTCTCTAACAAAACTCTATAACCAGAACGGCTGCATTCAGGCCATGATGAAATTACACACAGTTGGAGCATATTTACTAGCTGTATGCCTCCAGAGGGCAATCGGCTGCAATGGATTTTATTTAAGTGTCTCAGATTAAAAGGGGCTGAATATAAATGCGTGCGACAGATCTTTATTTTTTTTTTTTATAAAAAATGAAAGCCAAGATTCATTTTCTTTCCACTTCAAAGTTCTGCTCTTCATTGTGTTGGTTCCTTACATAAAACGGCTCCTGAATTTTATAGCATGGATAATCTAAAACCTGCTGTAAGGTATTGTACACAGAAACTAAAAAACAGGATGATTTTGGTTTAAATTCCAGGTTAAGGCCTTTGCAGTGATATCCTGTGTTCACCCATATAAACTGTGATGAAGAAGAAAAGAAGAGGGGAATTTACAACTGGCAGCATACTTTCACATTAGGTGTGTCTGACATTGTAAAAGAAAGGTGCAGAGAGGTGATGCAATCACTGTATATAAACAGCAGCCAGCCACCACGTTACTGAAACCAGTGAGTCAGCCTTTCACTGACCTCAACATTACAGTTTATAGCTGCAAGCTGGGATTTTTATCATGCACATGCAAACCGGTCAGCCAAGTAGTTGTTTCATCATCATCACATCAAGACATGAAATTCACATGAAAAACACCAAAATCATCATGGGATACACAAGGAAATGAAATAAATTAAAAATAAGAAGAAAAAGAAATAAAACAGTCCATATTCGTGGTTAATATACAGAATCAGTAAGAGGATGAGTGTACAGGACGAGCAGAGTGATCTAGATCCCTTACACATAATCGGTCCCTGCAGGATTTTGCAGCCCTTTTTTTGTGATTGTTGCGACTAGAAATGCCTGATGATGCGATGATGTTTTCATTAGTGTGTTGTTGTTTTTTACCAATCACTTATAATGTTTGAAAAGCAAGCTTTTTATAAGAATATATGAATATAGTATTATTACTTTGTAAGATTACTAACAGGGTTTAGAGACTATTTTGTCACATAAAACTTAGCAAAGTAATATGACTTTAAATCTAATTTTAACAGAAGAAAAGTATAAAATGTGACGAGCTCAGATTGGATCCCTCCTAAAAGAACATCTCCACCCTGATTCTTTTAGCCCCCCTTTATTTACCTTCTGGAAACGTTCCTGCTCAGCAGCACTGAATGTTTAGGAATAAATCACTCATTAATCACTTCTTTATGTCACAGGAGTCTCTGTGTCTGGAGAGAGTTAGAAGTATTTTTCTCACTTTGGTCCCAGAGCAGAGAATTTTGGTTAGGGGAGCTGGAAAAAGAGGCTTCATTCGCTGCAGAAGTTACCACTGCACAGCTGAGATAAAAGGAAACTAGACTGGAGGTCGCTCAAAATGGTTTTAATCCTAAATAACTCAGCAGATGTAAAAAGTCAGCTTCTATCAGTCACAAAAAGACTGTTCTCCTGAAACTTTGCTGCTCGCTGCTGCTGTGTCTGTGTCTTACAGCTGACTGTGATCCTCATCAGGCATACCTGAATCGTGTAGGTGACCTATTTTGGATTTTAAAAAAATGACTTTCAATAACAGTTTATGTATTTTTATGACTGGAATCAGGAAACTGTACCCCACCTGTTCACTTTCTTGGCAAAATGCAAATATAACATTTTATTCTCAATCCCTCTCACATAAGAAACAGAGAGTGTACATAATTCGCAACACTGTCAGATATAAGATGAAAGGAAGGGTCCATGGTGCGATGCGTTAATTGGATAAAATTGCAAGATGTGCCAAATTCGCAGGGAATGGCAGAATTTTACATTAACAGTTACGATGGAGGATTCAGCAAAAAGCCTCTCTGTATCTGCTCCTATCCTTCTGATGGGTCATGTGATCCCTTGCCATGTGAAAACCGTTTTGTTTACGCCTTTACACAGCCATGAAAGACATTGAGAGAGAACAGCTGTCAGTATGACTGACACTTCCTGCTCGGCAGCATAAATATGAAAGGTTCTCCAGGAGGGAAAAGGTTGAAACTATCTGCATCCAGCCCTTCAGCGTTCTGACGGTGTAACAGCCTGGACTTCTTCTCCTTGCATTAGAAACCTGTAAACTTCAGTCTGCTAGTGCTGCCCAGGCTGCGCGCTGCCGCAGGTTTCAGGACTGTCCCCTGGCAGCCGGACGGTTCTAGGACCTGCTAGGCCTTCCTACAGTTTACATCTCCCCTCTGTGCATGCAGGCACGTTGGGTTAACTGCTCACTCTACACGGCCTAGGATGCAGGTGTGTGTGAGACGGCCCTGCACCATGTAGCCTGCAGCCCCCCCACACGGATAGATGGGAGGTGATGGAGCAACGGGGACTGGCTTTAATCTGTCCTGTCCTGTTGGTGTACCTCCACCTTGAGGTGTTCAACACCGCTGACTGTGAACAGCCATTCTACCAACCATAGAGGGCATTTTTACAAGGTCTATGCAAACCTGCTTTTTAAAAAGGTGAACTCCAAGTATTTCATTACCTAGCTCGTCAATCTATTCTGTAAAACAGCAAACAATATTTGCACATCAATTAAAACAGCTGAAGGAAAACAACAAGCAATGATTGTATATTTTCTATAAGAGTTGTCCTTAAATGTGTTTCTAATCTGAAGGCCAAGCTATAGGATTTATGCAGACTTCACCAGCGGCGCTTTGCTAACAGCTGATGTGTTGAAGACAAGAAGTATATTTCATATGTCTAATAAATGTCTAATTTTATACATAAAGTTAGAATTCACTAGTTAAATATGGCTCTACTGCCACCTAGTGATGAATACACAACAAAATCCAAAACCTTTTGCAGTGAGAAGTTAAAAAAAAGGAAATAATGAGCTAATTTCCTAAAGTAAAAATGACAGGAGCTGCTTAATTATGGAAACAATGAAAATGATAATTATTTGGGTAAACACTAAAACCATGATTACTCATCAACTTTATAAAAACATTCCAGTTATTTCACTTTTAGTGAAAAACTAATGCTGGAGCACTGTTTGCTTCAGTTCAGTGTTTTTTCATATATTCCATGTTTTCCAATGAAGCCAACTATTTTCATACCTAAAAAGTATCTAATCTGTTGTCATTTTACAAATTCAAAATCTACATTTGTCAGAATGAACAAATTATAAGAAAATAATAAGAAGAACAGTAATTATTTTATTGTGCTAAATCACTGTGGGGGTATCTGTTTTAAATAATGTAGCTCAAATATGTTTAATTCTAGATGAAAATGTTACAGTGTTAATAGGAAACCATAGACCGGAAATATTGTGGGAAATTATAGGAAATGTGTGTCTTGCCTTTGCTGAAGATTGTTGCCAAGGAAACGGTTGGCGGGAGCAGGAGGCTAACTCTAACTATTTTATGTACTTTAAAATTATTTTCATTTATCCATTAAGTTTTCTTTGGTAAAAAATTATTCAAGTGTCTCAGATTTTTTCTATTTTGATTCTATTCCTGTTTTTATTTACATTTAAAACAACTTACATGTCTCACATCATTTATATATTTCTGAAGCATTAATGGAAAATAATTTCCAGCATCATAGCAGTCCAATCCTTTATATGATTGCTAAACAGCTTTTTGTGTTTCCATCGGTACTTAAAATATTTATCTTTTGTGATGAGCTCCTTTTTTCTCTGAATTTACCTTTACATCAAAAAATAGTCTGCACTTCACTTTTTTCATACGTTGCTAATCGTAGGTGTCAGATCATGAGCTCTCCTGCCGTAGCCCAGAAGTGTGTAGTAGTGGTAATGACAGCCTGACCCAGTCCGTGTTTGAATGGATTCCTCCTTCCACCATTTTTATTGCAAAAGCAGGGAACAGCGGTCGTTTGGATCTACTCATCACTCTCCTTCCATACATGATGCACCCGTATGTCACAGAGTCAAAGCTCATTTTAAAATAGGAATGGAAGCAGTATTTCATTTAATTGAATTTTCTATAAAGTGCCTTCAGATGACATGTGATGTGACTTGGTGTTATATCAATAACCTAAACTAAAAAATGAATAAAACTGAAATAATAGGGGCATTGCATGGCACAGTGGTTATGATGGGCGCCTCATGCTCAGAAGCCCATCCATCCATCCATCTTCCTCCGCTTATCCGGGGTCGGGTCGCGGGGGCAGTAGCCTAAGCAAGGAGACCCAGACTTGCCTCTCCCCGGCCACTTGGGCCAGCTCCTCGGGAGGAATCCCGAGGCGTTCCCAGGCCAGCTGGGAGACATAATCCCTCCAGCGAGTCCTGGGTCTTCCCCTGGGTCTCCTCCCGGTGGGACATGCCCGGAACACCTCACCAGGGAGGCGTCCAGGAGGCATCCTGACTAGATGCCCGAGCCACCTCAACTGGCTCCTCTCGATGTGGAGGAGCAGCGGCTCTACTCTGAGCTCCCTCCGGATGACCGAGCTTCTCACCCTATCTCTAAGGGAGAGCCCAGCCACCCTACGGAGGAAACTCATTTCAGCCGCCTGTATCCGCGATCTCGTTCTTTCGGTCACCACCCAGCGTTCGTGACCATAGATGAGGGTAGGAACGTAGATCGACCGGTAAATCGAGAGCTTCGCCTTTCGACTCAGCTCTCTCTTCACCACGACAGACCGGTACAGCGCCCGCATGACTGCAGACGCCCTACCAATCCGTCCATCGATCTCCCGCTCCATTTTTCCCTCATTCGTGAACAAGACCCCCAGATACCTAAACTCCTCCACTTGAGGAAGGACCTCATCCCCAACCCGAAGAGAGCACCCTACCCTTTTCAGCTGCTCAGAAGCCTCAGCCCTCAAACCAGTTGTCCTTGGTTCAACTCCCAGTCCAGTTTAATAATTTGATTTCACTTTGCATTATTCTCCAGGCTCTTGCTATTTAGCAGCCCTTTTACCTTGATAATCGTAGAACAGTTTCACTCAGAGGTGAAGCAAAAAGATACCAAGTCCAGCATACATTTGGAGTCTGCACCATTCTGACTTAATCCCAGTGTGCACCAAAATAAATGCTCTGGATATTATTAAACCCAAATCTGAAAAGCAAGTAAAATAAAGAAAAAAATGACCACAAACAGAAGGCACACAGATGAAAGCAAATAAAAATAAAAAAACAGGTTTCATTGAAACCTTGTAGGTCATCATGATGCTGAGTTTGGTCACTGACTGGTGAAAAATGGTGAAAAATGCAGATATTTTTTCAGTCCACTGCTTTGACTCTTTAAATCAGTTTTCTTGTTTTTCCCCAATAGAAGCAGCGCTGCACATCAAAGCCAGTAAGACTGAGAAAACAAATCAAGGAGTGTATGAAACAAAGCTTCAATACTTACTGCACCCTCGCACTGCAAAGATGGTCAATATGCAGACAGTTAGTTATTGTAAAAACCAGCACATACCAGCTGCTTGTATTAGAACGATAGAAGGAACAGCAGCAGAGTGAGTCAGGGCCTACCGCTGCCTTGGCCTCAGCCACCTTTGCCTTCTTCATGCGGGCTTTACAGGCATCCAGATCCAGACGAAGGTTCTCCAGCAGACGCCGCTCTCTCTGTACAAACACAAATGGAAGGCGCTTAGTAACCTGAGTACATATAAAATGCTGTTTTTAAATGAATATTTCAGTTTTTTACGGGACAAATCTAGAACCCTAGTAGAATAGTTTTAAACAACCTGTTTAAAGTATTTCCACAGCAACTTTTTTATTTTCTGTCCAAGTTTGGAAAGTCAAATTTGCATCATTGCTGCATAAGTCATAACCCAGATGCGCTTGAACTTCAACTCCTTAAATGAAGACTAGATATCATTAACAGCTCACCCCATCCCAAGATGCACTGCATGCCAAACAGGGAACTATTCTTCTAGTAACGATGGCAGGCGAAGCGAGAGATTCAGAGTCAGAGGAGTTCTAATTAGAAGTACACTACCGTTCAAAAGTTTGGGGTCACCCAAACAATTTTGTGTTTTCCATGAAAAGTCACACTTATTCACCACCATACGTTGTGAAATGAATAAAAAATAGAGTCAAGACATTGACAAGGTTAGAAATAATGATTTTTATTTGAAATAAGATTGTTTTTACATCAAACTTTGCTTTCATCAAAGAATCCTCCATTTGCAGCAATTACAGCATTGCAGACCTTTGGCATTCTAGCTGTTAATTTGTTGAGGTAATCTGGAGAAATTGCACCCCACGCTTCTAGAAGCAGCTCCCACAATTTGGATTGGTTGGATGGGCACTTCTTGCGTACCATACGGTCAAGCTGCTCCCACAACAGCTCAACGGGGTTCAAATCTGGTGACTGCGCTGGCCACTCCATTACCGATAGAATACCAGCTGCCTGCTTCTTCTCTAAATAGTTCTTGCACAATTTCGAGGTGTGTTTTGGGTCATTGTCCTGTTGTAGGATGAAATTGGCTCCAATCAAGCGCTGTCCACTGGGTATGGCATGGCGTTGCAAAATGGAGTGATAGCCTTCCTTATTCAGAATCCCTTTTACCCTGTACAAATCTCCCACCTTACCAGCACCAAAGCAACCCCAGACCATCACATTACCTCCACCATGCTTAACAGATGGCGTCAGGCATTCTTCCAGCATCTTTTCAGTTGTTCTGCGTCTCACAAACGTTCTTCTTTGTGATCCAAACACCTCAAACTTGGATTCATCCGTCCACAGCACTTTTTTCCAGTCTTCCTCTGTCCAATGTCTGTGTTCTTTTGCCCATCTTAATCTTTTTCTTTTATTGGCCAGTCTCAGATATGGCTTTTTCTTTGCCACTTTGCCCTGAAGCCCAGAATCCCGCAGCCGCCTCTTCACTGTAGATGTTGACACTGGTGTTTTGCGGGTACTATTTAATGAAGATGCCAGTTGGGGACCTGTGAGGCGTCTGTTTCTCAAACTAGAGACTCTAATGTACTTATCTTCTTGCTCAGTTGTGCAACGCGGCCTCCCACTTCTTTTTCTACTCTGGTTAGAGCCTGTTTGTGCTGTCCTCTGAAGGGAGTAGTACACACCGTTGTAGGAAATCTTCAATTTCTTAGCAATTTCTCGCATGGAATAGCCTTCATTTCTAAGAACAAGAATAGACTGTCGAGTTTCAGATGAAAGTTCTCTTTTTCTGGCCATTTTGAGCGTTTAATTGACCCCACAAATGTGATGCTCCAGAAACTCAATCTGCTCAAAGGAAGGTCAGTTTTGTAGCTTCTGTACCGAGCTAAACTGTTTTCAGATGTGTGAACATGATTGCACAAGGGTTTTCTAATCATCAATTAGCCTTCTGAGCCAATGAGCAAACACATTGTACCATTAGAACACTGGAGTGATAGTTGCTGGAAATGGGCCTATTTGCAGCTAGAATAGTCATTTACCACATTAGCAATGTATAGCGTGTGTTTCTTTAAAGTTAAGACTAGTTTAAAGTTATCTTCATTGAAAAGTACAATGCTTTTCCTTCAAAAATAAGGACATTTCAATGTGACCCCAAACTTTTGAACGGTAGTGTATATCAAAATGTGGCGGAGCAAAAACCTGTTGTGTTGTTAAGCTTTTGTCATTTGCATGGACGCGTTTTTATTATATTTATTTGGTAAAAAAACATTGGTTGCCTTCTGGTAATGCCTTCAGCATTAAAGCCAGGGCTTTGAGCAGGTTCAACAGTACGTTTGGACCTTGTCAGACGGATGCCCGCTTCTCAATCAGGCAATGGGAGGATGAAGACAAGCTGGACACTGAAGCTGAGCTCATGTTGTCAGAAGATAAACAGCGATTGCTAAATGCTATTTAAAGCTGTTATACTGAATAAGCAAACAAAGCTATCTTGAAACATTTTTTTTTCCTGTGTTATATTTTCATGTGTTAACTTTTAACACAGCATAGCTATACATTTTTAAGGTTAAAAAGAAAAACAAAAAAATTTAATGAAGTGGTTCTGCCGCCTTGGTCTAAAAACCTCAGCCAATGGCTCGGTCCAAAACCAATAATTAGACCATCTGGTTCTCAGCCTCACTGGACAAGGCAACGTCCGCATGAACATGGCTCTTCACTCGTTACATGCAGAGAAGGAGAAACAGCCGACTGCGACTACTTCAGTCCCAAAAGAAAACGGAAAAAAAGAAATTGCCATTTTAAAGGCACAGAAAACAAAAGAAAGGTGACCAAACTGAGTGGTTTTGTGCTCTCTCATTGACTAGCAATGCCCGTTCCCAAAAGGGGTGTGGCTTAGGGCTAATAGCTGACAGGAGGGGAAGGAGTACTGTGACTGTGTTTATGTTTTACTTGCTTTGCCAATTCGGTATAGCAGCTTTAAGGTTTTGAATTAGAAGGCTTGGGGAGGGAACATGAGAGGAACTGTTGTCAGTAGGCAAAACATGTGTTTAATAAATACTTAAACACATGAAAGACTCAATTTCCTCTTTGTTTGGAGAAGAGCTACATTTTAGCCATAAAAAGTTTTTGTCCAACATGGTCGCAGCCAGCAGAATGGAATGACAGGTCCATATTTCAGGCTTGTTGATTTTCTAACCTTAGAGTCTGGCTACAGCTTCTGTTTGGGCTAAATTATTCATCAGAGTCTTTCTTCAATCTTTATAATGTTTTCTTCCTACCTCTGCTGGGTTAGTTCTGTGCTGCTGTGTGGTTCTCTCGAAGGGTGTAGTCAGACCAGAATAGTCCTTTAGTCCGGTTGTTTGGTCCGGACCAAAGGCAAACTAGTTTTTTTTCCTTTGGTGCTATTTCTATTCAGACTGTTCATTTTTACAAGCGGACTATATTTTGTAAACACATACACGTGTGTGACTATGGGTGCTGCTATTGGACAGCGATGATGTGGGCGGAACTAGCAAAGACCCGGAAAAGAAGGTAACCAGCTCTGAAATCATATGGATATCAGAGCTGCAGGAATGGATGCGAGGGTGAAGAGATGTTTCGGCGTTCCAGACGCGGTGGAGAGCCAGAGCAAGATGACAAGCCGTTGTCAAGGCTGGGAGGTGAGCGAGCACCGGGCCGAGCAATGGAGCTGAGCCACGGATGTGACCCAAAAGAACTGTAGCAGAGCTGCTGGAGGAGTTAGCCCCGGGGCTAACAGTCAGCAGCGAGAGCTGCGGCAGAATTAAGTCGGAGAGAGACGGAGCAGGCGGACTGGATCGGAGTTTTCTAGATGTGTGGTGATGCAGTGTGTTAAACTGATGTCTAGTTACGATCAGAGGCAAGGTTGGGACACTGACTGAGCGTTGAGAGGTAAGTACAGGAGTCTTCAGACTGAAGCTAATGTCCTGTCCTGTTAACTACTGCTCAGCTGTTTATTCCGACAAAACTGTCCTGTCTGTGTCATGATCTCCGGATAATTGCGTGTCTGAGCAGCTCATGAAGTGCAAGTTTCGCAATGCTCTGTTTGGAAATTTAGAACAGGGAATGCGTGCAGCAAAAAGAAGGAAACAATGCGCTCTGACCCCCGATATGTTGGCAGCAGAATGATTAAGCAGAAGACAGAAGATAAGAAATTGACAACATTCACTACAGCATATGGGATATTGATTTGTGGCGCTGTGAGTCAAACGCGTGGGTTAAATAATATGAATAATTTGACAAAAAGGTGCATGTATTGTGGAGTTGGTTCGGATCGAGACTGTCTGTATTCAGACCTGAAGCGAAGCAAACCTCTGTCCGTTTGGAACCGGACCGAGACAACCTAAAAAAGTTGGTCTCTGTCCGGTTCTCTGATCCGCAGCAGGATTCGTTTGTGTGCATTCACACCCGTATTAAAGGTCCAGACCAGCGTTCCAAACGAACTCTGGTCCGCTTAAAGTGGACTAAACAGTGCAGGTCTGAATACACCGTAAATGAACTGAAGATGATTCTACTTCCAGTTTCGACATTTTCAGATGTACAAAGTTAAAGCACATTGATGCACAGCAGTGGTTTGTGCTACTGCTTCATTAAGATGTCAGTTATTGAAGCCATAAACATTTAGACCCTTTTAGTTTTTAGTTTTTGTGGAATAAATAACATTTTGACTGCAGACTAAAATAATGTTCCCATCCAGAACACACTTAAAGGAACATGGGGCAGGATTTCTTTAAAAAAAAGACACAAAAAAACATGCATGTCCAGTTTTTTTAATGCTACTGGGTGATGAAGCGTTATTAACCAAAACGAATGATCCCACCCATACGTCATTCCATTTTCTTGAACAGGCTGTGTGTTGCAACATGTGTTCCAGTTTGGTGCCGAATATCCCACACTGTCCTACTGGTGAGACGTCAGTCCACACTGCTTGTACCTTCATGACATCTTTAAAACAGGAAGAAGAGGATTGCGAATAATGAAATGTGGGAATGGATTCTCCTGCAACCAGCAAACCACCAAGTACCACTCAAAGCCCATTAAAGTGTGGCACAAAGAAGAAGAAGGTTTTATCAGTGGCATCTCATGAGTCAAAAGCAAAATTTGATAAAAGTTAGAAACCCAGCTGTATATATATCTGATACGCAATCGACGAATGGAGGCTGCTTCAACTAGATCTGCGACTGAAAACTGATGCTGACATGGCTCCTTTCCTAATGACCAGGTAAGAAACATTACAGGTCATGTTTAAAGCTAGACGTGATAATTATATGAACTCACTAATGACCGGAGAGACCAAACCTCCAGTAGCATTAGCTACAACCAAGCAATAGCTGCTGTGTACCACTGAATGTTTAGAGATGGGACATTTTACAAACCGAGCCTCGGGTTTCTTACGGTCATGTCACATTGGACCAACCTGTAAGCAGGGAAACTTCTTTAGCAGGTAATGCTACTGTTTGTGTTGGTTCAGTAACATAGCCGCCTACGCTGCACCCAACTCGGTTTCTCATTGGAATCATCTTCCCCCACTGAAATCTATTTGGCCCAAAAAAATCTGTGGAGGCGTTTCTGCCCTTGTCACTCAACATGGTGCTTGTCTTCATAAAACATGTATTTTTTTTTTTTTTAGTTTTTTTTTTGTGAAGAGTTTGTGCAAATTCCCGTGCCGGTGCCTGCAGTTACCCACAGCGACTGTCGCGTTGCTCGTGAGTTTCGTTTCTTCATCCTGTCCCATGCTCCTTTAAGAACTTTGGAAAAGCTGGTTCATAACCTCGTACTGTTTAACAGCCCCTTGAGGAAAACTTTTTTAACCAATGACATTTTCATAAATCCCAATGACCATGCTGATCACGTTACACTCACTGAAATGGTTCGCCAGTCTCCTTCCAGGAAGTTCCTGAGGGGAGAGAGGAAGCTGATGGCAGAGGTCTGTATGAACTCCCTCTCTGCTGCTCCTAACCTTCTCTCACAATCTCCAACATTCATCAGTGTGCTTCCTGCAACAACAAGCACTCATTACTGAATCATTTCATTCAGTGTAACTGTAGTTGGATGTAAAAACTTCTATATCTCATTCACTGTTTCATATGTTGTCATGTTAATCCTTTTTATCAAACATTTGGTCTAAATTTATAAATGAAATTATCTAATCTAATATAATAACACGTGCTGCTCACTCACAGAACAACATATATTTCAGAGAAGCTCCTAAAGGCAAACTCAAATTCAATAAGAAAAACTTTATTTTCACAGTTCTCACTGACAAGAAATAACAGTAGTACTGCAGAAAAGTACAAAGAGGTATGAATAGTGTGTTTCTACGTAGATACTAAATGTAGGAAGTGAGTCGCTCCACGTGTCACCACTGTGAAAAATATTATTTCTTTAAAACAAAAACAAAACACAGAAAGGATAGCACATCTGGATATTTACTGAACTATATTCTGCAGCTTCATATCGACCCTTAAAAAGACTGCAAACATGTAATGCATTGACCCAAGACAACCAGCAGAGGGAGGTGTAGGCTATTGATTGATGAAAACAATAGCAAAGCCAGCTAGCCCAAGCAGGGACGAAGTTAATACATCACCAGTCAAATGCATCCTTGAGTGATATTCTGGTATATACTCCATACCAGTAGGTGGCAGTAATGCACCAATTTGTTGTTTGCCAGTCACCAATAAACCTAACAAAGAAGAAGGGTGCCATGTAATTTGTAGGCTATTATCATTCTAATTGTACTTAAGATGATAACTTTTTGATAAATTCACACAAGGAAGGTAAATACGAAGGCTTTCAGTGGCCGATGATGTTGGCTTGTAGACATCAGACTTGTTATGGACTCGCTATTTTACTGGAGGACATTGACCGACCCCTTGTGGATGTAAAAAAGGACATTTTGAAAGGTGGCTAAGATATTATTTTGCTGTTTAAGTGGTTTGACAAAAGCATTTACTGTGTCAACAGTTCTAATTGTATCCTTGACTGGCTTACAGCATTGGAACATCTTAGTCCAATGATTTATAGTATGTATATGTACATAGAAGGGGGGTCACAAAAAGACAGATTTAAACCAGAATATAGCGTACCGAAAAGAAGATTAAACAACAGGAAAAGTTTCAATAAAAAGATGCCCCCCACCAGCTAAATTCCTCTGGTTCCAGATCTGCTGGCCATTAGAAACCCTCCACCCCTGATCTCAGAAGTTTGTTAAACAGAGCTCTGTAAGGATGATCACTGACATCTTTGAAGACTGAGTTTGGTCCCTAAAGGAGATCTGTGAATACCACTGGCGGCAAAATTCATCTCGATATGTCCCTGCCTTTAAATTTCTTTTAATGATGACAAGCTACCCCACACCATCATACTGTCTCCACCAACAGCTTGTTAGCACCAGCAGAAAGGATTTGGTAACGTTTTATTGGGCACAACCCACAGCAAACTCTCCGTCTGAAGTCACAAATACATTGCTACACTGAAAACAAAGACAACTGATTAAACAAACGCCTTGCGACTTTTTGGGCCGAGCTTAAAAACATGCTGAAATATATGAAAGACCTTCTTTGGTATATAACGTCTAAATTAGGACATAACATCACGACTCTAATATGATCCAAGGAAAAACTGTGTTGCACAACGCATTTCCTTGCCTTACTAGAAAGGACGCTTTTATGTGAAGAAAGGGAGGATTTAGTGAATCAGAACTAGAAAAACTGTGGCTTCTGAGCTGCTCTGAATCTCAAACTTATCTTTTTATAAGACACCGAGAAGTCAAAGTATGACTAGGGTTGTACAACTCATGCATAAATCAGACCCTCTTACTGAAGTTTTGAGCAATAGATTTCCCTAGTGACAGCTACACAGACACCACACCTACTGAGGCCGCAGCATAATGCAGAGAGCAGCTAACCTCATTTAAAGCTGTATTGATCCTCAGTCACAGAGAGGAAAAACACTATTTACAGAGAGGGAGGACATCCTACCCTAGATATCTGTATGAACAGGCAATGCAGCTCTGCACATTGTTTCTAGGAGCCCAAGCTGGAGTCAGAAACACAGCAGGGCGACTTTATCATGCTTAGCTCTGCTCAGCAGGAAAATATACATCATGAATACAAAGCCTTTTTTATCTACAGAGGGGCAAAAAAGCAGCCACTGATCATGAATGTTGACCCACTTAAAAACGTGAGATGTCTGTAGTTTTAATCGTAGGTACGCTTCAACCGTGAGACAGAATGTAAAAAAAATTAATAATTCAAGGAAAATGACATTGTATGATTTCAAAAGAATCTATTTGCATAATGGTGCAGAAAATAAGTATTTGGTCAATAACCAAATTCACCTCAGTACTTTGTAATGTAATCCTGGTCGGCAATGATAGAGGTCTAACGTTTCCTGTAGGTCTTCACCAGGTTTCCACACACTGTAGCTGTTATTTTGGCCCATTCCTCCATGCAGATCTCTAGAGCACTGGTGACGCTGGGCAACAGACTTTCAACTCCATCCACAGATTCCTTATTGGATTGAGGTCTGGAGAAGGCCACTCCAGAACCATGGAATGCTTTTTACGAAGCTGCTTCTTCATTAGTCTGGTGTTGTGTTTGGGATCACTGTCATGTTGGAAGATCCAGCCGGTTTTGTTTTCAATGCCCTCAGTGATGGAAGGAGGTACAAGGCCCCATTCATCCACAACTTAATACAGATCAGTCGTCCTGTCCCCATTTGCAGCCCCACAGCCCCACTCCTTTCTGTATTTCTTACTGTTTAGACTCAAATAAGTGCCCACACAAAACAGATGAGGAAGTGAGAATGAAATCTGTGATTTCAGTGTGCAGTATTTATTTTAGACATAAAATATTTTGCTTTTACATCAGAGCATAGGTAGGATCAGGCAGCAGCGGCTTTAAGTGCGTATCAACATTCTGGACTCAGCAGGGTTAATATCTGCTCCGCCTGAGCTGCAGCATGCTGGGCTAGAAACACTCTGGTTTGACTGCTGAGTTAAAGCATTAATCATACGTGCTCCACGTTAGTCTCAAAGTATCAACTAACACCATAAAAAGTCACTATATTTGTTGCTAGTCACTTAAAAAAAGAAAGAGTATGTAGAGGAGTCTAAACACTCACTAAATGTAGTAACACAGTTGCTGCGTTGCAGCACTGTTCCCTTCTGCGTGAGATGAAGTCACATGACTGTGCGTAGTTACATTAGTCAAGGCAGCGCTAATTTCTTAAAGAGGCAGAAGCACCACTAAACTAAAACATCTTTTAATTTTCGGTATAACACCCAGCTCTAGTCTCTGGCAAACTTTAGATGGACCAGGAGATGGGCTAGCTTGAGAAGCGGGATCCTTCGAGTGCTGCAGGATTTTGATCCATGATTGTAGTGACTAAAAGCAACCTTTGCAACTGTGGTCCGAGCTCTCTGCAGGTTATTGACCAGTTCTCCCTGTGTGGTTCTGGGCTATTTCCTCATCATTCACTAGATTATGTTTACCCCACGAGGTGAGATCTTGCATGAATCCCCAGATAAAGAGAGATTTTCGGTTATCTTGTATTTATTCCATCTTCTAATAATTACTCCAATCGTTGATCTCATCAAGCTGCTTGCCTATTTTAGATTGGCTCATCCCAGTCTTGTGCAGGTGTACAATCTTGACCCTGGTGTCCTTAGTAAGGATGCACCAATACCGATACTATTATCGGCCCCGATACTGCCTAATGTACTGGTATTGGTATGGGTTAAAATTAACCGATACCATGAACCGATACTCAAAATGGGGAAAATCTGCAACAAATTCACACAAAAGATTAATTTTTCACTTGAAAATGTATTTTGGTGGTAATTTTATATTTTACATCTGTTATTTTGTCTCAGTTATGTTGCAGTTTAGTTTGTAAAGTCTGGTGCCTTCAGTCTCTTCAAGAAAGGCACCAGAAGTTGAAAGTTTATTAATTCAACAATATGTGGCAAGGAACAAAACGAGGGCCCAGGCGGGATTCGATCCCACAACTCCCAGGTGAAGGTCATGCGCGCTAACCAGTCAGACAAAGGGATATCCCTGTGGCCAAGCAGCCAGGGCACATGATCTATGGGAGCCATAGTAACAGGACCTCCACACCGTCACAAATAGTATTGGATCGGTATCGGGTATCGACAGATACACAAAATCCAGCCATCGGTATCGGGACTGAAAAAGTCGGATCGGTGCATCCCTACTTCTTAGACAGCTCTCTGCTCTTAGCCATTGTGGAGGTTGGAGTCTGACTGTTTGAGGACAGGTGTCTTTCATGCAGATAACGGGTTCAAACAGGCGCCATTAATACAGGTAACACGTTGAGGATAGAAGAGCTTTTTAAAGAAGTAACAGGTCAGTGAGGGCCAAAATCGTGCTTTTTTTAGGTGAAAAATACTGATTTTCTGTGCCATTATACAAACAAATTCTTTAAACATCATGAAATGTGATTTTCTGTATTTGTTTTACATTGTATCTCTCACAGCTGAAGTGAGATGAAAATTACAAACTATGGTCTTTCTGTCAGGTAGTCATAGATCCAACTGATTGTTGAGGCCTCCATTTGTGTCTTCAGGAATTTCTGATTATGCTCACTCATGTCAATGATGTTCACAATAATATTTTGTCAACCCTGATAATGTATGTCAATGTTTCTTTCATTGATTTAACCTTTTTAGTTTTTATTTATACTAAAGAACTGTCTTCTTCCACAGCAGTGTGTGCTAAGAAGCTCCTCTCATCTATATGGGTTTTTACCTTTGGTCTGCTACCAGCCATCTCAAGAAAAAGGTTTTAGTCTCACCTACAGCCATAGAGGTCAAGTGTTAGCCAACCAGGCCAGGACTGACATAGTTTTTTAGCGGCCTATTAATTTTAATTGGCATTGAAGGCGTTACATGTCTAAAACCTGCCTAACATTGGCTTCTGAGGACCAGAGGCTGTGAACCACTGGGAGATGGTTGCCATGTCAACTTCAGACCTTTTAAAGGGGGCTCTGATGGGTTGCTCACCGTATGGTGTGGTAGGCCCAAATTCCTTCGCTGCATCTTCCATGTACTGACCCAGCAGCTCTGCATTGGTAACTCTGGAGGGTACCTTCATATCCAGCTTTTCATAGAGAAACTCCTCAATTCTGGCACCTGCAGGGAAAAACCAGAGTTTAAATTATAAAACAATGGAGAAAAAGAATTGTTCTATACTATTATCTATCCATTACATAATGAGAGCCAAAGGTTTCTGACACAAGCTTAGAGACAGATAGCTTGTGAGTGGCTCCATCAACAATTGAAATACTGAGGAACCAACTAAGTTATAAAGCCAACTTGTTTCTGCTTGTGTCCTTTAGTGACCTTGATGAAACATGTTGGTTTCTCAGTGTTTCAAATTATGCTGGAGTCTTCATTTAATGTTACAGCAAAAAACAACCAAAAATCTATGTGCATGACAGATGATGAGAACTGTAGGTTGAAGGGCTAATGGTGATCTGCAGCTTAAGCTTCTCCTCATCTGTTACTAAGGTGTTGCAGCAAAAAAAAAAAAGCCATCCTTTATATGTGTGCACCAGTTGAACCAGTTCACGTCCACACAATATCACCGTGGACGATATCAAAAAGGAATAATAAGCTCTGCATATCTAGCATATACCTGACCAGCAAGATGGACTCTGACTGGCCTTCATGCCCACACCTCAACATCAAGATGTTAAATGGACTGAACTTATATAGTGCTTTTCTAGTCATACTGACCACTCAAAGCACTTTACATTGAAGCCACATTCACCCATCCATACTCACATTCATACACCAATAGCCAACATGGCTCGGTAGGACGATATAAAATTTGGGGTTAACAGGGGCACATCGACATGTGACTGGAGGAAGCTGGAATCGAACCTACGAACGTCCAATTGCAAGCCAACTACTCTACCACTGAGCCACAGTCGCCCCAAGATGCTAAAACTCAGAGTAGAAGGGACCAGATGCAATGGAAAAGAAAGAAAATAATACATCACATAATATTTCACAACTAAATATTTCTGCACCCTTATGTTCAAGGAAAACAAATACTTTGGTAAAGAATTAATTTTCTGTATGACACAAGTCAACCAGATAATGTGACTGGGGGTAACACTAATTAATTCTGCATCTTTACATGATAATCCTCACATGGTGAAGTCATCAAGAGATAGCTATGGGTAGGCAAGATGACCTCATATACCTGTGAAAACAACAAAAGATGTTTCCAGTCCCGATGGCAAGGTTAGTGTTATCTTTATTTTCATAGTATTCATTCTTCTACAGTTGGTTCTAATGAAAGGACCAATAAATGCACTATTTTAAGATATGACTGAGGATAGTATTAGATAAAGAGTAATATTTGTGTTAGTGAAGCTCTATAGATAAATACCTAAAGATACTGATGGTTTTTTATTTAAGCTAATGTTTGCAGCATTAAAAGACTAGTATGTCCAAGTTCAATTTATTCACATAGCACATTTAATTACAACAATGCTGATGAAAGTGCATGTGAATTGATCAAAGTGCAAAGTGAATTAATAGAACAACAATTCAGAAATACAGAATAAATCTAATTTGTGTTGAAAAAGGATGCAAGGTATGTAAATGTTATTTATATAGCACACTTTCAACACAATTCCAGGCGCTTTACATGATTCTGTGGTAAAGAAACCAAATGCATGCTAAAAGTATGAAAATTAAAACTGATCATCACTAAAAGAAATGCATTTATTAATAGAAGCATACAATACATTTTATGTTTGAGTATAAAATTTAAAAACAAATAAAAAAAGAATGTAGTTTAAAAACATAAATTTAGGAAAAGCAAAAACTGATAAATACAAGAACCAATACAAGAAAACATTTAACATTTGATTAAAAACAACAATTTTAAGAAAAACATAAAAATAAAATGTCAAAAATAAATATTACTCAAAAGCATCTCTAAACTGGCCTGGGTGCCAGCTGAAGTCCCGCCCACATACATGGTCTGGAACTTCGGTCTGGCATTTCTCCATTAAGGAGCAATTATGCCCGCACAAGATCTTTTTGGACCGATCAAATCGGGCTGATGATGATTAACAGGTGAACAACAGTAACGTAATCAACCACGTCACCAAAGAGCGCCTGGATTGAATTTGTTCACAACAACGATGGCTGCCGCTATAGAACTGCCTTTGACTCTGTTCTAGAAGATATCGACAGCACATTCATTTTAAAAGAGGAATTTTAAGAGATGAAAAGATAACGTGTGTTGCTCTGCAGAGCAATGTCACACACTTCCGTTGCTCTGATTGGTTATAGGTCTATCCAATTGCGTGCACAGGCATTTTTTTCCTGGTTCAGTTAAAACAGGCCCCATAATCACAGCCCAATGTAGCAGTATCAGACTCACATTCTGATTAGAATTGAGTATGGCTACATCAGGCTATCTCTAAACAGTTTTAATCTTTGATTTGAAAAAACCTAACAATTCAGCAGCTTTGCAGTCATCAGGAAGTTTATTTGTGGGGCATAGAAGCTGAAAGCTGCCTCTCCATGTTTGGTTCTGATTCTATGGATGTTTGTTAAACTGGAGTTGGAGGACCTGAGTGGTCTGCTGGGTTGGTATAGTGACAGCAGGTCTTTAACATACTTTGGTGCTAAACCATTCAAAGATTTCTAAACTAGTAGGATTATTTAGAAGTCTATTCTCTGAGCTACAGGATGTGACCCTGGAGGTTCAGGTCTGACTCCATTATTCCACGTAGATTACATGCCTCACACACTGTAGACTTAATTATTAGTAAAGGTTTAAATATCTCTATCCTCTCTGTATTTTAAACCGCGCTATTTTTTCCTTTTAAACAAATCTAATTTCCTATCACACTCCCCTCATCCCCTAATTACACTTCTGTTAACAAACTGGTTGAACATTTCCTAGCAAAAACTTCAGACATTATCGATAACATTACTCCAACTAAAGTTAAAGTAGTTTAGGGTAAGAAGGCATATCCATGGACTAGGGATCCACTGGTACATTGTGTAAAAATGGACTGTCGACGTGGTTAAAGAAAATGGCAAAAAACTAAACTCCAGGTTCACTATGAACTCCAGAAAAACAGGCTGAACAGATACTATTTAAATTTGAAAGATGCAAGGCAATTGTTCTTTTCTGAATTCATTAACAGAAATTAAATTATTATAATTTGTTTGCAACAGTTGAGAGACCAACTAATCCGTCAATAACAGTAGCCCCCAAACTAAACTCCACCCAGGGCTGCAATTAATTTGCCAGCTTTTTCACCAAAAAGATTAACAATCAGACCTTCAGTCTATACCTCAGTGCAGAACCCCATACCACTGTCATCCCCAATAAACACCAATGTAGAGAAAATGCCTGTATTCAATGAATTAAACCAAATAAAGGAAGAAATCATTAAGCAATTAAGCTCCTCCTCTTGCTGCCTTGATGCATTACCTACAACTTTTCTAAAAAATGTTTTCCCTGTCATTAAGTCTGATCTGATTCAAATAGTTAACACATCCCTGCTGTCAGGCGTCTTCCCCTAGGCTTTAAAAACAACAGTTATCAAGCCACTACTAAAGTAGAACAACCTTGACAACACACGCATTCAGAATCTTCCATTCATCAGCAAGATTATTGAAAAAGCTGTGTTTCAACAATTAAATAGTTTCCTAATAATGGCAAACTGCTTTGATACTTATCAGTCTGGTTTCCCTGCTCATCATAGCACTGAGACTGCCCTCGTCAAAGTTGTCTTCTTTTTTTTCATTTTTATGACCCAGTTTTCCTACCTAAGTACAGTCCTGGGCATTGCTCTCCCTCTGCCAACCACGGGGGAGGACCCCCTATTGAAACTCAAGCTTCCGTCTTGCCTGAGGAGTGAGCCTTCTTTCCACTCGATGGGGCAGGGTTTCCCCGGCTGGAAGGATCACGTTATTCCAGCCAGATCCTCCCCGCACCCTCATCCGTCCTGGCCAGCCAGGAGGGGACAGTGTACAGCCCAGGGAGTGGTTTACATTAGCTACAACAAAGGAACACGAAGAGAACATGCAAACTTGGAAAGAACAAGCAAAAGGCCCTTTCACCAACCCCATCCAGACTGTGGGTGCCGATGATGCGGAGGAACCCTCAGCACCCACAGCGTCCCCGGCGGGAATCAAACCCGGGACCTTCTAGCTGTGAAGCTGCGCTCCCTTGCCCTCGTCAAAGTTTTCATTCTGCATTAATAGAGACTTTGGTAGAACTGTGCTGGTTGTGTTGGACCTCAGTGCAGTGTTTCACACTGTTGATCATAAAATACTAATGGAACAACCGGAGAGCTGGGTACAATACTTGACTGGTTTGAGTCCTGCCTGAAGAACAGAGATTGCTTTGTTTCCGTAGGAAACTTTTCATAAAAACAAACAGAAATGACATGTGGGGTTCCCCAAGGCTCCATCCTGGGGCCTCTCCTATTTAATATCTTTAAAGTCTTTGTCCACTTTTGTTCAGATAACGCTGCTTTTTTGTGTGAAGATGTGTCTTGCTCCACAGAATATTTTAAAAATGTTGATAAATCTTATTGATCGATCAGCACAAGTTTTCTTTAAGAATTTGTTAAGGATCCTTAACCTTGAGCATCAAATCCTGTTGGGAGAGGCCCAGGCAGGTAGATTGGACTGTCCAGCCCCTGTAGGTTGTCCATTAAGTCAGAAATGTCCTGTTTCAAATTCTCAGACCGTCTTTTGCCTGGGTCTGTAGATCCTGCATGTAAAACGAGCTTCAGAGGTTTTCTGTGTTTATTTATAATCATCAAAATCTTTTCATTGATTTGTTTCACAGAATCTTGGATACAACTGACCACACTGGCTTCACACTGGTTGTGGCTTCAGAAATGTTCAATGCCATTTATAGAACCATCATGAATAATCCAAAATTTTGCTAAGGGCTGCCTTACTTTTTTGTGGATTATTGTGGCAGGATTCCTCTGCTAGGGGCATCCTCAATTTGTTTTGTTGTTAATTTAAACTAGATTCCTTGTTGTAACCATGGCTGTCTGCCGGGCCTCCGTCATGATTCAGGGAGCTGAGAGCTACAAATCTGTTATTTGGGGGAATTCCAGGGGGGGAATGGTGTGATCTGCTATGTCTAGTCCCTCTCTGACCAGGTGTTGAGGTGCATCTTTTGTGAGCTGGCCAGATTTCTTCATAGTTTGAATTTGGAGTCCTTCCCGTTCCGTGCCTCAGTGATGGGATAGTGTTGTTCTATTTCTAAATGAGACTGAACCGAATAAACATGGGGCTGTTCCATCTGTGTCTCCAGTAGCATTTTCTCATTTCCTTATCCAGCGTTAATTTCCAGGTGCACTTCCAGAAGACGTAATTTTGCTTCAATACTTAGTAGCTGTTTTTCTAAGGCTCCTGATAATTCGCAGTCTTACAAAGGTCCTTCAGAGGTAATCCACAAAAGAGAAGCAATCCATTCTAATAATATAATTCCAGAGGTTGGGCACATAAATTAAGAGGAAAACTAAAACCAGAATCTAAAAGGGGAGAATAGGGTGAAAGTAAGGCTAAAATCTCAGTGAGAGGCACTCTTCCTTCAGCAGTCAGCAAAGTCAGTGTATGTGGTTGTTTCTCCTTTTTTTGCCAATGACGCATCTGCATTCTGTTTTTCTTATATATTTTCACTTCTGAGTCATAATTAATGTTTGTATTTCCTGATGCTTTGCTGTTGTTACAACAATATCTCCTTGAGGGACAATAAAGGATTGTTCTGTTCTGTTCTAATCTATTCTACTGTAAATTCATTGAGCCTATTGCTCCTCGCCTTAGCATTGGCACAGCGCAGTGGGCAGAGCAGATGGCGCACAGTAGTGGCGGCAAATTCCTCATTTAATACTGCTCTTGCGCCTGTTATGAATTACACACACAATCTTAGTAGATCAACCACCAAAGGAGGGAAAACCCACTGGTGTGCATGTAATTTGCACTCCTAATGTGGGACCTTTTAGGTCCTTTGTCTGGATGTTGCGGGTCGTTGTCCTGCTGCAATATTACTTTGGGAACAATCATATACCTCCCTGATAGTACTGTATGATGGATATGTATAAGCCAAGGGGCAAACTCTGCCCGCAGAATGTGAAGCCAACCCGGAAGTGACAAAAATTGCAGTTCCTCCCTCATCCACTGGGGGCTGGCTCCAAAAAGGAGCAACTTCCCATTGACTCCCATGTTAAAAAGGCCAACTTTACAAGCAAAAAAAAAATGTTTACAGCCTGATTCAGAAAACCATTTTAGGTTAGATAGTTCAGGTTTATCGTCATGACAACTCTGAGGGGGGTGAATTTTTTTCTAACTTCTCCGTTTATTTGTAATTTAATCTTGAAATTATGCATAATTAGGGGCGTGTCCCTTTGATTGACAGCTCCATCTAGGCCAGGGGTCAGGAACCTTTAACACCGAAAGAGCCATTTGATCCGGTTTCCACGGAAAAGAAAACACTGGGAGCCGCAAACATTTGACATCTAAAATTAATTTATTTATGAACGCATTTATTAATTAGAAAGAACAGATATTTAAAAAACAACAACAACTTCCCTTTCATGCTTCGGGGTTCACCCCAGCCATACACCTATTAGTGCTTTGACTACCCTTTTGAAGATGGGCTATCATCAGATTCTAAAATGAAGATAACACCGTATATATTGCTTATTCTTACATTTTGTACAAACAACTAAAGTGTGTTGCTTATGAAATCGTGCAGCACGAAGTGCTACAGAGAAAATTACATTTTATCTATGTAATGGACACATTTTAAACATTTTGAATTCTTGAAAAAATAATAAAATGTCTGAATGTCTCTTTCAAATAAATTAAAAAGCTGATGATTAAATGATCCATGTAGCAAAAAAAAAAAAAAAAAAAAGCAAAAAAATGCCGTGAGCCGTCATCCTTATCGCCTTCGGGCTTTCAGAGCATGCATGTAGCGGAGCCTTGACCTGAATTAAAAAAATAAATTGGGGAAAAAACACAGTCACTAAACAATGAAAAATAAATATTTGCAAAATATTTGCAAATATTTATTTTACCTGGTTAATGGGACTTCTGCTCCTGAACCTCTGCGCACAGCGTCTGCAAATCGGGGCTGTACGAAGTCGCTCTCATCTTTACGCAGGACTGTAAGCTGTCATCTGTGAGGCGTGCGCGGGGTTTGTTTTTAATGTAGTTCATGGTGGAGAATAGCTGCTCACATACATATGTGGATCCGAAGATCGACCCAACAGGACTCCAAAGGCATACGTCTTCATGTTCATGTAGGTGTCGGGGATAGCATTCCATGTTTCAAACACGAGTTTGTCCGGTCTTGGAAGATTATTTCA
Source organism: Apricaphanius iberus (assembly GCA_028564705.1). Lineage (NCBI taxonomy): Eukaryota > Metazoa > Chordata > Actinopteri > Cyprinodontiformes > Aphaniidae > Apricaphanius > Apricaphanius iberus. The sequence continues at coordinate 359,133 of JAPXFQ010001128.1, read as the reverse complement.
ATATCACTCCATTTGTGATTCTGAGCAAGAGTGGCCTTCTGATGGGCAAACATCTTCAAGGTCCTCTGTCAAGCGTTTGAATTTGGACACCCACATGTCTTTGTCAGCTATGTCAGCCAGCTCCAGCTCCAGATCAGGTTGACTTACACCTGCAAATGCGGTCACATTTAGCAGGGATGGATCGATGTTCAGGGGAGTTACGGGGAAGGACAATGTGGTTTTTTCCTCTCTGAACTCACGGAATCGTTTTCCAAACGATGCTTGCATTGTGGTGATTGCAGACTGCAGATACTCTGAATTGATCACCTTGTGAGCTTGTTTGAACTCCCTTAAGAGGGAAGTGAGACAGTGGTGCCTCTCTGTAAATCAAACCTCTGGCTAAAACTGAGTCAAGTATTGCGCTGCAAACGCTAACAACCACCCTCCAGCATGTGTAGCGCAGGGGCCTCCTCTCCCCTTAAGCGGTTAGTGTTACTACAGCTTGTTCCAGGTTCGCTGTCATGACCACCATAAGTGAAGCTTTTCCAGGCCACTCTGCTTGTTCCCCAGCTCAAGGAAAGGTGAGCCCTTTGCTGCTCGTGAAAGTTTTCACCTCTCCCAGACATGCAGCAAAACGTTTTTTGCAGCACCTCTCCTCTGGAAAGCCACCGGACTCTGTTGTGCAGCAGGAGATCATAGTATGTCTGTCCACCTAATCCAGTAACGAACGGAAACTGGCGTTGATTTAAACACCTATTTGCCATTATTTTATTTGACAATCGAATGACAACATTCATGACCTCTGTGCATTCTGAAGAGGAAAGAGTATGCGCTCATTCAAGAATTTTGGCCTACTTGGTGCAGGATGCAGTGAAAAGTGAGCAGCTTTCGATCCAGTGACTTCTGCAGCAAGGCCACAAAGCCCCTGTGCGCTCCAGTCATACTCGGTGCCCCATCAGTAGCCACTGACACTAGGCGGGTTGTTTTTATTTTTTTGGCTCGTAAACAATCAAGCACAGCCTCACATATGTCCTCCCCCCGTGTCTGGCCTTTTAGTGGTATCAGCTCAACCATTTCTTCCTGTGGTCCGGCAGAGTTCACATATCGGCAGAACAGCGCTATTTGTTCAATGTCACTTACGTCTTTGGACTCATCACAGGCGATTGAGTACGCTGCAGCTGAATTGATGTCTTTAATTTGTCTTTTATTTGCTGTTTTGTGATATTTTCTGCCATTTTTATGGTTCTGTCTTTGACAGTCTTTCGCAGAGAGAGCATCTCTCGTGGTCTCTCTTGATTTCTGCACAATTTTCATGCTGTTTTTAAAGTTCCGCAAATAGGTGTTCTGAAATCTTAAGGAATGATTGTTTCCTGTAATCTCCATCTGTGAAACGGTTTCCCATGCCTGACTATTTCCTGAGCGGCCACAAAACTTGCATATGTATTGAGATTTGCAGAACTGCAACCCACTTCTTGAAGTGCTTTTTCGTGAGATCCGCCTTCCGCATCAGTTCCGAAACAGCTTTTTTTTCTCTCTTCTCCCTCTGGATATTTTTCAGCAAAAGCTCTGTGAGTATTGTTGAAATGTCTTGCGACATTTGACCGTTTATTTTTAGCCAGTTTTTCTCCACAAATTAGGCATACTGGTAGGCCACTCTCACCAGAGGTATGCAAATGAATCTGCCCAGGCATCATTGAATGTTCTATTTTCTTCAGATATTTTTCTTTTCTTACATTTCTCCATACTTGGTCTTGCTGGGGTTGAAAGTCGCGATAAATAGACGGAGTTTTGGCGGACTACCGGCTTTCGCAAGTAGCTAGCTAAGGGCTTATGACGTTTAATTTTGAGCGCAAAACAATAAAATTTATTTTTATTACTAATATGTCATTTTTCACAATAATCTTCAAATTTAGAACTAAAATATTAAAGAACTAAAACAAATAAAATACACTTCAATTAAATACTTAGGTGTTTTTCTTTTAGTAATTTATTTTCCCAAGCCACTCAGAGCCAAGGTATAAGGATGAAAGAGCCGCATGCGGCTCCGGAGCCGCGGGTTGCCGACCCATGATCTAGGCTAACGTTGGTAGCTAATGATGGCTAACTGTAGCTAATAGCTGCTCCTTAGTCTGCTGTCCCCCTCTGCTTGCTCGGGTAAGCTCTTCACAGCCTGGGACTAACGTAAAGTCTTCAGTCATTTGGTGTTTCTGAACTCCACTATCAGTTGCCTCTGCAGTTTTTATTCGGTTTTGGATGTTAATCTGCAATTATTGGGCAAAGATGGCTTGCTGTGGTGTTGATTACAGTAACAGACCGTTCAAGAAGTTTCTGCTTTGGGGGAGGCTTTATACCGGCTCAAGCTTAACCAGCTGTGGGGGGGTTCTGTCAGGTGGCCGAGAAGAATGTTGTTCTGGTCGGAGCTTTTATTTCTTTCTACACGCGAGTTGGAGCAGGCGATCGGTCGGGTAGCAGCAGAGCAGCAAAGTCGGCAGGACCGAGAAGCCGCGGTATCCAGAGCGGGAGACGACTAGATCAGGCTGGAGGCATGAATTAATGGATGTTTGAGATGTGAGGTGAGTCATAAGTCTTAACTTTTTAGAGGATCTGAGTTTTCATGATGACTCTGTGACTGCTTTTTGCTGGATGTGTTGTTAAGATGAACCCGTCTATGTCCTCACCCTCCACTGATGGTAATGGAAATAACACCATATTAAGCTGTATTGACCCGACCCATTCACAAAACCCCAACAACCCAACCCCCAACACACCAACCACCCCACCCTGTACTTATTATATCAATATGATTTCTCTACTCGAGATTTTTCTGGGTCTAAAGTGATCGTTGTTGAAAAACAGGGTAAAAGTCTCTTAATCGTGGTCTTCTGGCTGAAACCGGCTGCAGCCTACGTTAACTTCAGTTAGCTCCCGACTAGCTTCTGACTAGCTTCTAGCTATGTCGGCTCGGAGCCCCAGCCTCACAGCCCCACTCTCAGCTCCACCTCTTTGCCCATTTTGAGAGTTTCTGAGAGTGACGCGGACAAGATGGCGGTAGTGGGAACCGCCCAGTTGGCTTCATTTTTACTCTTCAGAAACCTATGGGTGACAAGGTTTGTCTATTTATTTATACAGTCTATGGTATAAGCCTGTATTTCTCAGCATTGAGAAAACTATTAATCCTGACCAAATCTCCAACTTCATGTGCAGAAGTGCAGCACCACCTGTTCAAGGAACCTCCACCATGCTTCACTGTTGCAGACACTCATTATTGTACCGCTCTTCATCCCTTCGACGAACAAACTGCCTTCTGCTACAGCCACATTTTTCATATTTTGACTCATCAGTCCAGAGCACCTGCTGCCATTTTTCTACACCCCAGTTTTCATGTTTTCATGCAAACCTGAGTCACTTTGCCTTGTTTCCACGTTGGAGCTAAGGCTTTTTGGTCGTAGCTTCCTCTACGCTGCACTAAGTTTCCTTGGACAGCCACTGCGTCTATGATGCTCAACGTTGCCCTTTCTTGAGCTTGAATAGCATATCTGGAAACCCCAGTCTGCTATGAAACTTTTGTCTGGGAGAGATCTTGCTGATGCAGTAGAACTACTTTTTCTTGTTGATATGCTCAATCTTCCCATGAAATGAAACTATCTTCCACAATCTCACCCTGGTAGCAGAGTTTGGCTGCTCCTCCCCCAGTTTTAAGTCTCCTACACAGCTGTTTTTGTATCAGTGAATGAATGTGTTTCAACCGATGTGTGACCTTGAATATCATTGCACCTGTTTGGTATAATTGTTTGATCATACAACTGACTATAATACTACAAAATCCCTGACTTTTTACAAGTGTACCTATTGCAACTGATTCTGGTTTGAAGGCAAAAGGTAGTAATAGCAAATATTAATTTGATTTAGATTTTTATTTTGTTTACATTTTTGTGAATTGATTAAAATAAACAATTATATATATTTCTGAAAGCATTTGTTTACCGCATTTTTTCTACACCTGCCTAAAACATTTGCACGGTACTATATTTTTCCAATCAGTTTAAAAGTTTTCTATCTAAGGAATCATTGAATTTGATTTGCTCCTCCAGGAACATGTAGCGACAGCAGACAGTTGCCTGTGTTGTGTTGTTAACTACACAGCAATCCTTCTTACTGACCAACAGTGGAGGAAAAACTCCCCTTTAACAGGAAGAAACCTCTAGCAGATCCTGATCCAGAACCAGGCTCAGTACGAGCGGCCATGTGCCGTAACTAAGGTGGAGGGGTGTCAACAAGACAGAGCAGAGATGCAAAAAGAACTGATGTAAGAGTACTTTCTATATTAAATTAAGTAAAAAGTTGATAACAGGACAAGGAGGATATTCAGTTACTGGGAAATTCATTCCAGTCTTTTTCGTCTACCTGCTCTCTGTGAGAATGGATGCTCCGGCCTGATGTCGGTAACATCAGGCCGGAATGCTGCAGATTCAGAGTCTCCACAGACTGGATTATTGCCGGTTAGATCAGTACTGCCGTGAGGATCACAGAGTAGGAGCTGGAGGAATGAACAGATGGATGTCTGAGAGATGTGAGGTGAGTAAAAAATCTATTAACTTTTGAGAGGATTTGTGTTGTAATAATGTTTGTGACTTCTTTTTACTGGAGCTTTTGTTAAGCTAAGCCTGCACATGTCCTCGCCCTCTACCATTCTACTGAGATAGTAATGAAAACACAACCACCCCGTTCTAGGCCGTCCTGACCTGACCTGTTCGGGTCTAAAGCGACCCTAGTGGAAAAGGGGTATAGGGCTGAAGAAGAAGAGCTTCAGTCTAAACCCCAAACATTGTGGTGTTAACTAATTTGACCCTCCCTTGGCCTTGGTAGGCATTTTAATACTCCCTTGGATGTGTATATAAACGAAAACTCGGACCGGACCTACCCCAATCCCCCACATGAGCCCGTGAGCTGCCTGATTTAGCTTTCTCAAGGTTGTATATTACATCACAGGCGACAGACTCTGGGGTTGTTTCATGGACGCACTGACTACTGAAGCGCACACATTCACACACACACACACACACACACACACACACACACACACACACACCACAATTACAGACATGCACGCGCTACCTGGATTTTAATTTTAACATGCTTGTGGTACTCTATAGTTAGCATTAGCTGCAGTCTAATCTTTACACCAACAGTAGGCTGGCTGAACAGCCTCATTTAGCCGGACTTGTTGGTTTGAGTGTTCTGTCTGGGGCATTCATAGATCGATATAAATGTGTGGGTTTTTATATTTATCGCAGCTTTTCTCTCATGTCATCAGCACCTGGATGGTGGCTAGTTCTGACCCGTTCAAAGCAGACAGCGTAGCGCTGCGGCTGTCAACAAAACATAAAAGCATAGGTGTATGGTTGGGACACTTGTGGAGGAGTGCACATAGCTGGCTCATTCATTTCTGTTTATGGCAGCAGCCCAATACCCCATTGCTCTCATGGACATAAAAACTATGAAAAGGCTGGACAAAGTGAGAGTTTATTAAATGGAAAATGTTATTAATTACTTACATTGATATCTGTAACATTAACAGTATTGATTGTGATTTTATTTCCCTCAAAAATGTATTAGTTTATAAATGTTGAATAAGTAATCATTTTCACTGACAGTATTTAAGATAGCACATATTCATTTGAGAAATCACTTCCAGCTGGAAGCTAATGATGTATTGATTTGAGCATCTTCTGCGATAAGATACAATTTTTGGGTGATCCGATTAGTCAACCAATCGGCAAAAAATAGACGATTAGTCGATGATCAAAATAATTGTTTGTGGAAGAACAAGATTTGAACTGCTGGAGCAATTATTAGAAACTGGAATAAATGAGAGGATGAGCTGCTGAGTTCTCGCGAGAGCTGTGCTAGGTGAACATGGCGGTTATGTGGTAATGTATACACCCAGGTAAAATAAGACAATCATTTTGAATCAAACGCAGCTTCTAAAATAACCATCAAGTTACTTTTTTTTTTTCCTCTAAACAACCTGGACGAGGAAACATTGGATTCGCTGGAGTGCTACCTAGACGAGTGCTTTGATAACATCGTTATGGGTAAGTCACGGAAACCTGCTTCGGATACAACAACGAGCACACCGTCGCAGAAGCGCACTCGTTCCGAGGCTAGCACATCCACCGACTCGCCAGATAGAAGCTACGGCGACATCCTGGACTCAATAGACAAGAAGCTAACCAGCCTGGACGCCCGTCTCGCGCTGGTTGAGGTTCTTCATAAAGAATTTCAGGCTCTGAGGGAACAGCTCTGAGTTCAGCCAACAACAAGTAGCTTCGCTAATTACAGATTACCAAACACTAAAAGAAGACGTTAAGAAACTCACCGAGGGAATGAAGCAGCTGTCTGGAGAAAACAAAAGCTTCAAGGAGTCTATTCTAGACATCCAGGCCCGATCAATGAGGGACAATCTTGTTTTTTCGGGGATACCAGAGCAGGCTGAGGAAGATGCTGAAGTAGCCGTGCGAAAGTTCATTCAACACCAGCTGAAACTGCCAGACGACACGGTTAAAAGCATAACCTTCCATCGGGTTCACCGACTCGGAGGTAAGAAGCCCAACAACACCCGCCCGCGACCAATTGTTGCAAAATTTGAACATTTTAAACAAAAAGAACAAGTCAAAGGACGCGGGAGAGAGCTACGGGGGACGAATTACAGCGTTAATGATCAGTTTCCGAAAGAAATCCTGGACAGAAGACGCGTGTTATTTCCAATTAGAAAAAAACATATTAGTGAGGGCAGTAGGGCTACGGTTAGTGTGGATAAACTGTATGTTAACGGTCAGCTGTTTAGGGACCCTCAGGTTACTCCTTGGCTTTATTAGTCATATTTAACAGAACCAAGACAGAATTAGCTTTATCAGACAACTATAGTTTTAAAAAAAACACAGCTCAGCAGGCTGTTTTTGTTTGTTAATGTGGGTAGGGGCAGGGCTGTGCACTAGATTGCTTTTTCTTTTTTTTCTTTCATTTTTTCTTTTTCACTATTATCTTTCTCACATTTGTACCACCAAATCTCTTTATCACCTTTTTTCCTTTTTCTCTCTCACACACACACAGACTTTTATCATGGCATATTCATGTTTTTCCATCATACTTTCATTCTGTACACACCTGTATGGTGCATTATTTACCCGCTTTATCTCTGCTTCTGGTTTTTTTCAATCTGGCAACCCCATGGACAAACCAAAATTACACCTATATTCATCCTTGGCGATAGTACATATCTAAGGTTTATCTTAGCTCTATGAATCCTGTAAAATTTATAACATGGAATATTCGCGGCGCTAGCTGCAGAGATAAAACCATTAAGATTTTCAACCATCTTACAAGACTGAAGGCAGATGTCGTCTTACTACAGGAGACTCATAAATCAAGTTCAACAGCTAATGATTTAAAAACACCAGAGTATCCTAATATATTTTCTTCATGCTATAACTCTAGACAACGAGGAGTAGCAATATTAATAAATAGAAATACTAATTTTAAAGTAATAGACACAGCTACAGATCCAGAAGGTAGATTTATAATATTAAAACTATTTATAAATAACCAAAAGTTATGTATAGTTAGTATATATGGTCCAAATGTTGACGACCCCTCATTCTTTCATACTTTCTTCTCGGTTCTGGCTAATCACATGGATTGCTCACTTGTTCTTGGGGGAGACTTCAACTTTGGACTAAATGAAGAAATAGACAGGCTCAGTACAGCAGGGACTCAGCGCAGATGGCAATCCATAGATATAGTTAAACAGTACATGAGCGATTATGGACTCTGCGATGCATGGCGATCGCTTCATCCCAACGACAGAAAATACACTTTTTACTCAAACGTACATCATTCTTATTCTAGATTGGACTATTTGTTAGTCAGCAGCTCACTGTTGAATGACATTTCAGACACTGAGATACATCCTATAGTGATCAGCGATCACGCTCCTGTTTCTTTAAATTTAGCAAATAAAATTGCAACCCTTCAATATAAAAATTGGAGATTTAATACATCATTACTTAAGGATAAAGAATTTATTAAATATATTGAAAAAGAATGGGCTTCATACATGGAATTTAATGATCTCCCTGGTATGTCGCCATCCACTCTATGGGAAGCAGGGAAAGCTGTGATTAGAGGTAAAATAATTTCATTCTCATCAAATAAAAAGAGAACAGAAAATAAACATGTTCAGGAATTAGAAGAAACTATTAAATCATTAGAACCTTCCCTGGATAAAGAGAGCTTAAGTAAAATAAGGAAAGCAAAATTAGAATTAAATGAAATTATTAATAAAAGGACGCAGTTTTTAATCCAAAGACTTAGAATAGAAAACTTTGAACATAGTAATAAATCAGGTAGCTTCTTAGCTAATCAGTTAAAAATAAATAAAGAAAAAACAACTATATCTGCAATCAAAGACAAAATTGGGAATATAATATATGACCCTGAAAAAATAAACAACACTTTCAAAGAATTTTATGAGACGTTATACACACCAGAGATAAACCCTTCAAATAATGATATTGTACAATTTCTGGATAAAATAACTCTTCCTAAACTTTCAGACAATCAAGCAAAGGCCCTGGATTCACTGCTAACAGTGTCTGAACTCCAGGAGGCCCTCCAATCTATGCCTAATAATAAAGCTCCAGGTCCAGATGGATTTCCAGCAGAGTTCTATAAAGAATTCTGGAATATTCTGGCACCAACATTTTACAAAATGTTACAGGAAACAAAGGAAAATGGTCGAATACCACCAAACATGAATTCTGCCTACATCAATCTTCTATTAAAACCAGGAAAAGACCCTATGTCTCCTACCAGTTATCGTCCCATTTCTCTTATCAATGTGGATCTGAAAATAATTTGCAAAGCTCTTGCAAGAAGGATAGAGAAAATAACACCTCTAATAATCCACCCTGATCAAACAGGTTTTATAAAAGGTAGGCTCTCTTCCACAAATTCACGTAGATTAATAGATTTAATAGATTATTCCCACTGTAAAAACGTCCAAACCAATATATTATCTTTAGATGCAGAAAAAGCATTTGATAGAGTTAACTGGAAATTTTTATTTGCAGCCTTAAATAAATTCGGATTCAGTAATTCTTTTGTAAACTGGTTAAAAATATTATACAGCTCACCAACAGCATGTATTAGGACCAATAATCAAACATCATCAAGGTTCTTTCTTCAGAGAGGTACCAGGCAGGGATGTCCACTTTCTCCCTCCCTCTTTGCTATTTTTATTGAACCATTAGCAGCAGCAATCAGGCAAAATAATAATGTTAAAGGTATACAATGCAACAAAATAGAACATAAAATCAGTTTATACGCAGATGATGTACTACTTTTTCTACAGCATTCACAAACTTCCTTGTATCAGGTAATTGAGTTAATAAAATCTTACTCAACAGGTTCAGACTATTCCATAAATTGGTTAAAATCTACAGTCCTTCCTATCAACTGTTCTTACCAGAGTCCTGTTGCTTTACAGCTCCGGTCGGGAAATATTGCATATCGAGGTATCCATATCTCACCAAGACTGGCAGATTTATCTAAGCTAAACTACGTCCCACTTTTAAAAAAAGTGGAAGATGATCTGGAAAGATGGAAATCCCTTCCAATATCACTTATTGGAAGGGTAGCTACAATAAAAATGATGGTTTTGCCTAGAATCAATTATTTATTCTCAATGATCCCAAGCAAACCATCACCTGATTGGTTTAGATCTCTGGACTCTTCTGTTTCTAAATTCCTTTGGAAAGATAAACCCCCACGTATCAGCTTAAAAACACTACAGAAGTCCAAAGATAAAGGAGGTCTAGACCTACCAAACTTTCGTCATTATTTCTTAGCCAACAGACTCCAATACACATCAAGATGGGTAAAACACAGTTATATCGATGAGTGCTGGGTAGATGTAGAACAGACACTATGCAATAAGATAAAACTTTCAGATCTACCTTTTGTTAGCTCAAATATAAAACAAAATGAATGTTTCAAAAGTATAAATATCAGCTCCTCTCTGACAGCTTGGTGGGAATTTCTTAAAATGACAAAGACCTCACTAGTCCCATGCAGGCGTACACCCATCTGGAATAACCCGGATATCTTACAAAAAAAATGCATGATTAACTTTCCAGGCTGGAGTTGTAAAGGAATTGAATACCTGGAGCATATATTTGATGGAACAGACTTTATCCCCTTTAATACATTGGTTACACAATTCGGAATTAACAAGAATAAATTCTTAGAATACCAACAAATTAAATCAATTATAAAAAATAAATTTAGGCTCAATACAGTTGATTTACAAATTCCAGGAAAAGTTTTAGACTTCCTTAATCTTAACCCTCCCAAACTGCTATCTAAAATATACAAAACATTAAATAGAATAGATGAATCAATAGCCCTTCCTATTTCAAAATGGGAGATGGACTTGTCCATCTCAATAGACCAAAACCTCTGGTCTCAAATTTCATTAAGAACCTTCAAATTTCTTAAGAATCCTAATCTACGATTAATACAATATAAAATCCTTCATAGAGTGCATTATACAGGGCAACGGATGTTCAAGATGGGTTATACGCCGTCTGATACCTGTTTACAATGTACAAGCAATCTACCAGACAATTATATTCATGCTCTTTGGTTCTGCCCACCTGTTAAGAAATATTGGTACCAGATATGTGAAGATCTATCAAAGTGTCTGAAATGTAATATCACACCTGCTCCCAGAGTTTGCTTGCTGGGAAATATAGATGAAGTTACCATGGATACAAAGTCTATGCAATTATTTTACATCGCCTTATGCATCGCTAAGAAAAATATCCTCTTGAACTGGAAAAATAAAAATACTCTGAATATTAATCAATATAGAGATCTCCTTCTGGATTACATTGGTTTAGAAACGGCATCTGCCTCCACATCTGATCAATCTTTCTGGTCACCCTTGATCAGTTCCATCACCTAGTGGGGTTGGGCCCTTGATTCCGTTCTGTGGGACACGGTTGCCGATGTGGAGCTTAAGGGTTGGTGGTGACTGCGGGGAGGTCCTTGGGGGTGGGTCCACTTGCGGTTCGGCGATAGGTGCCGAGACCCTCGCCTGGGGTGGGACTTTGGGGTCTTTGTGTGGTGACTCCTAGTGGCTGGGGGTGCTGGGGTGGGGGGCTCTGGCCGGTGTTGGTCGGCCTCCACGGTGACTGACCAGTTGGTGGGGTGTGGGCTGGTGGGTGGACGTGCTGGGTTCTGTTGCCACCCGGCCATCGGGCGGTAGTAGCAAGGCTGGAGGATGTCGGCCTGGGGATTGGCCGCCCGGGACTTCGGTCTGCTCACGGGCCTGGCGCGGCATGTCCGGGGTACCCGAGTCGGTGGTGCGCCGGGTTCCGGCCTCGGCCCGGGGGTCCTCGGACGCTGGCGGTGCCTGGGGCGTCTCTTATTGGCGGGGAGGCTTTTTACCATCTAGCACAGGCGCTCTTTTTAACGGGGTGCGCTTGGGACGGGAGGGGGGAGGGCGTTGAGGGTGAGGGGGGGCTAAACTCAACCTGGGTGTCTAGTGACATGTGTTTTGTTAGCAGTGTGAATGTTGGGGAGGATTTAGGTATGCCCCTGGCATGGGGGCTGGTGGATTGCCGGGGCCCCCATGGGGCTCGGCGGTACCGCTGCCGTGGGCCCCGACTGGACGTGCTGGGGCCTCCCACCCCTGGTGGATCGGGCCGAACGGGGGTGCCTATTGGAGTCAGCAGGGGAGCTGGCTCCCTGGGGTTGGCAATGGTCACCCCAGTTATTTTCTCCCCATCCCCATGCCTCTGTCCACCTGCTCCTTCATTCTACCATTCACAAGGCCTTGGGACGTGGGCACGTCACTGGGGTGCGGGATGGAGCTTCCGTCTTCGCTACCCGGTGGCGGCCTGGGTCCCGATTTTATTGAGCAATTTAGACACTACACTTGCAACATTTACAGGGAACGCACATGTAGGGCCCTGGCGGTGTGGCGCCACAGGCGAGGCCCCCCCGGGGTTGATGATGACTCTCGATGCATGGGGCTGGGGGTCCCGGTTGCGGCCCGGCTCGGTCCTGGTGCATGTCGGGCGGGTCCTGGGTGGTCCGGTGTGTCGGGCGGCCGCTGTTTCGGGCCGATGTCCTCCTTGGATTGACTGGGGCACCTCTTATGGGGGTGCCGGGGTTGTAGAATAGGTTGGTGCCGTCCGGTGGATCGGTGGGGACCGTGCCTGGCGCCCAGTCCTCCTGCCAGTTCCAGGACTTCAGCTGGCTGGTCTGTTCGCCTGGTGGGGCTGTCCGGCATTGGCTGGGCCCCTGATCTTGGCGCCCCACGTGGGGCGGGATCTGGACCCTGGAGCTGGAAGATCTGGATGTCCAGGTGCCGGCTGGGCGCGGCCTGGGGAGGGCGTACATCCGCTGTGGCTCTTGCTGTGGCTCCCTGGCGTGTGGATGTGTGGAGGCGGGCCGGGTTGTTGGCGGTGGGTACTGGTCCGGGGTGGCGGCGGCGTGTGTTGTCCGTCGGTTGGCTGCGGGTCCTCCTTGCCTGCGGCGGCGGCGGGGGACCCTTGTCGGCTGGTCCCTGGTTGGGGCCCTGCTGGGGGGTGGGGTGCCCCTGGTCCCCGTGGCCTCCGGTTCCTGGTCCGGGCCCGCCCTGGCGTAGCCGGTTACCGGCGGAGCCCGTGGGCTCGTCACTGCGATCTCTCGGGCCCCAGCATCGCGGCTGGTGGGTGCTCCCCTGGGGCTTCCATCTGTTCCCCTCTTGGCGGGTGATCGACCCTGCGCTGATCCGCCTGTGGACTCTGTACTCTGTGGGACGCTGGATGCATACATCTCTTGCCTCCTCCATGTCTGTGCCGATTCCTGTAGGACGGATTGACGGTTCCTTACACCAGCTATCAATCACTTGCATGGGGAAACCTTATTCAGACCTGCATGCTCGCACACACATAGGTGTGGGGACATAGGTGAGGACGGACATATCTTAAGCTGAGGTTATCATCATTAGTTAGTTGTTCACAGGAGCTTACCAGAAACATTTGTATTATGTTCATTAATCAATGCTTGTGTGTAGTGAATGTGTAATTCTTTGTTTATTCTACCAGATCCGAACTATTGGTTTGGTTCTGTACAGTTTGTTGTTTTTGTTTTGTATTACTGTTTCTCTGCCGTCCGGCAGAGGTGGAGGACTGGGATGTTTTCTTGTGTTCTTTATTTGCCTCCCTGTCTTGTGTCGTCGGTTCGCCCCTCTGTTGGTCCGGTTTCTTTTCTTCACCTTCTTCCTTTCTCCCTTCTTGTCTCAGTTTAATGTCCATGACGTCAGGAAATTGAACCCACAGTAATCACTAATAAAGATTTTTCATACATATACATCAAGTGGCGTACTACAGCGAAGCTGTAATACTCTGCTTGGGAAAGTAAAACTGTTGGGCTTGTACTTGGTACTCAGACACCAATTCTGAGTAGCATACTGCTAGACAGGACACGTTAAAAAAGAAAAAAAAAAAAAAAAAAAAAGAACAAGATTTCTCCTGTGCATTTAACACAATTCAGCCTGATTTTATTTGTCAGAAATGCCAGAAGACACAGATGGAGGCCTCAACAATCGCCTGGATCAATGACTACCTGACAAACAGACCACTGTTTGAGAGACTGAAGGACTTGGTGTCAAATCAGGTAGTCGGCAGCACATGAGCACCATTGTAATCTCACCATTCCTTTTAACTCAGGTGTCTGACATACTGGAAGTCTGAGATGTACAGTCATCTGCAGAAATACCCAGATGACTCTGCAGGCATCGGGTGTATCAGAGATGGACAAGAAGCTGAATACAGAGAGCTGGTGGAGCGCTTTACGGCATGATGTGGAAAGATTTGTTCTATATTGAATATGAACAAAACAAAGGAGACTGTAGAGACTGTAGAGACGACTGAAGAAGGGACAGCTTCCTAGCATAGGTCCTTATAAGGTCTGAATTAATTTGGACTCATGAAGCAACTTTCCCTTCGATTTCATAAGAATATCACTGACTTAGTCACCTAAAAAGACATTTGGGTCCATCTATGGAGCCCCCAAAGGGACACAGAGGAATCTTTTTGCTCACTGTGTTCCCTCAAAATACATTTGGAAATACCACCAATCTATTTTGTATACAGTCTGACTCTTAACACAAAAAATATATATTTATTTACTTATGCAACTTCACAAATTTTAGTGTTCAGCAGAGTCTCTTGGGGAAAGGGTCTTCCCCCCTACATGCATCTTGTCTGTTAGACTGACTGCATGAATAATAATAACTTGTTTTCAGAGGAAATTGAAACAGGAAGAACTAGCACATGGACAATACTGGGGGAAACAGAAAGTAAGCAGGAGCTTGGCTCAAATGAAGAAGTAGGGCTTTTCCACCAAAGACGTTCAAGTTACCAATTTGTTTTTCCACCCCTGGACAGCCAGGTCAGAACCAAATCAATGACCAAAACCGCCTCTATCTTAGTTTATAATCACTTTTCAGACAAACAGTGCCTGCCCTTAAAAGCTCTCAATAGAATTTAAACACATTGCAGGAAAATATTACACCTTACCTGGAGATACTAAAAGACCAAGTGGTAAAGGGCAAAGTCACACAAAACCTCAATGTAAAATAAGCAATTATGAACACTGCTTTAATCAGCAAACTGACCAACTGAAACTCAGCCCATGTGTCCACGCTTCTTATTCTGATGAGATTACAACATTTTATTACTACTGAAGATGTGTTTTTTTAGGTTTTAAATTGGAACAATCTAAAAGCAAACTAAACGCTGAAGTTTTAAACATGCAGTCAGAGAGTTATGATGCGCTGCAGTTGTTGGCTGTGAGCCCACCCCTCGCTCCTGATAAATGTTGACTGATTCTGGAATAGCTTCAGGTTTTGGCCAATGGAAACACAGAGCTGGTTGACAGTGAGCTCCTGTACTAGGTAATCACTGGGACCAGTCTGGTGGAAGCATTCTTCCCTTATTAGCTGTGGAACGTCAATCAGCTGCTGCTTTCAGTGGTCAGCGGTCACTATGATGCTCCTAATCACTGAGGGGACAAAATCTGTCTGAAATCTTAACGTCAAACATTGGGGACATTATCACTCCTGTTAATTACTCCTCTATGCTAATGAAGCAAAGCATGAAAGGTTTCCACAGCAGAGCACTACAGGAGGGTTGGGAGGCAAGATACTCACCAGTATGATCAACTGTGGCATGAAGAGTAAAAAAAATGACAAGTTAGAGCTCTCTGTCCTTCCATTGCATTCTATACAGCTTAATCAAAACAGAACTATTATCATGGGAGCAACATAGTCATCTATCTTTCATTTGTAGGATTTGAATCAGTCTGGCCTCTACAAGGTTCCAATGTCATGTAGATCTAACGTCAAGTGTAAAAAAAATACACAGCAGAATCTAAACATTAGAAGTAGAAGCACCTACAACAGCAATAACCTGAGGTCTCCTCTATGGGTCGGTTTGTCACATTGTTGTGGAGGAAATCTGACCCACTTCTATTCAGGATTAACTTTTATGAACAATTTCCCTTCAAGTCAGACACCATAGGACTAACACAGCGTGTTTTTATGAAAAGCAAACCGTTACTTAGAAACTAGAAAGCAGTGGTGCCCAAACTTGTTCCCTCAGAGGGCCACTGGCCTTATTTTACACAAAATAAAAATACTAATAAGTAAAGTAAAGTACTTTTATCTTATCATACAGTTATTTAACCTTCTTTTCTGTGTAAATATAGAACAACATATGACAAATAAGTCATATACAGTGTGGAGAATAAGTATTTAATACACTGCTGATTTTTGAAGTTTTCCCATTAACAAAGCATGTAGAGGTCTGTAATATGTATCAAAGGTACGCTTCGACTGTCAGGGACAGAATTTAAAACAAAAATGCAGAAAATCAAAGTGGATGATTTTTAATAATTAATTTCATTTTATTGCATGACATAAGTATTTGATCGCCTATCAACCAGTAAGAATTTAGGCTCCTACAAACCTGTTAGTTCAATTTATTTTTAATTCACTTTTATTTATATAGCGCCCATTTGCAAATGATGTCGTCTCAAGACATCTTTACAAGAAAAATCATTTCAATACAATTATACAAGCATTCCAATCAGTGAAAAGTTTTCTATGTAAGGAATCCCAGTAGATTGCTTTGAGTCAACAACGTGAGGTTGTGCCCAGAACTATGCAGACTCCAACGACAGCTATTCTTTAGTAAGCGTCATACTGAGCAAGCATGTAGCGACAGTGGAGAGGAAAAACTCCCCTTTAACAGGAAGAAACCTCTAGCAGAACCAGAACCTGGCTCAGTACAAGTGGTCATCTGCCACGACCGTCTGGGGGTCTGAGAAGACACAGAAGACAAACACAGAGAAAAAAAGAACTGATGTAAGAGTATTTTATATATTAAATTAAATAAAAAATTGACAGCAGGACATGGAGGATGTTCGGTCACTGGGAGCATCATCTGAATCAATGCTCCCCAATCAGCAGGGGGCGTTGTAACTCACAGGATAGCAGACCAGGTGGACCTTCTATGGAGAGAAAAACACTGAGAGAAAACAATGTTAACAATAGCAATAACAGCAAAAAATACATCTGGAGAGTAGTAGAAGAGAAAAGTAGAAGAGAGAAGAAAAGTGGTCAGTCTGTCCTCCAACAGTCTAAACCTATAGCAGCATAACTACAGAGATAACTCAGGATTACCTTAGCCATTCTAACTACAAGCTTTATCAAAAGGAAGGTTTTATCTGCCTCACGGACTAAAACTGGGAGCTGGTTCCACAGGAGAGGAGCCTGATAACTAAACTAGTTCTTCTTTAAGAAGTCCTCCTGTTCTTCACTCATTACCTGCATTAACTCGGTTGAACTTGTTGCCTGTATAAAAGACACTTGTCCACACACTCAAACAAACTCCAACCTCTCCACAATGGCCAAGACCAGAGAGCTGTGCAGGGACATAAGGGAGCTGCTCAAGGCTGGGATGGGCTACAGGACAATAGGCAGCTTGGTGAGAAGGCAACAACTGTTGGTGCAATAATTAGAAACTGGAAGAAGTTCAATACGACAGTCAATCTACCTCGGTCTGGAGCCACAACATCTCTCCTCATGAGGCCTCAATGATCATGAGGACAGTGAGTAAATGAGCCCAGAACTACACGGCAGGACCTGGTCATTGACCTGAATAGAGCTGGGATCACAGTCTCAAAGAAATCCATCAGTAACACACTCCACCGTCATGGACTAAAATCCTGCGGTCCACGCAAGGTCCCCCTGCTTAAGCAAGTGCATGTCAAGGCCTGTCTGAAGTTTGCCAATCACCATCTGGAGGATCCAGAGGAGGAATGGGAGAAGGTCATGTGGTCTGATGAGACAAAAGTGGAGCATTTTGGTCTAAACTCGACTCGCCGTTTGGAGAAAGAAAGATGAGTACAACCTCAAGAACACCATCCTAACTGCGAAGTATAGAGGTGGAATTATCATTTGGGCATGCGTTTCTGCAACGGGGGCGGGATGAGGGGAGGATGGATGGGGCCATGTATGGTGAGATCTTGATCAACAATCTGCTTCCCTCAGTAACAGCATTGAAGATGGGTCGTGGCTGGGTCTTCCAGCATGACAACGGCCAGAAAAACACTGCCAGGGCAACTAAGGAGTGGCTACGTAGGAAGCATCTCAAGGTCCTGGAGAGGCCTAGCCAGTCTCCAGACCTGAATCCAATAGAACATCTTTGGAGAGAGCTGAAAGTCCATGTTGCCCAGTGACAGCCCCAACAACCAAACGCTCTGGAGAAGATCTGTATGGAGGAGTGGGCCAAAATCCCTGCTGCAGTGTGTGCAAACCTGGTGAAGAACTACAGAAAATGTCTGATCTCTGTCATTGCAAACAAAGGTTTCAGTACCAAATATTGAGTTCTGTTTGGTGTATCAAATACTTATGTCATGCAATAAAATGGAAATTAATTATTTAAAAATTATCCACTGTGATTTTATCCATTTTTTAGATTCTGTCCCTCATAGTTGAAGAGAACCTTTGATACAAATAACAGACCTCTACATAGTTAGTGGGAAAACTTCAAAAATCAGCAGTGTATCCAATACTTGTACTCCCATCTATTTAAACATTTAGAACACATCTAAACTTCAGAATTTGATAGTTGATAATAGCTTCTTACGCTAGCAGCATGCACGGTGACCCGCAAACGTGGAGCTACTGTGATCCCGTCTGGTGCAGGTTCATGAGACATTTTTGAAATTAATCATTTCTGACTATTTTTGTCATTATAAATGTAAATATGTGCAAAAATACACTATACATGCCCCTTGTAGTTGTTTATATTTAAATTTTAAATCTAATATGTGGTATTTAAAAAAAAGTAAGCACCATGAGTGAGGAATATATGCAGCCCAATATATGTTCAATGGCCCCATTTATCACAGGCTGTATTACCAGGAGTAGAATAGTAAGTCATTTTTATTTGTATAGCACCTTTCACAGACAAAAGCCTAAAAGTTCTTCACAACAAGGTAATATATAAAACATAAAAAACAGACACAAAAGCATGAGGCCATATTCCTGAGTTTGGAAATGTTCCTCAATTGAAAGAAGCAGTTCTTCTTGTCAGCTGCTCACAGTGCTGTGCTAATGATACGTCTCTAAAGCCTGGTTTCACAGACTGGCCCAAGTCAATTCAATTTAATTCACTTTTATTTATATAGCGCCAATTCACAACAAAAGTCATTTCAATAAAATTACACAAACATTCCAATCAGTTACGTTTTCTATGTAAAGAATCCCAGCAGATTGCGATGAGTCATCAATGTGAGGTTGTGCCCGGATAGTCAACCAAATAATGTTTAATAACCATTGTTTCACTTTTGTCTGCACTGAGCATCAGAGAGTTTCCGTTTAACCATCGTTTTATTGTTTTAACCATTAAGAGGAATATCATCGGTAAATAAGTGGAAGAAAAATCACTGAAACTTTTAATGATCTTTCCAAAAGGAAGTAAATACAGCAAAAATAAAACTGGACCCATGACAGAACCCTAGGGCACTCCACACAATAAAGCAGTAGACTCAGACCTTATTCGGTTTGCTGTAACACTGAAGCTACACCCAGATAGATAGAACCACTGTAGAACTGACCCTGACAGACCTACTAGATCCCTCAGTCTTCTCAGCAGGACCTGATGGTCAACCGTGTCAAAGGTTGAGGACAGGTCCAAGAGAAGTAAACGTGCATTTTCCAGAATCGGCAGCCATCATAATGTCATGGGCACTTTCAGTTAGGTCGTTTCTGTATAGCGATGTCTACGGAAACCAGACAAACGGCTCATGGATGTTATTTTAAATCAGGTAAAGAGACAACTGTTCACAGACCACCTTCTCAAGGATCTTGGACAAGAATGGAAGCTTAGAAATAGGTCTAAAACTACTCAAAATCTGTCGGGTCTAAACCCGCTTTTTTCAGCAATGGCTCCACTATGGCATGTTTGAAGGCATTGGGAAACACACCAGTTGACAAAGAGCAGAGATGCTAATCATTTTGGTAACACAAGGGACCATTTCTGTAAACACTTTCTGGAAAAGCCTACAAGGAAAGATGGCAGATGAACAATAGGAGGGCTTCATGCTGATCAGCAGTGCCAAAATATCTGCCTAGGTCACCGTCCTGAACAGGACCACATACCACAGATGGGCTCACAAAAAGCAGGGGTATCATCTGAAAGGGTTGGATTTTATCTTTAATCATCCTAATTTTGTTTGTGAAAAATGTCAAAAAGGGATTGCTTTCAGCTTCAGGAAAAAAACGGGGTAACTGGAGCAGCAGGACATACAAGAGAATGAATCATGTCAAACAACACTTTGGGATTTTTCTTAGACAATGTTACCAGTCGACAAATATAGTCAGATCGGGCATTTTCAACCAGCACATTGTAGGACAACACAAGATCCCTAAGACAGAGCCGGTGCAGCTCAAGGTTCGTGGATTTCCACAGGTGTTCAGTCTTTTGGCAAAGTCTCTTTAGGCTTAGGATACCTTCATGTATCCATGGGCACAGTTTTTTCTGTGTAGACATGTTAGATTTAACGGGATCCTCCTGCTCCAGAATTTCTACAGTGATTGTTAAAGCAGGGAATGAAGACGTCCACATTAAGACAGCCCATGAATAAAAGAGGGTCAAACAGAAAAAAACTATCTGCAGTACCGTGAGTGATAACGCGCCTCTGAGACCTGAGTCCTAAATGCTTAGGTTCGGTACTGAAGTGCAAATCAAAGAAAACAAGACGGTGATCACTCAAATGCACAACGATTACAGACATGTTTAAAATGTCTAGGCCAGGTGTAAAAACAATGTCTAAAATATGGCCTTTTTGATGGGTAGGCTCAGGAACATGCTGTTCAAAATTAAAAGCTTCAGGCAGTGTTAAAAGTTCCATTGCAGGGCAAGAAGAGCTGTCACCAGCATTATGATTAAAATCCCAGAGAATTAAAACGGATTATAACTTTATTATAGAGGACAAGAAGACACCAAAATCCTTTAAAAAGACAGCAGCAGGGCCTGGACGACGGTAAATCAACACACAGTAAAAAGGGGATTTAAATGAATAAACCCTTCCTCTATCTGCCATGTCTCCAGAAGTCACATAAAATCCATCTTTTCTCTTGAGAAGAGCTCAATGTATGAGATTTGTTCGCAACTGAACTTTAACAAGCTAACGTGGATTTTGGATGACATCATAGAGGCAGTGTCCATGTTGTGCAGTGGGATTGGACGAAGGCAAGTCAAGCACCCATGTGTACTCCAGCTGGTCCATACGGGTCGAGCCCACGCAAACATGGAAGGAAATGAGGCCGATGAAAGCTCCTGACCACAACTGTAGCCCTGTGGAGGATCCAGGACTCTGGTTGTAGTGGGAGCATGCAGCTGCATGGACATGCTGCCGCACACAATAAGGAGAGGAATCTGGCACAGGTACCGAAGACAGCGGGCCTTCGCTTAACCTTGATTCCAGACCATAAACCGCTTTCCTGGGTCTCCTGCGGGTCTTGGCCGGCACCCAACGCAGAAGCAAATAGTCAGGTGAGTATTGATCGATTGTAAATAGAGGGGGAAACCAGGCCCGGCGTCAGGGGGTCAATTAGGTGGGCAATGCCCCCTGTCCATACGTCCTTGCCCCTCCATTGGCTGTCAGAGTGGTGACGATTTTTGGTGTGATATTGTGATCGTTGTTGGTTCTAAAATTGGTTTTCACGTGTATATTAACTAGGGATGCACCGATCCGACTTTTTCAGTCCCGATACCGATATTGATGGCTGGATTTTGTGTATCTGTCGATACCGATCCGATACAATTTGTGACAGTGTGGAGGTCCTGTCACTATGGCTACAATAGATCATGTGTCCTGGCTGCTTGGTCACAGGGATATCCCTTTGGATGACTGGTTAGCGCACATGACCTTCACCTGGGAGTCGTGGGATTGAATCCCACCTGGGTGTACCTTGCCACATATTGTTGAATTTATAAACTGTATAACTTCTGGTGCCTTTCTTGAAGAGACTAAAGGCACCAGACTTTGCAGACTAAACATAACTGAGCCAAAAATAACATAAAATATAAAATTACCACAAAAATAAAATTTCAAGTGAAAAATTAATCTTTTAGGTGAATTTGTTGCAGATTTTCCCCATTTTGAGTATCCGATACCGATACCAGTACATTAGGCAGTATCGGGGCCGATACCTGATACCAGTATCGGTATCGGTGCATCCCTAATATTAACTGAAATGTGTGCTTGTCCAAGTAATAGTAGACCATATAGATTAAGTACAGTAAGCATATGTATGTGCAGATCTTTGGAACAATCCAATCAACCAAAGCCCCCCCTCCAGTCATCACATGCCCCCCTTACAATATGGTTCTGAAGGGAAACGCTTGTTTATACCTGTCCAGTTTATCAAACAAGTTTTCCATCGACTCTCTGATATAAAACAAAGAGTCCCGATCATATGTCCGTAAAGCGAAGACACATTCATTTGTTATTCAGGCTGATATGATCACATAAGTTGAGAAAATGACCATTAACAGTCTAAAGAGCAGGAGACGAGCGGGAGACGAGTGGCATCCACTGGTGGGTCAGAGTAAATGATTTGTGGGGGCCAATTTTGGCCCTCACTTGGACGCCCCTCCATAAATAATGGCTAATGTTATAGGTTAACAGAATATGTTCCACACATGTATTTTTGGGTACCATCCAAAGTATTCCATTCAGGTTGAGGGCTGAACTTTGGACCAAGTCAACACCCTGACTAGCATATCCAGGCTATTACAGATTGCTAATATTCTTGCAAATTTTGTCCTGTTGTATTATCTGATTTTAGCTTAAACTCAACAGTATATCAGATGCTCTAAGGTTTGAAACCAGGACATGATTCATAGTTCAACTTGGAAAAACAAGCCTGGATCATCATCCATCCACCACCGTGCTAGACAGCTGGTAGAAACCGTTTGTGCTGATATGGTGTCTTTGGCATTTGGCACCCCAACATTTCTCCTTTGGTCTTATGTGAACACATTCCTCAACAGGTGTTTTACTTGACATGCTTTTATTACATGTATTGATTGTTTCTTTACCACCAAAACATGTAAGCACCTTGAATTACCTTGTTGTTGAAAGTGTGCTATACAAATAAAATTGCCTTGCCTTACTTTCTTTCTTTCCCACACAGCTGCCAAATGTCTGCCTTGCTTTCTGTTTAATAAGATAGTGTAGAATAGAATCTGCTGTGTTTTTGTACACTTGAGATTAGCATGAAGAAGTTTTAAAAATGCTAAGCAGCAGATGGCTTTTATGATGCCCTGAAACAGAAAAATAAAAAACAAAGAGGGCTTAAATTCATGTCCTTATACCAGTGTGTTGTTTAAAGTGTTTTAACAAACTGTTGATAACTTTTAGAAGGACATCAGAAATCATATTCATGAATAAAGCAGCATCAGGCCCAGGGCTGGGTCCATGTGCCTCCTAATCCTGTTAAACATGACAGTAGGTCAGCTGGAGACACTGGAAATGAGGCGAGGTTCTGCCTCCAGCTGTAATGATGCTGTTACTACTCTGTAATCATACTTGGGTTGGGCTGCAGTAGGTACTCCGTCTGCCTGTAGATCTTCTCTGTCCAGTGTTTGGTGCAGTCAGCGCGGCTCTGGAGGTTCTCAAAGTGGGCATCCAGCTCCGTCCTTTCCGCCTGGCCCAGCTTCTCCTCCGTGTACTGAAACAGCCAACAAACAGCCTGTCACCAGTCAGCAACACAGCATCACTTCTAGTCAGAGTCTCCACCTGCTTGAGCTCGCATTTATCCTCTGTACACTACTGTGGCTGCCAGCTAAGTCAGAGTGGATCAAATGGACTCTCTTGGTTAATTAATAATGCATCGACTTTAACATCTGCCCAGCTCTGTGTCGTTGGCCTACAGCTGAACACGGCTAGGCTAAAGCTGAATACTGAAAACACGTCCTGCTGGTTGTGATAAACTGTTTCTAGATAAACTGCGGAGTCAGGCGTCCTGAAGCGTAAACAGCTGGAAGGAAGGCGAAGCGACGGGAAGGAGCGGAGCGGAGCGGCCGGCCGCAGCGCCTCCATACCTGGACAGCCCGGGTGAAGAACAGCCCGGCACCGCTGGCCAGCTTCTTCACGCTGAAATCCATGGCGTTAGGAGGCAGAGCTGTGAGCTACTGCTGTTGCTTTGGAGTCAGACTCTCACAGCAGCAGCTACCAAAAAAATATGGCATCAGTCACCAAATCACGTGACCATCTGGGACGTAGCCTGTCATTACGTCAAACGCACTTTTTACTGCCGGGTTCTGTTCTGCTGTAACACCAGACTGTGAGCTTCTGGTGCTTTCTCTCCTGCCCTTTTAGCTGCTACACTCTTCAACCCAAACACCAAAGATTAAAATCCTGAAACAACTCCACAAGTTGGAAATTATACTTTCTATGAGTTCTCCTTTTTTTTAGCTATTTCCTCTAGGGGTCGCTGTCCAAACCCTGCTCCCAGCATCCTCCTCGGTCCCCCCAGCCATCTCTACATCCATCCATGATCCTGCTATGTGGTCTTCTTCCTCCCATCTCCTTGGCTGCTATTCAACATCTGTGTTCCAATATTTTATCTGTTAATCTCCACAAGTCCAGATCATCTCAGCCTTGCGTGTCCAACTTTGTCTCCAAGCTAGACAATCTGAGCTGTCTTTCTCATATGGTGTTTCTAATCCCATCCAGTTTGGTCTTTCTGATGGAAAACCTCAGCATCTTCAACTATAGATCTTACCTCCACCTCCCCATGCTATCTTCTACTTGCTACCTACTCCTACACGGGTCACAATGTTACCTGTGAAACGATGTATCACCTGTCTGATGCCGACTACCACCCTGTTCATCTCTATGAATCAGCTGATCACTGATAGGTCTAGATCTACCACACACCTGACACAATCTGTTTTCATTGAATCTCTTCACCACTCTTACTAACTCGATCTGTGGTGTTTCCTTGAATTGGTAACCTCATTTGGGTGACCTTTTTCAAACAAGAATCCAAAACAATTTATTGGATGAAATCTATGGTGGGATATAAGTGGGGGGAAAGAACCTAAAGAAAAAGAAAACAGGTATTTCAGACTCAAATTCAATTCAAATAAATAATTAACTTAACTGTTGTAACTCCTTCTACTTAAATGTCCTGGCACAAACGGTACCAAAATGGCTAGAAGGTTTGCTCAAACTTTTTCAATTATTACCTTTAGTTCACGTTTTTAATTTATTTTGGTGTAGCTAGATGTCAGATTCTTTCATATGGTTTGCAATTATATGCTTTCAAAAGAATTTAGGATCAAAAAGTTTTTTAGGCATAAATTATTTTCTAAATATTCAGCTGTGTGCCATATTCATTTACTATCACTTAGTAACGTATGTATTTTTTTTTTAGAGACCTGATGTCTGGAGTGTTCCATTGATTAGGATGCCAGAACTATTCACATAAACCTGGTTGTTTCTAAGATATCATTCTTGAATTTTAGGCATGTCATTTTTAAGCAGAACTCTCAAAAGAGATTGAGGGCATAAGTGGTTAAAAGTCCAATGGTCTCATTTATAAAGTTTGCTTATGCACAAAATGGGATTGTGAAAACTGTGTAAACCATTTTCAATGGGAAGTTTGGGATTTATAGAAAAAAGAACATGGCTTGCACACTTTAGATACTGGGGGCATTGATAACGCAGCCAATGAGATGGAAAAAAGAATTAATTTAAGCCAAAAAATTTGAATCTGAATGAAACTTTCATCTAAGAATATCACACTGTCTTCAGATTATACAATAATTGCACTAATTTGTGCATTAATTGTATAAAGTACAAATATGCCACTGACTGGCAGAATCTGGATGTAGGGACCTATGTACAGTCCCTTAATGCAATTGATTGATTGATTGATTGATTGATTGTGTGATTTATTGAAATAAAACCGTTTTCTGTGCCTGCTCAGAGTCTGTAAAAATATTTTCTTCGCCTCTCTATCCATGATATGCCCATATCAGCTTAAGTCTATACAGAATATTAGCCAGTTACTTTGCGTTGACCGTTTATAGTAGGAAGTGTGTGTGTAGTAGGAGGGATATGATCCAATGACACCTGAGCACATTTCTAAGGAGAGTGTGATAGATCTGAAACCTTGTTTTTTTCACTGTGCTTAAGTATGATTTTAGTAAGCATTCTAAGCAGTTTTATAAATGAGACCCCAGTGCCCTTCTCATAAATATGGCTATAACTCCATAGCTCTGTTATAGACCATCTTCAACAGTCTTTATCAGTCCTCTGGTTTCTGTGCCGTCTGAAAACATTAAATAGTGTAAAAGATCTCGGAAAACAATACACCAAGCTCTAAACGAAAGCCTTATCTGTAGTGTCTTTCCAATTCTTATGAACTATTATGGCTTTTAAAATGCTCATAAAATGTAAATATATAGACACCAACAAATCACAAACTAGAAAAACATGAGATAATGATGAACCTTCCCAGTTGGTTTTATGTGGGTTTAGTCTAATGAAATTATGTGGCATGACCTTAAACAGGGCCTGCACGGTGGTGCAGTGGTTAGCACTGTTGCCTTGCAGCAAGAAGGTCATGGGTTCGTATCCCGGCCCAGGGTCTTTCTGCATGGAGTTTGCATGTTCTCCCCGTGTATGTGTGGGTTCCCTCCGGGTACTCCAGCTTCCTCCCACAGTCCAAAAACATGCATGATAGGTGAATTGACCATTCGTGACCAGGCGTGAATGGTTGTCCGTCTCTCTGTGTTGGCCCTGCGACAGACTGGCGTCCTGTCCAGGGTGTACCCTGCCTAATGCCTGTTAACTGCTGGGATAGGCTCCAGCTGCCCCCCCAACCCAAAAAACCAAAAAAAAGACCTTAAACAGGCTGCTTAGGTTCAAAACCTTCTAATGTTGCTAAATTAATGCAGGTCAAAATTTTCCCCACTGTGACTCATTATCAGTCATCACATTATGGCAGTTGTTGCCAGCCCAACCAGTTAGGTTGCTTTTTCACACAGAGACTGGCCGGTTTTATAGCTTTTTTGACGAAATCATCATTTTGAAGCACCAAATTCACTCAGGTTATGATGATGTGAAACAGTTTAAGTATGACACAAAAGCAAGAACAGAAGAAATCTGGTGGGGGGTGAATCATTTTTTACAGCACTCTTAATTTAAAAGAGGCCTACTAGGAACGACTAATAGTTCATAATGAATAATTCATTATAGTGAAGATCAAAGACTGCCTGACTGGGTGTCGGTGGGGTGACCATCAAAAGCTTCTCATGTTTCTCATGGCACTGCCACTTTTTGTGTGTTTGGTCCCTGAATGCAACACGGCGCACAGTGATGACGCAAGGACGCACAGTGTTTACTCCGCTCTGGCACGCGCGTCGTGTCGCAGCTTTCCCGCTGAGCAAAGCAGGGCTGAGGTAATTTAGCGATTCTACCAGGTTAAATGTCTTCCTGTGAGCATGGCCTCCATCCGGAGAGGCTGGCCAGCGGGGAAGCGCTGCCTTTTGTCGCCATACTGTCTGTTAGCCCAGCTAGGCTAGGCTAACGAGGTTAGCCTGGGATAAAGCTCACCACTGACTGAACCAGCCTGAGTTCTCTTCTGTTCTTTTTACTCTTCCCTTTCTAGCCTCCGCACGGTAACGGTATGCAGACCAGGTGGCCATGGCTTGGAAGTCAAGGACCCGCAGTCTGCAGGTGTTTGACACGGAGCTGAGTGCGGACACGGTGGAGTGGTGTCCGCTGTCCCCCAGCCACGACATCCTGGCATGTGGGACATACCAGCTGCAGAAAGCGGTGAGCTAAGCTGTTGGAGAGCGCAGGGATACATCCCAGCCCCAAGCAGCGCCATGCCCCTTGGTTTGCCTCCTTCATTCATTTAAAATCATTACCACTTATTGTTGATATTTATTTGTAATTTCATAATAGTTGGAGTGGGGATATGGACGGCTTAGGGTCCGAGAAGGAATGGGAAGTTGTCCCGTGTTACCCTAAACTTTTCCACATCTTTTTAATAGAATTGAATGTGATGGACCAGCACATGTTAACTTTTTTACCTAATTTAAAACTTTTTTTGGCAAAATAAAAATATGAAAAGTGAGGTTTACATTGTATTCGGCCCCTTGACCCATTTAGTGCAATCAGTTGCCTTTAGAAGTCACCTAATTAATCCCAGTATGTGTTCTGTGATGGCTTCAGTAACATCCGTAAATGACAACATCATAGGAAACCATGAACACAGCAGAGAGCTCAGGGACAGACAAGCTTTGAACATCTCACAGACAGCACATTCTTTCATCTGATGGGGACAAAATAGATTCTATCCACAAACCTACCAAGACATGGCTGTCGCTCTAAACTGACCCAGCAGCCAAAGAGAAAATGAACCAGAGAAGCCGTCAGGAGGTCCCAGTTATTTCAGGAGGAGCTGCACAGATGCGCAGCTCAGGTGGACAAAGAGAACAAAGTAAACATGCGGGCAGAGGTGTTCAGGTCAGATGAGACAACATGTAATTTATTTAACGAAAATCCAAAATTCTCCATGTGGCTGCACATTACCCTGAACACACCGTGAGCAGTAAAGATGCCTTTGGAAGGACGATGTCCAAGTCTGAACCCAGCCTGACAGATGGAGTGGCACAGCTTTAGAAAACTGCAAAACTGAATGTCTGGATGAAATAGTGTGTACTGAACGGAATAGTGAGTAATGTTGCAGTGCTGCGTGGTTTCCTAATCACGTCCCTCGTCTTATTCATTCATTACAGGAAGGTAGAGAGGATGCTGCGCCCAGCCGAACAGGTCGTTTGTACCTGTTTGAATTTTGTCGTGAGGGTCCGATGAGCCCTCCTCTCACTGAGCTGCAGCGCCTGGACACAGCAGCCATCTTAGATCTGAAATGGTACGAAGTTGGTCTTTGCTGGCATGGATGCAGTCATGATCATTTCCCGTCTGATCACCGTCTGTCCCTGGTGTCAGGTGCCACGTCCCTGTGTCAGGCCGGCCGGTGCTGGGAATGGTTGCTGCTACAGGAGAGCTGCAGCTCTACACGCTGATGCAGGATCAGGTGAGAAATGAAGCTTTAGCGGAATCTCAGCCAAGGCTTGTGTTTAATGATTGGAGGTGACAGCATGATCAGTCCGACTTTATCCTGTTTTCTGCTGTGATGTGTACTAATAAATGTGTGTAACCAGTAGGAAGGTGGGCGCAGCCTGCACACCATGTGTAGTTTGGAGGTTGGCGCAGAGCGGCTGGCTTTGTCTTTGGACTGGTCCACTGGCAGAATGGACAGGTAAGCTAAAGCTAACTGAGATCCTGCTGCTACCATCTTCGCAGAACAATCTGAGGTCATATGGAGCTTACGGTTGTGTTCCCAGCAGCAGTGACGTACGGGTGGTGTGCAGCGACTCTGCAGGCTGTGTGGGCGTGTTCTCCCTGGCAGAAGGAGCTCTGATGGCTCTGTGTCAGTGGAAAGCTCATGACTTTGAGGCCTGGATCACAGCTTTCTCCTACTGGAACCCACAGCTGGTTTATTCTGGTACACTCTGAGTGCTTCTGATCATTTATTGGTTCTACAAATATTGAAATTATTGTCAGAACACCACCCAAAAGGAAATTATGAAATGAGGTTCTGTATATGACACGTATTGCAGTTCAAACAAAAGTTTGTGAGACAGCTATGGGGAGCCTAAGTCTCCTCCCCTTCCTGTCGGCGCGTGTCTCCCCTAGCCAAAAAAATAAATGAAAGTAAATAGAGCTTCGGACGTCACGTGACTCTCAGAGCTACAGCGTAATGCTGGCAGGCAGGAACATAATCAAAGTGAACGTCACTGGCTGGGATTTTACTCCGTCTGAGTTTACTTCCCATTTTAAAACTGAAGATATGATTGTATATACCAGAAAATTTAAAAGATTAAACATTTTCAACCCTTACCTTGCCCCTGGGGTACTTTTTAAAACTTTAGAGGCTGTTGGAGTGGACTGGAGATACCTGGACATACTATTTCCTGATCAATTTTCCCTTGTCCTACTCCAGAGAATCACTTAAAGCGAATAAAAGACAGGAGGGATATAAATGGACACACTCAGTGTTTGTTATAGATCCTGATCTGGAAGCTTCCTGCAAAGGACTGTGTGATGGGAGGGCAAGTGAAAACTTAATCAATCATTAAATATTCCAAATATAATTTATTCCAAAAAATAAATTACACCATAGTCTGTTCCTCGTTATGATCACAAGACATATTAACAGCAGCATGCAGACATGACCAAAATTTATGATTGTGCAAAGTTTAAGGAGATGTTAAGTTTTTTGTTATGTGAGCAACAAGACAGAAAAATCAACAGGAACATAACTAGGAAGTCCACTAAGAAGCTTAATAAAAGCATGTAAAATAAATACCATATAAAGGTGAGGAAACGGTTTATGTACCTGATATGAAGTGGTCGCCACATAAGCAGAAACCTTTGCTCCCTGGGGTCCCACAGCTTCATATTAGCTCATCGTTAGCGCGTTTGATTGCAATAAACCAACGTTTTCTGGATCCTTGGGAATCTTGTGCTGTCGTCCGCGTGTGTTATGGCATCCTGGGGTTACAGGTAGTGGTGCACCGATCCGACTTTTGCAGGCCCGATATTGATGCCTGGATTTTTGTGTATTTGATACCAATCCGATACTATTGTTAAATTAATAAACTGTATAACTTCCACCTTATACCTTTCTTGAAGAGACTTAAGGCACCAGACTTAACTAACTAAACATAATTAAGACAAAATAACAGATTTAAAATATAAAATTACCACAAATATAAAATTTCAATTGGAAAAATGAAACTTTTTTGTGAATTTATTGCAGACTTTCCACATTTTGAGTTTCGGTTCATGGTATCGGTCAAGTTTAACTGATATATGTACATTAGACTGTATCGGTGCCGATACCAGCATCGTATCGGTGCATCCTAAGTTACAGCAGGTATCCACCATATTTACTGTGACTAAGCTTGGGTTAACCGCATATAACTATAATAAAACTGCGGGAAACTGCCTGCCACTATGGCGCTGATTCAGTATGAACTGTTGAATGCTGGGAGAAGTGACGTCAACTCCCGGAGCTCTATGAAGCGATTAGTTATTTTCTGGTCCACTTTGTCTGATTTCCTGAATGACAAATATGTTGTCATTCAGTTTAGATTATAATTAATGCTGTGCATTTGTCACAGTGATTTGGGATTTATTTGATCGTAAACATTTGTAATTAAAATTCCTACAAATCAGAAGTGGCATATATGAGGTGTGGGGCTAACGCTAGCTAGCACTAGAAACACGGACACCTCGTAGAGCTTCTCCTCCATGCCGGCTCTAACTCCGACTGTTTCTCCCCCAGCATAGCTGCTCCTTTCCACATAGTCATTCGCCGTTAGAGAATCAGCGTTTTCTCTGCATCAAATGAATCTTTAAAATTCACGGACATCATATGTTAGATCTACGCCGCATTTCAGACAGGATCAGAAAATAACTTTTATCGCTCCGTGACTCTCATTCATTTCTGTTAGCAGTATGGACCCATGGAGCGGAAGTAGAAGGGCGGGACTTCCTCCCCATTGCCATGGCTGTTGCTGTCCATTGTGCTGCCTCAGGGTGTTATCTGAATTTATTTAAATGTAAAGTTATTTAGTGAATTTGAACGTTCTTCCCAGGGGGTGATGACTGCAAACTGAAAGGCTGGGATCTCAGAGCTGCTCCCTCCAGCCCCGTTTTCACCAGTGAAAGGTAGGGACAGGGCGTGGCTCTAAGTGTCTCCGATGTCCTTTCTGGTGAGCCCTGCTGGTAAAGTCTGACCTTTTCTGTTGAAGGCACTCCATGGGCGTGTGCAGCATTCACAGCAACCCTCATCTGGAACATATCCTGGCTACAGGCAGGTCAGTATCTCCATCTAGACACCAACGTACTGCTGGATGTCCTGTCCTGTCTGGTTACTGAGCTCCGCTCTCATCCGTCGGCAGCTATGATGAGCAGGTGTTGCTGTGGGACGGCAGGAACATGCGGCAGCCCGTGGGGGAGAGCGCGGTGGGTGGCGGGGTGTGGAGGCTGAAGTGGCATCCCACCCATCAGTACCTGCTGCTGGCGGCCTGCATGCACAATGACTTCCACATTCTTCACTGCCAGCAGGCCTTAGGTCGGTAAATTCTGCATTTTCAGTCTCTAACGATTATTTTTGGTGTAAAAAGAAATAAAGACCGTGATTAAAATTCCAGTTAAAGAAAGTGGAAAGGGATTTTTCCAAAAAATGAAATCTGTATTTTGTTTTTTTTCTTTTTTGCGCCTCATTCAAACCAGCTGTGGTGTATGGAATCATATATGTAAAATTAAATAAAAATGGATTAGCAGGTATGCTTTTTCATTTTCAAAATCTAGCTAGTATTTTTGACTCGTTAATAAAAATGAAATGAAACCTGATGGACTGGTGACCTGTCCAGGGTCTACCCCCCTTAACCTGATGACGGATAGACGTAGGTCCAGCCTATGAAATGATAAATGATTTTGTTTTTTCTAGAAAAGAAAGCTGTGAAATTAAACAGGTCTTTCTCTAATATGACGGATTTGTTTTCTTGTTCTCAGCAATGAGAGCATGATATGGTTCAGTGTTGCTGTATTTAGCCAGGTTAAGGGTCAGGATGAGTAGAAGTCTGCTGGATGATGATCACTGGATGTTTTTGGCTCTATTTGCACTAAAAATAAAACCATAGAAAACATGATGTTTTGTACCCAGCGAAATACTTTAAAGCTATTTTATCACTAAAAATGTATGAGGAGGATCCAGCTTCATCAGCTGTTGCAGGCCAGATCTGGACCTTTCTTGAATGACACGTTTATTCCAAGGGCCATGAATGAGCCAGGGGCCACACTATTGACAGCCCTGAGCTAACAGACTTTAATTCAGACTAATCAGATTCACTGCAGATTGTCATCGAGGATTATATGGGTAGACAGATAGAGCCACCAGGCAGAGAGGAAGACCAGAAAGGAGATTTATGGTGAAAGAGGCCATGAAGTTAGTTTGTGTGAGGACAGGACTAAATGGAGACAGATGATTGGCTGTGGCGACCCCTGATAAGATAAGATTTCCTGATTCATTGTCGTATTTCTGTTGGTCTTTGTTCAGAGGGCGGTGGAGGAGCTTGTCCGGTGGTCGCCTCCTATATCCTCCACAACTCGTTGGCCTACGGAGCCGACTGGTCCAGGCTGTCCCTCCACGACCCTGTGCCGCTGTCCCCTCCTCCCACAGAACCAAAGGAAAGCCTCGCTGAGAGCAGAGGACACATACGGATTCAGTACGAGTCTCCAACTGCCAGCTTTGACACGTCCCTGGAGGACGACGCAGGACATTACATCCCAGAGGCCGTCGTGGGCCCCTCCACCACCCATGCTGCAGCTGCAGCCCCCATCCTGGACAAGGATGCTCCGTCCTTGTCCTGTCTGTTGGCTAGCTGCTCTTTCTATGACCATATGCTCCACGTGTGGCGCTGGGACTGGACTCCAGAAACGTCTCAACAGGAGTCCACCAGTAGTGACTGAGCTGGAGTATTGTTTGATAGCAGTGCAGATGCATCCCATGATCCTCTGCAGAGGAAAGAATCCAACCTGCATGTAGTTGAGTCTTCTATTCTTCAATGTAATGAGTTTGCAGAAACTTCTATTTTGATAAAGACACAGTTTTACAATAAACACTTAATAAACTTCATATGTCTGTCTTCTGTAGCCTTTAATCCCTGCACTAAATGAACTAGGATTTAAGGATTTTGAAGCTAAATCAATGAATCCATTCAGAACCCACACCTGCACAGGGAGAACATCCAAAGACCCCAGGCTGGGATTTGAACCCAGAACCTTGCTGCAAAACAACAGTGGTACCAACTGCAGCCCAATTACTAATCAATAACAGTAATGTGTCAGGTCTAAAGGTACAAGGACAGGCGCTCAAGACACACTGAGGACTGTTCAGGGCGTAAAACAAAGCTGTAGCCATGACTGGGAACTCTGTCACCACAATACCATAGCAACCATATAAAGAGCATCTGCAGGGCAACCAGTAGTCTGAGAGGGATCTCTGGAAAAAGCCTGCTCCGTCAGACCATCACAAACATCTAGTTTACTGAGCTCTATCAAAGTGGAAGGAGTGGTATTTTTACCTGAACCTTATATGTAGCATGCAATACGTTCAGGGGTGTTACACACCAGACCATAGCTGCTGTGTAGCACTGCAGCTGTAGACTGAGCAGGACTGAACGGGAGCCTGTGGAAGCTGAACTTAGTCCACTTGGTCGTTTTATCGTGCAATTTGGAAAAAACACAATTACAGAATGTATTGATGTTTACAGTAGCAGATTCTGACTGACAGACTGCCATCAATCACAGAGTGAAAGTCCTGCACAGACTACAACCAGGCAGTGACAACTGAAATCACAGGTAGGTGTAAATGCTGTAAAGACCAGGATGACAACAAAGCAACTCTGAGACGCTCCAAACTCCCAGGGGAATAGTGCTAGTGATTTATAAGAAAACATTGGTGAAATTTTGGAGTTTTGTGGCAGATAATGTCTTATTTAGAGGCTGACCTTCACATGGCCAACATCTCACCATCATATGGATACACGCTGATCATGAATGGATCTACACTTCATCCAAAGGAGCTCAAGGGGCTCCAAACATGTCTGGGTGAGTAAATGATTGTAATGCAGGCTATAAATAAGGTCCAGGTTACAAAAAGCAGTACTTCACCTTTAAGATTTTAACAGCTCCAGTGTGTTTTGGCTAGATAAGACCCCCCTCATCTCTCACTTTTAACCCCTTAAGCTGTGTTTGTTGGGGGGAGGGGTTATCAAAGTTAAGATACATTCAACTATGTAATTATGGCTTGGGAAGTGTAATCTAAATAAGTAGATAAAGAGTTGAGAGTAAGAAAATTAGCCAAATAAAACCCATAGAAAAGATCAAATGTGTGTGGGTTTGGTTATTAACACTAAATAAGAATGTAGAAATATCAAGATGCTGATTGAGCAGCTTTTTTTGCTTTGATCTAAAAGCAAAGAGCACAGATATGCTAAACGTTGGATGGCATGTGTATTAACACTGGTTTCTAAGGAAAATGTAAATATTTAGTAGGGGAGAATAATGAGAAACATGTTCTACACATGCTGACCCCTTTAATCTGAGCAGCAGAGCGGTGAATAGCAGGTGGGTAATGTGGCTCCAACTCCTTCCTGCTGCAGCAGCAGAACCCACCCAGAATCATGTCGGTCCATCGGTCACACAGGAAATCCAGGATCCAATCCCCTCATTCACCCCGCTGTTTTAACAAAGCTCAGACTCTCTCTACTCATTCCTGGTGTCTGCAGACTGTTGCTTTGACAGGACATTTCTTCTATGAAGAAGACCCAGAAGAATCCATAACTCCCACCACTGAGCTGAAGACACCAGCCTGTCTGCTACTGCACCCAGATTCATATTTTACACATATTATGTTTGCGATTTCAGGTAAATCTCTTCTAAAAATGAAAAAGCACAGTCAAATGTCATAGTTTTAATTTTTGACCTGGTAAAGAGGGCCGTGGAAAACATAACAGGAAATTCATATCTGACAGGTAAATGACATTCAGCCATAAAACATGAGTACAGCTGCCTCACACATTTACTTCAGAAAATATCACTTTTCCGTTCCATCTGTGATGATGGTCCTCCTGTATTTTAACGCACATAATTCTTGGGATAGAGCTTGAACAGCTTCCCTTCCTGCGTGGGTTCAAATCCGTATTTGTCCAGCTGCTCCCTGCTGAAGGAGCCCTCCCTGAAGTCCTTCCTGATCTGGGGGGCCACTGCCTGTTCAAATAGGCTCTCTGCAGTCAGCGGGGGTTCTGACCCCCACGGTGCCCGGTATGACACGTAGGGCTTCAGCCTGCAGCCCTCCAGGTGAGGCACCACGAACTCAGGGATCATGGCCCGGACGGATAGGAACTTTCTGCTGGAGAGCCGAAGTCCTGCGGGCCGGGAGCCACGGCCTTTGTTATGGGTCCTGGAGCCGCGCTTACTGGTGAACTCGGACATCCGGTCCGCACCGCGAACCAACCCCCTGATCAGAGTGGACAGCACCCCCATGGTTCCGCTGGTTCTGCTCCAGGCATGCAGAGAGGACGGCTGTTAGCTGTAGCTACATGAAGACAGGAAGAGAAGCTGCTTTAATGTGTCTAACTGGAGGCGCTTCTCACTCTGGAAACCCGAACGGAACATTTACACAACAAATTCATCACAAACTTCTCCTCACCTTCAACAAACCGCTGAACAGGAACGAGTGAGTGCTACCGCCTAAGGAACTCCGCAGGGATTGGCCAACTACAACACATACTGTCCAATTAAAAGACAGGATACTGGCAGCAGCTGTTAACCATTGGATAGAAACTAGAGCAAAGCTGGAAAAACAGCAGCGCATCAACTTCCGGATTCGTTATGAAATGTTCAACAAAATAAAAGCCTGCATCAATTATAGTTTGAAGTTCCGTTTCTGGAAAAAACGGAATCAGAGCTTATTGTGGATGTGTAGACGGCCGCTGTACTTTGTTAACAGCAGATCGATAAATAAAATGTGTCAAACTCAGGGCCTGGGGCCAAATCTGGCCTGCCACAGCCATTTGTGCGGTCTTCTGAACTCTAGAGCAGTAGTTCCAAAAGTAAGGGCTGTTCACTCTGTCACCCTGGGGTTATGAGCTCCTCTTTAGAAACTTAATGATAATGAAGAGAATGCATGTTTCTTTTTTAGAAATGCTGCAAAACATAAACAGGAAGATAAATAAAAGCAACATGTTGGCAAACATATTTGCTGTATATGTGGATTGTGTTATCAAAAAAACAAACAAAAAAAGACTTTTTAACTGACTTTAAAAATCCTTGTGAGATAAGCAAATGTTGAGATCACGACCCTCTTGCATTTTTATGGATCAGAAGCTGGAAAGTTTGGGAACCACTGCTCTCGAGGACCATATAAATAGAACCTTCAAGTTCCATCTATGTGCACCTAAATACTATTTTATTAGTCAAATCTTATCACTGTTTATTTAAATAGTCCTAAATCATATGGCGTTATTTATGAGTCTCATTCTTGAGAGAAGAGAGGGCCGTCCTGAGCGCAGACAAATATGTTTTGCAAGCACAAAAGTTAATGTTTGAGCAGATAATATTTTCACTCAGAGATAAATTTAATCTGAGCAAACAATAACCTATTTTGGGCACACGAAATGCATTTCTGTGTGTGTTCAGATCTGTGCAGAGACACGACTAAAATTGCCTCTCGGGTTCACTTCTCTGCTCTCGCTCGGAGCCGCGTCTGTGCTCAATGCTGTCAACGCGCTCGCTCAACACGGTGCAATGAAATATTTGTGTCACTATTCCAACCAATCACAAGCCTCGGATAGCGTCATCCTGATTGGCTGCTTCGCAGCTTCCTGACAACACTGTAAACGGTGGTTCACAGAGCAGTGCCGCTGATGGGACCTGAAGGCAACAGGAATTCGTCGTCACTAAATTACGTTTTCGGTTAGTTTTATATTTTCTTAATATTACAAAAAGTATTCATTTATCACCGTCATATGACGGAATTCCAGGTGATTTGACATCTTGTTGGCTAATACAGGGAAACTGCCATCGGAACCGGTCATGACGGTGATAAATGAATACTTTTTGTAATATTAAGAAAATATAAAACTAACCGAAAACGTAATTTAGTGACGACGAATTCCTGTTGCCTTCAGGTCCCATCAGCGGCACTGCTCTGTGAACCACCGTTTACAGTGTTGTCAGGAAGCTGCGAAGCAGCCAATCAGCATAACGTTATCCAAGGCTTGTGATTGCGAAGCAGCCAATCAGGATGACGCTATCCGAGGCTTGTGATTGGTTGGAATAGTGACACAAATATTTCATTGCACCGTGTTGAGCGAGCGCGTTGACAGCATTGAGCACAGACGCGGCTCCGAGCGAGAGCAGAGAAGTGAACCCGAGAGGCAATTTTAGTCGTGTCTCTGCACAGATCTGAACACACACAGAAATGCATTTCGTGTGCCCAAAATAGGTTATTGTTTGCTCAGATTAAATTTATCTCTGAGTGAAAATATTATCTGCTCAAACATTAACTTTTGTGCTTGCAAAACATATTTGTCTGCGCTCAGGACGGCCCTCTCTTCTCTCAAGAATGAGACTCATAAATAACGCCATAAAATCACATCTTTGTCAAAATATGTTCAGTATTAATTCATTTTAAGAAGTACTTGTAGAATGCAGAGAAATATATTTATTATTATCTCAACGGTTTGATAAAGGTAGCTTTATCAATACTTTCTGCCACAAATGGTTCTTTAAGGACAATAATAATCTGGGTGTGCCCAACATCTGGTCTACAGGAGCAGTATGCTCCCTGATGATAACTTCATGATGCTGAAAAACCAAGCAACCAGGCAGAGTTTGCTGCCGCATCCTCCAGGGACACTCACTAACTACCATCAGAAGATCTCTGGGGTACTGGGTGTCCAAGGTACAACATGGACCGGGGGTGCTCTGTATACCCAGGAAGGTTGGAGGATGAAAGCATCAACGTCACAAGCTCCTCCACTTCCTCCTAAACCGCTGGGCACAAACAACAAGCAAACAGCCTCATCTTATTACAAGATCATTTATGGTAGAACTAAACTCATTTGACTTGGACAAACAGCCATTCTGCAAACTGGCCTTTCAGCTTCTATATGTCTGACTATTCTTTTTTGAAGTTTTTGGATGTGTCCAAATTCAGGGTTCATTTTCAAAGTATGCAAGCTTTCAGAAAAGTCAGCAGAAATCCAAAAAGTGTTTAACTGAGTGGAATCATTTCCCCTCTGCTTGATGTGAAAGGAATATGCCCATAATCACAGCAAATGGTTATCAGTCTGCATTTGCACAGCCTAGAGCTTTTTCAGTCAGAGGACCCTAAAACGTTGTATACTACATTCAGTAATCCATACGCTCATGGTAGTAAGATACAGTGTGGCCGCAGCTGTGCTGGGGGAGAGTGACAGAAGGTGGGTGCTTTACACAGCACTGGGCCCTCTGACCATCACCACCAGACCCTATGACCATCACCAAACCCTCAGACCACCACCAGACCCTCTGACCATCACCAAACCCTCAGACCACCATCACCAGACCCTCTGACCATCGTCAAACCCTCAGACCACCACCAGACCCTCTGACCATCACCAAACCCTCAGACCACCACCAGACCCTCTGACCATCACCAAACACCCCACAGACCCTCTGAATCACCTGACCACCACCCCACCCCCATGACCACAATCCCCCAGCAACCCTCTGACCATCACCAAACCCTCAGACCACCACCAGACCCTTTGACCATCACCAAACCCTCTGACCACCACCAGAACTTCTGACCTTCGCCAAACCCTCAGACCACCATCACCAAACCCTCTGACCACCATCACCAAACCCTCTGACCACCACCAGACCTTCTGACCATCGCCAAACCCTCAGACCACCACCACCAGACCCTCTGACCACCACCAGACCCTCAGACCACCACCACCAGACCCTCTGACCATCACCAAACCCTCAGACACCCACCAGACCCTCTGACCATCACCAAACCCTCAGACCACCACCACCAGACCTTCAGACCACCACCAGACCCTTTGACCATCACCAAACCCTCAGACCAACATCACCAGACCCTTTGACCATCACCAAACCCTCAGACCACCATCACCAGACCCTCTGACCATCACCAAACCCTCAGACCACCATCACCAGACCCTCTGACCATCACCAAACCCTCAGACCACCATCACCAGACCCTTTGACCATCACCAAACCCTCAGACCACCACCAGACCCTCTGACCATCACCAAACCCTCAGACCACCATCACCAAACCCTCTGACCACCACCAGACCTTCTGACCATCGCCAAACCCTCAGACCACCACAACCAGACCCTCTGACCACCACCAAACCCTCTGACCACCACCAGACCCTTTGACCATCACCAAACCCTCAGACCACCACCAGACCCTCTGACCATCACCAAACCCTCAGACCACCATCACCAGACCCTTTGACCATCACCAAACCCTCAGACCACCATCATCAGACCCTTTGACCATCACAAAACCCTCAGACCACCATCACCAGACCCTTTGACCATCACAAAACCCTCAGACCACCATCACCAAACCCTCTGACCACCACCAGACCTTCTGACCATCGCCAAACCCTCAGACCACCACAACCAGAACCTCTGACCACCACCAGACCCTCTGACCACCACCAGACCCTCTGACCACCACTAGACCCTCTGACCAACACTAGACATTTTTGGCCACAACCGACCAACTCTCTGAACAAAACTAGGCATAGCGGGGTAAGGGACTTGCCTGAGGACACAATGACCAATATTGACTAGGAGTTTAAGATGATAATCCACCAGTTACTGGACAAACTCCTACCACCATAGTATAGTCATGGTCGCCCTGACAAAATCCATCCATCCATCCATCATATTTGGTAGGTCCAGGAGAGAAAACATGTCTTCCTTCCTAACGAGTTCTCTATGATATTTTCTGCATCAGATACTGCTGTGTATTTCTCAGAGGGACACTGGGAGTTGTTCCCTTGTGACTATGGGTTCATCTACCTGCTTCAGCAGAAGGTATAAGGACATTTCACTTTTATTATGGGGCAGACATAACACATGTATTTTAGGGGGTTAAAAAGTATTTATAAACAGCAAGAGTTTGAGATTTATGAAACTTGTTTGTGTTTTAGGATCAGCTTGGAAATAACTACTAACTAGCAGACAGAACTTCCGGTAAATAAATGTTAATTTATCAAGTTGGTTTTATTTTGAAAGGTTGCCAGGAGACTGTGTACCGTCAAATTGTAGTTTATACACCCTACCATAAGTCATGTATGCAACAAAACTTTGAGCCTAAAGAAGGTAAGTTTGAATATGGTTTAATATAATGTTTCAGAAGCAGATTTTTTAGGAAGTTTTCCTTCAGCTTCCTTCAGCCTATTAATGTCACTCTTTAGCTTTTATTTTGGTTTATTTTTGTCGACGGCTTGTAAGTACCGAGCACTACTTTTACTCTCTGAGAATAGCCTCCAACTTTGGCCATTATTTAGCAGATAAAGTGTCAGAGAAATGGTTCCTCCTTCTAAGGGTGGACAGGGGGCAACAACCGCAGGCTGGAATGAAGTCCAGCTCGGATTCTGATTCTGCCACATGACTCCCAGCTCCTTCAAACAGCCCCTCAACATTAAATCCTGCTTTAAGCTTCTCGCTTCGCTGCTTTCAGTCAATTTAAAGGTCATAATTCAGCTCCCTGTGGGCCAGTCTCCGAACCGGACCAGAAGTTTCTGCTTTTAGGACAAAAGTTGGGGAGAAAAGAAAAAGGCGATTGAGGGCTGTGATAGATAATAATCATCTTGAATCTGTTTATCTGCCTGTTGGAGCTCTGCAGCCTTGATCCGGAACCCTCAGGGGGACGGGGCTCGGTCCGGGGTGAGAACTGGAGGTGATCTTTAACCCAGATCTCTGTTGTTCTGTCCTGGCTGCCAGAGCAGATCAGCTTCCAGTCAGAGGGGCTGCAGTGAAACACAGAGAGAACATATGGAATAGATCTAGTAGTGATCACATGCTGAGGATCTTCATCTGGCAGGCAGGATGGGACCCCAGGATGAGGAGGAAGGCTGTGTTTACCCGGTAGGTCATCACTCCTTTATCATTCATTATTCATGCTCAGGTGGTACTCAGAGGAGATGTTAAAATTAGAATAATGATCAGTACTCAGTGGCTAGTTTAGATATGCTGTGCTGCCCAGGGGGGCACAGCTTTAGGGGCGTCTCCATACAGCACTGACTCCTGTTTTAAGCAGAGGATATCTGACTGACTACCAGAGCTAGGAAATAAATGCTGTATTACCTGTATTGTACCTCGCGGGATGTTGTCTAGAAGAAAAGAGCCACAGAAGTCCTAATCTATCAGAGGAACATTTTTCTACACCATTGGTTCCCAAAGTAGGGGGCGCACCCACACAAAATATGACGAAGCATATCTTGACTTTGGTTTTGTTACACCAAAACACGTGCAAATGCTAATCTGAGCTCATGTAATGTTTTGTAGATAGTGGCACAGTGAAAAACTGCACACAACTGTGGATTATACACTACCCTGTACAATGGTTCCATCTGTGATTCATAAAGAGGCCAGCAAACTGGGTTGTTCCTCTGTCCAATAATACCATTAACAGATGCACTTATTAGATATCAACGGACATGTAGGGACATGTTTGTGGAGATCTTCACAGATGGTGCAGAGACTATGGCTGGGAAACCAGGAGGGCTGCAGGCGTTCATGAAGCACGTCTCTCCCAATGCGTCAGTTATACTGCATTATACACTGCCAAGTCTGGAGCTGAATGATGTAGATGATCGGTGTCTTCGACACAATCAGCTGCATCAAAATACAACCTGCGGAATCCCTGATGTTTGCGGTGTGAGACGTGATGAACGCCATGTGGGACGGAGTCGTCCAGGCCTTTAAACAGCCAGATGAGATGAGCATCTTTTTCCCCCAAAAATGCAACTACACGTTTTTAATTAAACTTGTGCACAGTGACATATTTCTGAAAGCGATGTTCAATGAACCAAATGACGCATGGCACAATTGCACACACCTCCACCTGGCAGGTAAAGTGACATCACACCAGTCGAGATATTACGATTGTATTGAAACAGATATTACTACTCAGTAAAAAAAATTAAAAAGTTATAAGAACCGGGGAACATTTTCTTGTAAACCAACGGGGAACCTAGAAGAAATGCTCTGGGAACCACTCTTCTACTCTGAGCAGTGACAAAGTAAGTTATCAAACTCATTATAACAAGGTCCTACTCCTGTATTTATGTCCTATTTTAATTATTTTACACATTTTTCCTCAACAACACAGATTGGGATTTATGAAAGGAGTGAGATCAAACTCTGAATTCTGTAGGATTTGTTCATCAGTGTGCTCTGTAACCAGGCTACATACATTAGCAGTACAAGCTGCTAACAACGGATCTGTCTAAATTGTGTCCAT
Source organism: Apricaphanius iberus (assembly GCA_028564705.1). Classification (NCBI taxonomy): domain Eukaryota; kingdom Metazoa; phylum Chordata; class Actinopteri; order Cyprinodontiformes; family Aphaniidae; genus Apricaphanius; species Apricaphanius iberus. Next base: position 316,305 of record JAPXFQ010001128.1, on the reverse strand, counting down.
GGAAACACTGTAGCACCATTTTGACTACAGGAGGTCGTATAGAATTGTGTGTGACCGTCTGCTGTGTGTGTTCGGCTCTCATCAGGCAGCCATTTTTGGTTTAGAGTGCATCGTTGGTGAGAAATCTCTTACTTTAAAAAAAGCTTTAAGTTTAAATCAAGATTTATTTTTATTTTTATTATTGTTCATGATTTTACACAACCATCTTAAAAAGCTTGATTTGCTGCTGTACGGGTAAAGTTTCTCTCTGTTTGGGTAACTCTACTGGATCATGAAATAAAGCTAAAAATGTGTTGTAATTGTCCTGTGGTGCTGTCAGCCTGGGCCCGTCCCAGGTCCACTGTATTTGATCTGCTGATGTTGTTTCTGTGCTGAATATTCCAGAACCTGGGTCCATTCACCAGTGAGATCATAGCCAAGATGGAGCAGTTTGTGGAGGAACGGACGGAAGCCAGTCTGGTGAGCAATCTTTAATCTGGTGCAGTGTGAATGGTGTGCTGGATCAGCTGTATATTTAAACCCAGTTCTGGTCCTGGTTGAGCTCGTTGTTGTCCTCTGTGTCTGTCCTCCAGTGGATCTTCATGCTGGTTGGAGCCGTGGCCACCGTCTCTGTCCTTGGAGTTGTTGTGCTGCTTCTGTACAGAAGATACAAAAGATCTAGTGAGTGTTTTACACACCGTTCACTCTACACATTCTAGCTTTACTGTCTGCATTAGCACCATCAGCTGGTAAATGGGTCGATAGGTTTCTATAGCGCTTTATTTCTAATGTTGGCCACTTAAATCACTCAATGCTGCAGCCACTAACACCCAGATACACACTCTGAAAACTGCTGGGTTAAAACAGCAAAGGGGATTCAGCAGGCTGAGCTCGGCTTTCAGTAAAGTCACTAATAACTGATGGGAATTCAACCATAGAGGGGGTCGCAGAGGATAATCCATAACCCACATTACTAAACAAATCATATTTGAGTTAGAAATATTCATAAGATTTCTTTTAATTCAATCCTGCATAAAAGTGTATGTGAAAACATTTGAATAAATAGATGAAAAAGCAGCCTCATGATTAATACCACTGTATAAGATATTGTCTGTCTCTTTAATTTCAGACCAGTTGATCAGAATCAGAATCAGAATCAGTTTATTGGCCAAGTATGTCACATACAAGGAATTTGACTCCGGCAAACTTTTTCCTCTAGTACAGAACTTGAATAAGTGAAATAAAAAAAGAAAAAAAGAAAAATAAGAACAGAAATAAGTAAAAATACAAATAAATATCAGATCGTAAATAATAAAGGATAATATATACACCAAGCCGGGGTTATTTTACAGTGAGTATGTACAGAAGTGAGAGTTATAGTTTATTGTGTGAGTGCACACACCTGACTACAGAGTTCGTCAGAGCGACAGCCTGGGGGAAAAAACTGTTTTTGTGTCGGGTGGTTTTGGCGATAAAAGTGTGAATGATAATGTGAATGATAGCTAATATTATATCAAGTCATGCATCAAACTCCAGTATTGATGAGCTGCTGTCCAGTGTTATAAGTTTTATAAAGTACATTATGGAATTAATGTTGAAGCTGTATAAATAAAGGGCTAAGTAAAAATGTGTCGGTTGCCATATTCCTCAGACTTAGATAAGTGAGAAAACAGCTTTTTGTAACCAACCCAGTAATCACCCTGATCTAGAAGCAGTCTGTTTGCTTTAGCCTAGCACAAACCTATGTAAGTTAATGGGAACTATTAGCATTCAGTTGGTGGAATATGAGATTAAAAACAGCTCAGAGAGGCAAAGTATACTCTTCTTTAGTAATGTTAGCTTCTATGTGGGGTTGGATTTTCTAAGTAAAAAAGATCAAAACAATTTGATATCTTCCGCACATAGCAATAAGCTAAAATATTACTAAAACTATAAAAAATGTAGAAATAGAAATAATGCATATTAATTCCGACACTTTTTATCAGCATTTTCACATAAATATCAATTTTAGGAGGTTTTAACTTAACCAACTGTAGAGCGTCTGGATTTCCATTATGGAACACCAAAGTGCTCAAAATTAAATAACGAAATAAAACCTTGTGAAATATGTCTACATGAACAAACAACAAACAAATATATACTGAAAAAAACTCATCTCAGGTCCCACCCTCTGACTCTGATTGGCTGATTTACTCATCCAACTGAAACATATCCTTTTAGAAATAAATGTCATTGAGAAAAACAACATGAAATAAAAGCTAACTTTGTGAAAAAACATGTTTTAAAATAAAAACTAGTAGAAATAAATTAAACTGGCTAAAAATGATACGTATAAGGAAAAAAAAGTCTACCGTTGAATTATCGAAAATGAAAAATGTTTCATATTAATAATGTAAGCCTGAATCACAAAGCCAAGCAGCTGAAGAATGGAGGCAGAAGTATAATGAGGCATGATGGGACTGACAGCAGGCAGATCATTTTATTTAGCTAAAGTGTTATTAATAATAAAATGATGATGTTGATGGGCATCATGAAGAAAAGGGACAGTATGTTCCTGGTTGTGTGTCTTTGTCTTTACATGGCATAATAATAATTTAAAGGCCACTGAAAATATTTAAAAATGGCTCAAAAGAAGATGTGAGTGGGTCTTTAAACCAGCAGTCATGTTTTTCAACTGTGGGAGGAAAGGAAGCCGGAGTACCAGGAGGGAACCCACGCATGAACAGGAGAACATGCAAACTCCATGCAGAAAGACCCCAGGCTGGGATTCAAACCCGGGACCTTCTTGCTCCAAGACAGCAGTGCTCCAACTTCACCACTGTGCAGCCCAAACTATGACTAGATGTGTAAAATGAAGTGGACATACGGTGATATTTTATTTCTTAAAGATGAGCTCCAGGTTGATTTTGGGTTATGCAGACAGGAGCCATAAAGCAGCAGAACAATATGACCCCACTCGCTCATCTTATCTGCTTGTTCCAGAGGAGGAGGCCGGAGTTCCTCACTACCGCTTCAGAAAGAGGGACAAGGTGATGTTCTACGGCAGGAAGATCATGAGGAAGGTCAGTACGGTCTGAGCGTTTGGACATTATGGACGTAGGGTTTGTTCTACCCTCCACTCTGATGTAGAGCTTACTTCTCTGACCTTATTCATGGATTCTTCCCTGTTTACAATCTAACAAACTAAGTGGTATTGATGAGTGTCTGCTCCTCATGGCAAAGGTCAGACCACTCCCACACTGATCAGGTGACGCTCAGTAGGTTGGAGCCAGTTGTGACCGGTTCCTGCTGTGTCTGCTCCTGAAGGGTCCTTCAGAGGGAACATGGTCCTGCAGGCCTCAGTGTCTTTGGGAAGCTCATACATAGTCTTACCCAAAACTTACAGTTTGGGAGTGAAATTTATTTTCTAGCTTTTTGAGTTCTTGATCTTTATCATAGGCTCTCATTTATGTCCAGATGTTCTCCAATGTCCAGGATATAGCAAGCTGGTCAGTGGCAGGGACACACAGCCCGCAGGATGAGAGAATCCTGGTGCTAAAGCGTCTGCATCTTCTCATCTTTCACCCTGAAGTTCTGATTTCCTGTTCTTGTCTGGATGGGGACCTTTGTTTGCCATCTGTAAATGACTGTGTCTGTGTTTTTCCTGCTGCAGGTTCAGACGTTGTCCGTAACTCCTGGATCCAATTCAAACTCATCGTCACGGCAGAGAGGAAGAAAGAGGACCAAAGTTCTGTCCATAGCTCGGAAGTGAGCGCTTTTTAAAAACCTTTGCCTCTCAAATGGAAGAGCTGTTTATAGAAATGTAATCTTATTTTTAGGGATGTACCAATACTGATACTGGTATTGGGCCAATACCGTTCTAATGTACTCATATTGGTATGGATCAAAGTTAACCGATACCATGAACTGATACTTTTAAGTGTGGAAACTTTGCAATAGTTTCACAGAAAATGTTTATTTTTCACTTGAAAATTTTACTTTGTTTTCACATTTATTAGATTTTTTTTTATCTAATTCACCATCATTTTTTGTAACAAGCAGAGAAGAAAATAAAGCCTGTCTTTTAATTCATAGCATTTTTTCGTGTGGTAGAAGTATCAGTATTGGTACTCGGTATCAGCAAGTACTCAGATCCAAGTATCGGTATCGTATCGATTTAGAAAAAGTAGTATTGTTGCATTCCTGCTTATCTTCGGATCCATTATCATAGACTTATAGATGTAAATATTTTATTCCAAAGAGTAGAGGAGCTCCATGTTTATCTAACATGAGCAGACCAGTGATTCATTTCAGCATGTCCTTGGTCTGTTGGTTAGGATCCTGCGTATCCGGAAGGAACCCCCCACCCTGCAGCCCAAAGAGCCCCCTCCCTGTCTGCTTGAGGCTGATCTCACTGAGTTTGATGTGCAGAACTCCCACCTGCCATCAGAGGTGCTCTACATGCTGAAGAACGTCAGGTCTGTGAAGAACAACATTCCCACACATTCCTGAAAGTCTTTCCTCTGCTGTCCCCAGTAAATATGCACCAGTCAGCCAGAGATCAGAACTGGATGCTTGTGCCTTACTGGGAACATTAGAGCTGAGGCATAAATAGTGATAATCCTGGAAATACTATATTTTCAGCTTTGTGTGGAAATTTTTCAGTCTGTAAATAATCTGCAATATCTTGTCCTTGTATGTTTTGTTGTTAAGGGAAAAGGATGAGCCGTGGACAGTGATTGGGTTCCTACTTTCTGTGGGCTCCACTGTAAAGGCAGACTGATTCAGATCAGAGCCAATCACTAAACGACTTGTGATTTCTATCATTTTGTTGAGCAGATCATGGTTGCATTGCAGCTGACAAACTCAGAACAGCAGCACACCAACACCGCTGACTATCAGCAGAGACCCTATATACAGATCAGTGTAAAAGGCCATGATTTGGGCCCCATTCCAGCCTGGAAATGGATCCGTTCATAAATACCTTTATCAATAACTCAGAGTGAAACATTTGGCTAATAGTAAAGGAAACAGTAATGTTAACCCATAAACTGTGGTGTTTGCATTCAGGGTGCTGGGCCACTTTGAGAAGCCTCTCTTCCTGGAGCTCTGTCGCCACATGGTACTGATGCAGCTGCACCAGGGGGAGGGACTCTTCCGACCCGGCGACACCGATGACAGCATTTATGTCGTGCAAGATGGCCGCCTGGAGCTTTGCATCCATGAGAGTGTAAGACTGAAACCCGTCAACGCTTCACAGAGAACTGAGTGTTGGATCTTTTGACTTCAGTTTAAGCCAAGTTTCTTCACAGGTGTTTTTATTGTCTGTGATGTTTAAACATGTCACATAAGTGAGTTGTGTGCTTTATAAATATAAAAATCACCAGATAGCTGCCCATTCTGCACAGTCTCTAGTTGGGTTTGTAGTGAGGAGACCCATCCAATATGGCCGCCATGCTGTATCATTCTGAAGCACAGAATGAGGCGTCTATGGTCCTAAACATACAGGAAGTCCACCTTTTTGGTTTGAACCTGCATTTTTGCCTGTTTTTCTCTCATGTGATTTTTTTTCCCCCTGTGCTCTGCAAACTAATTAATTCATCATCTGTTGTTTGTTCTTTGAAGATAAATAATCGTTTTTGGGTCGTTATTATAACTTAAGATTTATTTATCCTGCACATGTTGAATATCTATGTTCTCTATACAGTATGTGTGTCTTTAAATAATTCAATAAAAATCACCAGATAGCTGCCCATTCTACACATATGTAATGAAAAGTCTCTTGAAGCCACGGTCCAAACTCCACAGGTAATCGGCCACTAAGGATCAAAGCTGCCATTTTGTGCCATTTACATGCGTCATATTTGAACAATCTCCACACAGAGCTTTTGATTTACAGGCTTCAAAATAAGTGAGGATATTCTTCAGGCATTGGGGCTTAAAAGTTGTTCAAAAGGTTTTTGCTGCGTCAAACCATGTGGGTGTGGCCAAGCCTCAAAGTAAGACTTATTGCCATAGAATTATATGCTGTATTAATTTCCACACACCAGGTTACAGTTGTACCAAACTTCCTTTGTGTCATCACTTACACCACTCAAAATATTCATATAGTCATTTTCTCGTCAACTAAGCCCCGCCCCCTGAGAGCAGGAAATGTTTTACTTAAAATGATCCATAGTTGCCTTCTTTTACCAACATTTGAACATCTAGCTGTGACTGAGAACAAGTTGGTGAGATTTGTTTTCCAGAACTGAGAGGTTTAGAAAAAGGGTGTGGCTCTGGCGGCATGGCGAAGCATGGTCTCACATTATACAAATACGTTTGCCGCTAATTTCCACATCTGTACATTCCACCCCTTACAGATATGCATACAATTATTTGGTGGGCGTGGCCTAATTTGAGCACAGCGCCCCCTAGAAGCATTAAAGCAATGATTTTAACTATGAATGTGAATTTCGATGTATGTTTATAGTTTTTACAGAGCTATAAAGAAGTCTGAAGCCAGGCTCCATTTTGGTTGAAACCTGCATTTTGGGCCTTTTGAACACTTTTTCAGCCAGATTGGATGAGGAGACTAATGGAAGTGTTGAGTCAGCGGTGCTTGAGTCCTGCAGTCGTAACAGGCCGGAGCTGTGCTAAGCTGCGTGGGCCATTCCAGCCTGCTTGCACCTTTAATAGGACTTTGTTCCGAAATAATCCAAGTAATCCAGAGCTTTTCTAAGGTGGGATTTTATTTCATGCAACCCCCTGATAGTGTTTGGGATCTGAAGTAATGTGCTGCAGCATGAGACGGAGAGAATATTTGTAACACTGTCACACTTTCCATAGCAGATGAAATGTTGGAGAAGAAAACAGGTAGAAAACACACAAGGTCAGATTTCTGGGAAAGTCTTGGAACTCACTTTAACCTAAACTCAAGTTTATTGCTTTATAAATGACTTGGAAGTCTTGATAGATTCTTCTATGCTTTACTTTCATCCTCTTTACTTTCAAAAATAAAGGTATGAGGCCATGTGCCTTTATCTGACAGTGTATAGCACAAACAATGGTTCACCTGGATGGGACTCGAGGACTGAGGCCTGTGTACATGGGGTGCCCACACTAACCACTGTGCTATGTGATGCTCTGATCACGTTTAGCGTTATTATTTTAGGAATATCAGATTAATATCAGTGAGTCTGAAGACGTATTATCTATCTCGTTTCTACTTGAGGTAAAGGAAACCAGAGCCATTCTATGTAGAGTAGCTACAGGATACAAAAGTCAAAAAGTGTGTGTCCCCTTTAGATTGAAATTGTTTAGCTTTTTTTTTGGCACTTTAAAACGTTTTTGAACATTAAAGTCATGATGGATGAGTTTAAGCTTAAGTTCACAAAACCAAAATATTAATTAAGAAATAGTTTTCACAGCAGGGTGTGTTTATTTTTGAATAGGTTCATTAAGAACACAGAATAGGATGAGCTGTAGGAGGCGCTATCAGTCATCTCCATGTAGTGTGTGCTGGGTGTGTGTCATTGTAGGACGGTACAGACGCTGTCGTGAAGGATGTCCTACCAGGAGACAGCGTCCACAGCCTGCTCAGTATCCTGGACGTCATCACCGTAGGTCTACAGCCTCCTCCTCCTCTTCTCTGTCTCTGTCACTCACCTTGTTACTTTTCATTGTCATGAAACAGTTCCTTGTGTACAGCGCCCCCTTCCTCTCAGGCAGTGCATACTGTGAATTTCAGGGCTACCCAGCTCCCTATAAAACAGTGTCTGCGAGGGCTGCAGTTCCTTCCACCGTCCTGCGTCTTCCAGCAGTGGCTTTTCAGTCTGTCTTTGAAAAGTACCCAGAGACTCTGGTTCGCGTCATTCAGGTAAATCTGAGCTGCAGGCGTTAAAACACACAAATCCACCAATGTTTAATGACACAAGTGCTGTTTTACAAATGCGTCCATGCTGCATATTATCATGATTCTGTCTTTCTCTGTAGATTATCATGGTTCGTCTGCAGAGAGTAACCTTTCTTGCCTTACACAACTACCTCGGCCTTACCACTGAGCTCTTCAACCCGGTACTCAGTCATTTCCCCGCAAATGATCAGATACTTCTGTAGATGAACTAGACCCGCTTTGAACACCTGTTTCTGGTATTTGTGTAACAGGAAAGCCAGGCTATATCTCTGGTGTCTGTGGCGAACGTTCTGGGTGAGGCTCATCAACACAAAGGGTTCCGCAGGCAGCCGTCCCAGTCTGAAGACACAGGCTCTGACAAATCTGATGCAGGTTGGATTCAGGCGCCATGTTCTCAGTGCTTCTGTCAGGTGTTAGGTCATTATTTTTACTTCAAGTTTATTGTGTCTTTTTTTCTCTTTTACCACAGAAAAAGACGTGTCCACAGTTAAATACAAGAAGTCTCTCTCCCTGCCAGGTGCGTGTTCTGGTTCAGGTACACACGTGTGCCCTTCTGCTCATGTCCAAAAAAAACCTCAGAGGCAACCGTGTAGATAAATGAGAATAAAACTGTACTCCCTAAACTTAGCCAATCCAGTATCTTCCCCTTCCCCTTCAGAGGTGGTCTTAGAGTTGTGTTTGGGGTCACTATCAGGTCGGAATGCCTCCGTGTTCTCACTTTACGTGCCAGCAGTTTCACCATGAAGATCTGTGTGTAAATCTATCAGGGTGTCAGATCTTCAGGGGTTTCACTTTTTTAACCTTCTGTTTAGGGCCCTTAGACAGGGTTTTTTTTTCCGTTTTAAACCTACCCACATGCTGTGGTGCTATGACCATAGACCTCAGAGATAGTAAGCTACAGACCAACGCTAGGTGGTACTTGTGAAGTAGAAGGAATCGAACACAGAATGTTCAGTGAAGAAAGTCTGAAAGTTTGATGTGTGATGAGCCTCTTGCAGTTCCAGTTGCACACTTTTAGGATGGTTCTGGAGCAGCTTTGCACATTTAGAGACTTTTCAGATTAGCCCAGCTCAGACGGATTGAATCGAGAAGGTTTGTGAAAAGCAAGGTTCAAGTCTTGCTGCAGATTCTAATCGGGATTTAGATCTGGAGTTTGACTAGGCCATTTTAACACATCAGAAAGCTTCAGTCTGACCCAGAGGTCACGCTAGACATTTTCATTCTATATTTCACCTTCAAATTACACATAAAAACGAAATGAAATGCTTGCGCTATTATTAGAATACCTAATGGGGTTCCTGAACTTTTTTTCTTTTTTGTAATCTAATGGTTGGATTGTTGCAGTTATTGTTATTGACATGAAGTTTTGGATTTTTTTCCATGGTCACAATAGATCACCCCCATGGGTAACATAGCTGTTGATCTGCATGCAGAATCTGCGCTTTGCTCCATTGGAGACTACAATTACGTTTTTCACTTTAGGCAAAAGCTTTAACATGAGGAAACATTTCTCCCATTGTAATGACCATAAGTCGAAGATGACAAGCCGTTTCCTGACCCATAAATTACCGGAGTAAAACGTGCAAACAGTAGCAGGCGCCATGCAACACCTGTGGCACACATTGGGCTTTAGGGAGTGTGTCTAACCGGGTGCACTGGGGTAGATGGATTGGTGGCCTGTTCAAGGTGCACTGTGCCTCTCATCCAATAACTGCTGGAGAAATACACCAGACCCCCCGCAATTCTCCAAGGAGAAGCGGGATAAATAATGGATGGAATTTATTTACCTGGACTCCGTGCATAGAGTTGGAAAAGAAATCTGGGCATCACGTAAAGGGGTCAGATGGAGGTGTGAAAACGAACCTGTAAAAATGACAAAAAGCCTTCCGATTTTTCTGTCACCGTTCTAAACAACCGTCAAATACGGTCAAATTCAGTTAACGCGACCACTGGTCTGACCTCCGTTTTTTTAACCCTGGTTAAAGGCACACTGCTCTGCATGTTTTAGATGCTTCCCTGCTTCATTATACCTGATTTCAGATGATGGCTGATTAACAGGCAGTTACTGAACTTCACTTATCTGAATCAGACGCATTAAAGCAGGGAAACATCTAAAACATACAGGGCAGTGTACCTTGAGGATCAGGGTTGGGAAACAATCTTTCTGTAGTGGTTCCAGCTGTATGTTTACAGTCATTGCCCTGCTGGAAGTTGAACCTGCTTCTGGTCTGGTGCAGTTTTCTTCTAAAACTGACCTCGAGTCAGCTATATTCAGCTTTCATCTGAGGAACGCAGTGTGATGGTCACTTTTCTGATACACATTTTGGTTTGCCTTTAGGCCACATTTAAAAAAAGATTGTCATAACATTTGCACCACATAGATTGTTTAAATTCTTGAAATTCTTCTGCACAAGTCTGAGATAAATCCTCTAACAGGTATCAGCACAGGAGGGCGCTGCCCCGTGATTATAATAGCGTGTGTGTGTGTGTGTGTGTGTGTGTGTGTTTTGCAGATGATGTACCTACGGAGTCCAACAGGGTGTTTGAACAGACTCAGTCTGCTAAAGAAGAGGCGGTGACCCAGGGCTCTGTTAAGGTCTCTGTAGGAGAATTCACTTTATTGCATGTTTAAAATGCGACCTGGATGTTGAGACGTGCGTTTCAGTATCACTTTGTTGGCTCACACCAGTTTCATTTGATGAGTCTATCTTGTCTCCTCAGTCTATCCTGAAGAAGACCGTGACTATGCAGCACACTCCATCTGCTGTCTACCATTACAGTGAGCCCGGAGGAGGAGCCGTCCAGCACAACAAAGTCAGCGTCATCTTCCAGGCTGCGAAGAAGGATCTGCTGCAGGTTATCCAGCTACAGGTAGCTTACACGTCTCCTCTGTTAACCCTGGACAGTTTGTGACACCATGATATTAATTTCATCAGGTATTTCTGAAACATGTGTGTAATAAATGGTCAGCTTTTCCTCTCCAGTAGGGAAAGGTCTCATGGCTTTTTACCAAGATTATCTTCAAAACTTTAATTCTTTATTTTTCTACATCTGTGGAATTCCTTTTCCCCTAAAGGGCATCTTTCAGTTTGGTTCGGGATTTAATAATTCTCTACAAGTGTTAATATTGATCAAGACTGCCCTCAGAATAACAAAGTCGATGCGTATCAAACATCTGCTCTCTGACCTTCTTCATCATCTTTTTCCCTGAACTGTTTCAAGCTCTAAAAGTCCTGCCAGTCTTTGATTCACTAGTTTGGTAAAAAGAGGAGTTCATGGTTGGCTCAGTACCTAAATCTTTCCAGCTGTGGTGTTTTCATGACAAGCCCATATCATCAGCCTGCCACTGCCATGCCTAATTGGTTTTCATGATGCCGCTGTACGTTACAGTCAGTCATCTCTTTCTTTGACTCATCTGTACTAATGACATCATGCCTGAGGTGTAGCAACCTCAGATGAAACCTGACACACTCAGGAAATCATCTGTGTTCTTTATTAAAACAAGGAGAACTTGTAAACTAGCCAACGCTGTTAGAAACTCACCTTTAGCATGCTAACTGAGGCCTTTAGGCCCTTAAGCCTAGTTTATGCTTCTCCATTTTGACGGCAACGGATTGATGCAACGCCATTATCCGTCAATGCAAGGGCTTTCCCTCACCTACGCAAGGACGCACGGAGTAGAGGCCCAATTTTTAACTATCAGTCTCTGTCAACGGAGAACGTCTGCATCTGATTGGTCAGTTTCAGCAACAGCCAGAGATCGTTTCACCACAATGGTGCTCTCTAGTTGTTGTGATCAGTAGTTAATGCAGCGTTTTGCCACTACATGCTTTATATTGAAAGGATAATTTATCTAAGCTGTTCTTCTGGCGATTTTGATCACAAGGAGGTGTAGGAAAACAATTAAAACGGCTGCTGTGTTTGTTTCCATGTGTTTTTAGAGGATTCTATGAGCTGCACGTCTACTAAAAAGCTTTACAGCTTAACTAAAATGTACTTTCTGTCGTCCATTGCTCCTTGAGGAAGAAATGATTCACAAGCATAGAAAGAAATTGAAACAACGCTGTGATACTAGGCAGAGACACCATGAAAAGTTAGCACCCCCTGCTGTCCTGGTCGAGTAATACTGAAAAAACAATAGAGGGTGGAGAGGAAAACAAGGACTACTATTAACGAAATACGTCTGCGTCTGAGTGCAAATCAATGGTCAAAGAAACATAAACTGGGCTTTTGTTGAAGCCCTTTGCAAGTTAAAGTAAAACTTTATATACATTTAAGCTGTTCTCTCCATACTACAAAGTGGTTTAGCGCCTGGATTTTTAGCTTTTCCTCAGAGCTTTGCATAATCTGGTTTCAAGTAGATCTTGATGGTACTACCACTCTTTAGAACAGTAGTTCTCAACCTTTTGGGGGTCATGGACCCCTACATATTTTTTTTTTATCAACTGTGAGGACCCTGGGGACCCCAAAGCAGCACAAACTGTCTTTTAAATTGAATTGTGTCATTTATTCACTCTTTGAGGCAAGAATGAGCTTTCAGTTATAATTTCCAGAACAAAAAACGTAAATCAGCAGTAGTGCCTTGGCATTTTTTGTCAGTTTCCAGACAAATGTAACACAACAGGATATATATGCAACAAAATTTCAAATATAGCAACAAAACACTTTATACCGCATTTTTACCAAAATATGTGTATAATATATAATGTCATTACATATTTCTGAAAAATACTGTATACATTTTTGATACTACATACATAACTTCCAGAAACATGCGTAACAGATTTTTTACATTTTCATAATATTCAAACATTTTTGACCGCCACCTGTACAATGAATTACACTTGTGAAAGAGAAAAAGAAGGTCATGTCACCTTCTGTAGTTTGGTTAAATAAAGGATTTGGTTTATATATTAGTAAAATAATAATCTATTTTTATAAATGTCAGAGGATCTTTAAAAAAAAATCCATATTTTATTATCATTGACCCCTTTCAATTACACCATGGACCACTAGTGGTCCGGAGACCCGCAGTTGAGAAACACTGCCTTAGAAGATTGGTAATACTCCTTCCCCCCTGTGTGAATAACCTTTTCTCTGTAGAATGATTAAAATTACAGTGTCACAGACGGATACAGGCGGCTGAAATGAGTTTCCTCTGTAGGGTGGCTGGGCTCTCCCTTAGAGATAGGGTGAGAAGCTCGGTCATCCGGAGGGAGCTCAGAGTAGAGCCGCTGCTCCTCCACATCGAGAGGAGCCAGTTGAGGTGGCTCGGGCATCTAGTCAGGATGCCTCCTGGACGCCTCCCTGGTGAGGTGTTCCGGGCATGTCCCACCGGGAGGAGACCCAGGGGAAGACCCAGGACCCGTTGGAGAGATTATGTCTCCCAGGTGGCCTGGGAACGCCTCGGGATTCCTCCCGAGGAGCTGGCCCAAGTGGCCGGGGAGAGGCAAGTCTGGGTCTCCTTGCTTAGGCTACTGCCCCCGCGACCCGACCCCGGATAAGCGGAGGAAGATGGATGGATGGACAGACTTATTTTCATATATTTCCTTCTGATCTCAGTAGAAACAAAACCATCAGGCCACCATAGTGAAGCACATTTCTATATTCCAAAAATGTGATTGTTGGGGCTTTGTTATTTAAAAAAATTCATCAGACAACTTTAAAAAAATGAAAACTGAGTGTCAGTGTAACAGGAGAACGATGGAAACTGGAGCTGATTCCTGTTCAGAAGCTGATGGTCAGCCATAAAGCCTCAGTGACCTGGAGATAAGGGAGGCTAGCTCTGTTAGCTCTCAGCATTAAGGTCTCCATCTCAGACCCTACCTGGAGCCTTTCTGTGAATCCATTGATAACGAGATTAGTATTTTCCCCAAAATGTGCCTAACGTCGTGATTGTCATGTGCTAAGGGTTTAAGGGAGCATGTTCTCTGCTGGTGTCGTTCATCAGGACCCCAGTCTGTTGGAAGGAAGGGTGACACTTCGCCAGGTCAAAGCTGGATGTGTTGTGGCCCACCAAGGAGATCAGGTGAGTCCAACAGAAAGGCCCGTGTCTGAGTGTTTTTTATCAGCAAGTCTTAATAAAAGTTCTGAAGGCATGTCCTACCCTTAAGGTTATTTAGGCCTGAGCAGCTAAGCACTGCAAAAGGCCTATTGTATCTGTAATGTTTCATATTTTTCTTCCCTCAAATGAATTGGCTTTTTGAAGGCCTAAACATGTATAAAAACTCATCTTTGGCAATCATGTTAGCCGTGCATGAAATTTGAAGTATTTTAATGTGTTTGAAAAAATTGCAACAGGACCGGTCCAGTGGCGCCCCCTTGAAACTTTCCCAATACCCTCCACATTGACCTTAGTTTGTGGTCCCAAACGCACAGGAAGTCGGCCATCTTGGTCTGAATGTGTGATTTTTAGCCGGTTTTTCGACGTTTACAGCTTCCGCATTTGATCAAACTCCTCCTAGAGATACCACAACTGAACACCGAATTGAAATAATTTACTCATGTTAGATCTAAGCCCCCCCCCAACAACAGGAAGTGCAACGTTTTAGTTGGAAAGGACGGTATTTTGCTCCTTTTACCTAATCAACATCTGAATGTGGACAGTTACTGAAAAGACGCTGGTTCAATTTGGTATCCAGAACTGAGAGTTTTAGAAAGAGGCTGTGGCTGTACAGCATGGCGAATCCTTATATTACACCATGGAAATGCGCTTGGCTCTAATTTCCACATGCATCCTCTGATCTGCTCCAAATTCAATTACATGGATATTAATCCGACCATAAAGACATACAGTGCCAGAAAGTATTGCTTTCCACGGTGCTTCACTTTTTCCACATTTTTTAATGTTACAGCCTGATACCAAAATGGATTAAATTCATTTTTTTCCTCAAATTCAACACACAACATCCCATAATGACAATGTAAAAAGAAATGTTTAGATGCAAATTTATTGAAAATAAAAAAACCTTATAAATCACATGTACATAACTTCTTCCACTTACTGATGATGGAGGCCACTGTGCTCATTGGAACCTTCAAAGCAGTAGAAATGTTTCTGTAACCTTCCCCAGCCTTGTGCCTCAAAAAAATCCAGTCTCAGAGGTCTTCACTCTGTTCCTTTGTCTTCATGCTTGGTTTGTGCTTTGACATGCACTGTTAACCCAGGGGCCTTATATAGACAGGTGTGTGCCTTTCCAAATCCTGTCCAATTAACTTAATTTACCGCAGATGGTCTGCAATGAATCTACTGAAACACCTCAAGGATGATCAGTGGAAACAGAATGAACCTCAGCTCAATTCTGAGCTTCACGTCAAAGGCTGTGAATACTTCTGTACATGTGATTTCTCAAGTTTTTATTTTTAATAAATTTGCAACAATTTCAAAGACACTTTTTTCACATCATCATTATGGGGTGTTGTGTTTAGAATTTCATGGGAAAAATGAATTTAACCCATTTTTGGAATGAGGCTGTAACTTAAAAAAAGTGGAAAAAGTGAAGCGCTGTGAATGCTTTCAGGATGCACTGTATGTATGGGAATATTTAGTTGCTATGGCCTAATACCTGCACAGCACGCCCTATAAGCATTAAAAAAATTCTCTTCAAGTAATGCTTTCAAATATGATTGTGAAATTCACAACATAACATGTTTGAAGCTAGGGTCCATTTCCCTCATGACGTCAGCCATTTTGGTTAACGTTACCATTTTTGGTTTTTCAGCACTGTCAAACAGATTTTATCATCTGGTTCAGTGGAAGTGTTGAGACAACACTGAGGCGGACATGCGTTACTGTGTATCCAGACCAAACGCAATAGGAGCGATTAGAGCTTCAGGTTAACATGTAAAATCAATGGAGGAGCGCGATGAAGCGCGACTTGGTGTCCCATGACACTTCAGAAGCAGATTTGCGTCGCAAAAAATCTTTTCTGCCTGATTTGCGTGAACAATTTGCGCTACAGATGCGATGGAAATTTTGCGATGCATTTTATGTGGTGCATTTTGTGCATTCACGTTCATGGCGCCGATCGCTCGAGTTGGAAAAATCTGAACTCCAACGTCATATCGCGCCGTGACAACCAATCAGGGGACAGAGTCTCAGTGATTCTGTTACTGTCATGGAGTCACAGCCTCAGCAGGACATGGAGGAAATACTGATAAACATCGTGGCTAATCACCCCGAGCTACATGACACAAGCAGTTTGCTATACAGAGACAGAAATAAAAAAATAAACTATTTAAACAGGAATATTCTTAAGAGGTTTATGGGTGGCTCTTAAAAGAGTCGTTGTTGCTGTAAAAGCACCTCTCGGCCTAGAAGTCAGCCTTGAAACAGCCTCACCTGGTTTCCTGGTAGCAGCTCCTGCACCACTCTAGCCCCAGCTCCGCTGAATCCCGGGCCGAGCACGCTGTCCTCCATCAGCTCGGTCCATAATCCACCGCCAGCTGCACTCTGGCCCCTCCGCTGAAGGCCAGTTTGCGCGTGAAAATACCATATTTGAAGCGCGTCCAGTTCGCGTTGTACACGCTTCAAGGTGTGAATGTGCACGTGAACAGCTAGGCATGTGTCACGCTTTTTAGTCACTCCTATTGCGTTCGGTGTGGACACAGCGTCAGTCCCACGGTCGCAGCACAGGCCAGAGCGGCGTTCAAGGCTAAGTGCAGCTTTATTTTTTCCTGATTTTTGTATAAATTATTTTCTTTACTAAATTTACAGAAAATGAATGAACCAGCTTTCGTTGTCATTGTGGGTCTTGGAAAAATTTAGAGTTTTTTGAATTGTCAAAAATATTAGCTTCATCTAAACCCTCAACTTGTATGTTTGACCCAGTCCCGACCAAATTATTTAAGGAAGTATTCCCTCTGGTTACTGGCCCTATTTTAGATATGATTGATCTATCCTAAATAAATGCATACATATTACAGAAATTTAAGATTGCTGTAATTCAACCAGGACAAAACTGAGGTTTCAGAAATGCGTTTACCGTATGAACCCTCGTGGTCTCTGTGTTCCTCTAGCAGCTGTCTCCTTATCATCCCCAAAGTCAGACACGTTTGTATTTTTTTAATTTGCTGTTATTGAGTTTTAGATGAAACGTTGATTTTTTTTGACATCATACATCTTCTTTCTCTCTTACATTTTCAGGATGTGAGTGTGGCATTTGTCATCTCAGGGCTTCTCCATGTCTATCAACGAATGATAGACCGTGAGGAAGAGAGTCTGCTGTTCCTCACCCACCCTGGAGAGTTGGTGGGTCACCTGGCCGTCCTCACCGGGGAGCCTCTGATCTTCACAGTGCGCGCTCACCGCGACTGCAGCTTCCTCTCCCTGTCCAAGGCCCACTTCTATGAGTATGAGTGAACATCACCTATGTGTAGTTCAATTCAATTCACTTTATTTATATAGCGCCAATTCACAACAAATATCATCTCAAGGCATCTTTACAACAAAAGTCATTTCAATACAATTACACAAACATTCCAATGAGTTAAAAGTTTTCTATGTAAGGAATCCCAGCAGATTGTGCTGAGTCATCGACGTGAGGTTGTGCCCAGAACTATGCAGACTCCAACCACAGCAATTCCTCAACAATCCCTCATACTGAGCAAGCATGTAGCAACAGTGGAGAGAAAAAAACTCCTCTTTAACAGGAAGAAATCTCCAGCAGAACCAGAACCTGGCTCAGTACAAGCGGTCATCTATTAGGAACATATGGAACAATCAGATCTCTGATGTACGATGGAGCTGATTATTAAGTGCTTTATACGTAAGGAGGAGAATCTTAAACTCTATTCTGGATTTAACAGCCAATGGAGAGAAGCCAAAACAGGAAAAATGTCATCTCTCTTTTTAATATTCATCAGAACTCTTGCTGCAACATTTTGGATGAACTGAAGGCTTTTAATTGCATTTTGTGGACTTCCTGATAATAAGAAATTACAGTAGTCCAGCCTTGAAGTAACAAATGCATGGACTAGTTTCTCTGCATCACTCCTGGACAGGATGTTTCTAATTTTAGCAATATTCTGGAGGTGAACGAAAGAAATCTTGGAAACCTGTTTAATATAGTTGTGTATCATCAGCATAACTGTGGAAATTCATTCCATGCTGTCTGATTATTTTACCAATTGGAAGCATATATATAGTAAAGAGAATCGGTCCAAGCACAGAACCCTGTGGTACTTCACAGGTAACCCCGTTTGAGTGTGAAGAAGATTCATCATTGACATGAACAAACTGGAATCTGTTTTACAGATATGATTTAAACCAGCCTAGTGCTGTACCTTTGATCCTTACAACATGTTTAAGCCTTTCTAAGAGAATATTAAGATCGACTGTGTCAAAAGCAGCACTGAGATCTAACAAGACAAGGGGTCTCATTTATAAAACATTGCGTAGAATCCCTACTAAGAGGCTACGTACGACCAAAACAAAAAGTTTGCGTACGCCAAAAAGATTTCTGATTTATAAAACCATGCCTACGCTGACTGTCAGTGCAACTGACCGCATGGTACCCGAAATTATAAAAAGCAGTGGTCGGACCTCAAAGTTGAGGGGGGAAAAAAACACTTGCCTCCCACCGCCAGAGTGGGTCTGCTACTGGAGGGGGTCCATGTACACCCGAGCTGACACCAAATTTGAGCATATTTTAAGGAGACAGACTAATATGCCGTGTCTTTTCAGCTCTTAGATGGTGAGGATTAGGAGGCTGAGGAAGATGATGTTGCCCAGCGTCTAGTGACAGCCATTGGTACCTTAAATGATACAATAAAACAATTTTACATCCTGGCCGATCCTTGCTCCCTGGGTGAAGGCTTCCTGTGGAGGAGGAGGCGGCTGTGGGTCGGGGTTCTCATGCTGGGGAGGTGGTAGGCCAGGAGGGAGGGGAATTTCCTCGGACGGGGCCCTTGTAGTAATATGGGTGCAGTCAATTGCGCCGATTATGTTTGGGAAACCGGACATTGCTGCAAATTGCATCTTAATTTCGGCCTGCTCCCCCACAGTATATGGAAACGTGATGTATTGCCTGCTCATCTTAATGATCCCATCCAAGACTGCAGGCATTATTGCGCTCAGGGACGGCAGATGATTCAATTGATTAATTGGCACACAGTCCCGGCCCTTTTATCTGAGTTGAAGGTTTTGAGATAAATTTTATGTATCTATTTTAATATTGAAAAATGTTTTTAGAAGAGCTATAGCTCACTGCAAAGCTACAATATAGATATCATTGCTGGTTTGGATATTTATAATAACATGAATCCATAATTAATGTTTGGTTTGAGGTGAAATGATATGTGTGAGAGGAGTAATATGCAGTCTGGCTGCAGTTCACCACCTCACCAACTGCGTCATTGAATCCCCCCGTCTCCAAAATGTCCGTACGCACGGGTCAGAGTTGGCGTACAGGTGCACACATTTTCCCGTCAAGTCTGTTTTTTATAAATCCCAACTTTTGCTTTGAAAGTGGCGTACGCCAGTTTCAGGCCCCGTTTTGTGCGTATGCAACGTTTATAAATGAGACCCCAGAACAGTCACAAATCCATTATCTGAGGCCATTAGAATATCATTAGTAACTTTTACCAGTGCTGTTTCAGTGCTATGATGAGCTCTAAAACCTGACTGAAATTCCTCAAACAGGTTGTTACTGTTTAGATGCTCACATACTTGATTAGCAACTATTTTCTCAAGACTTTTGGATAATAAAGGAAGGTTAGATATAGGTCTGTAGTTAGTTAAATCATCTTGATCCAGGGAGGGTTTATTAAGTAAAGGTTTAATTACAGCAACCTTAAATTCCTGTGGCACATATCCATTTATTATAGATAGATTCATCATGTCTAGAATAGGGCCAGTAACCAGAGGGAACACTTCCTTAAATAATTTGGTTGGTATTGGGTCTAACATACAAGTTGAGGGTTTAGATGAAGCTAATATTTGTGATAATTGAGAAAGTTCAACAGAATCAAATCGGTACAGACATAGATATGGTTCTACAGTTCTCACTGATACTGCCTCATTTACTGAGAGAGTTAGTCATGTTTGGGAGAATGCCAATGATTTTATTTTTAATAGAATTTATTTTATTTATGAAGAATCCTATAAAGTCATCACTACGAGAGAAGGGGGAATAGTTGGCTCACCAGAGCTATGACTCTGTGGAAGTTTGGCAACTGTACTAAAAAGAAACCTTTTTTATTTTTATTTACCTCTGTTAATGATGATAAATATTCTGTTCTAGCTTGTTGAAGGGCGTTTTTATAAAGTAGTAGACTATTTTTCCAAGTTAGAAAGAAATCATTTAAGTGTGTAGAGCGCCATTTTCTCTCCAGTTTCCCAGAATTCTGCTTTAAAGTACGCAACTCGGCACTAAACCAGGGAGCAAACCTCTTATGGCTGAGTACCTTCTTTTTTAAGGGGGCACACTGTCTAGTGCCAAACGCAGTGAGGAAGTAATACTTTGAACCAGACCATCAATTTCTGAAGGGTTAGTGTTGGAATTACTGCCATCCACTGTGGTATTCTGAGACGGATAGGGAAGCAAGAATGGAACAGATTGTTTCAAACTTGTTACAGTATTGTCTGATAAAGTTCTACTGTAATGAAAAAGATAGGACTGGGTTATGTGGGAGGACTATTACTTCATCACACTCAATGCCGTATCTCAGTACAACGTCCAAAGCTGACCCAAGTGTGTGGGTCCCTAAACTTTCTGAGTAAAGCCAATTGAGTCTAAGATAATATTAAAGGCTGCAGTTAAGCTATCACATTCAGTGTCCATGTGAATATTAAAATCCCCTATTATAATTACCTGATCAGTGTTTAAAACTAAATCAGATAAAAAATCTGAGATCTGGTCCAAGAATTGAGAGTAAGGGCCTGGTGGACAATACAGAACCACAAACAAAAGTGGTTTTAATGTTTTGCAGCTTGGATGAGGAAATCTAAGGATTAGATGTTCAAAAGAGCTGTAGTTAATAATTGGTCTAGGGGGAATTTGTAAAACTGAATGAAAGATGGTTGCAACTCCTCCTCCTCGCCCAGAACTTCTAGGAATGTGAAAATTTGGATAATCAGTAGGAGTTGACTCATTTATAATTACAAAATCCTCCTGCTGCAGCCAGGTTTCTGATAGGCAGAATAGATCAATTTTATTATCACATATCAAGTCATTTACTAATAGTCTTTGAGGAGAGGGATCTTATGTTTAGTAGGGCACATCTAATTGCCCTATTTTCTTTTTTAGTCAAAGTTGTATTTATTTTAATGAGATTTTCATAATTAGTTTTTGTTAGGTTAACTTTTAGTCTATTTGATTTTGGCCGTGAGCAAGACACTGTCTCAATGGAGTATTGAGGTAGTTCTCCTTGAGTCTCTTTCTTCTGTTGAATGTGAGAATATATTGTTTTGTGTGACTACAGGATAATGCGTGAGGAGCCAAGGGTAGTGCTGAACGTAGCTCACACTGTGGTGAAGAGGATGTCGTCGTTTGTCAGGCAGATTGACTTCGCCCTGGACTGGGTGGCTGTGGAGGCTGGCCGTGCCGTCTATAGGTACACAGTTCGCTAACCCAGTCAATGCCACTCAGATGTTTACCTTGAATCACTAATTTCCATGTTAATGTGAGGTTTTGTTCGGTGAAAACATATGGTTTCAGACAAGGAGACAAGTCAGACAGCACCTTCATTGTCCTCAGCGGTCGGCTGCGCTCCGTCATCACTAAAGATAACGGCAAGAAGGAGTTGGCTGGAGAGTACGGCCGCGGGGATCTGATTGGTGTGGTGAGCTGTCAAAGCCTTGGTGATCACAGCACCATTCAAACGTTCAAAAGAGGAGAAGAATGGCTCTGATATTTTGGTGTCTAACTAGGTGGAGGCGCTGACACACATGAACCGAGCCACCACGGTCCACGCCGTCAGGGACTCTGAGCTGGCCAAGCTGCCCGAGGGAGCTCTGAACTCCATCAAAAGGAGGTATCCTCAGGTGGTCACCAGGCTGATCCATGTGCTGGGGCAGAAGATCCTGGGCAACATGCAGCAGGTCCACGGGCCTCTGGCTGGTGAGGACAAAAACTTCATGTCAAAACCCCTGGAGATCCAACAACACTTTAACATTTTTTTTGTTGTTGTCCTTCAGCCATGCTGGCAGTCACACAACTGGCCAGCTGGATGGACAAAGCCGTTGTTTGAAAAGGAATATAAGTATTTATTTATTTAGCTTCTATAGTGCAGCCCTAAAGAACAACATGTTTCTGTTACTCCTCTACATGGTTTGATGTCCTTTTAATGCGAATCCAGAGCAGATATTTTTCTGGGTGAATGGAGAACTTAATAGTGCCCACTAGCTTTAGCGCTAAATGTATATAAATATAGTTTTATATTATGATAAACATTTTTAATACGTTTTATTTAGAGGCAGTTGGAATAACTGTTTTGCATCTTTAAAACCAGCATACCATAGAATTAACAAAAGGCATTTTTAAGCTTTGGTTTGGTTTTGGTTGCATGCGGTGCTTTGGGGGGGGTTGCACTGGCGCACACGGTTAACTGGCCTTGTGGCTGTGCTGCTCCTGAGTGGGTCTGGGGTGGGCTAGGGGGCCCGGGGCTCTGGGTGCCGCCACGACTCACTGTGGTCCTGACCGAGCCTTGGCCAGTATGGGGGCCTCTGCTGCCGGTGCCGGCCGGTGGAGATGGTAGTCGGGGACAGGCATGTGCTGCTGCCTTTCTTCCACCTCTCTGGGCTGGTTCTCATCGCCGGTTTCTGGTCTGATTGGGTGTGTTGTTGTGGTATTTCAGCCGGTGGTAGCGCTTGGCTCCTTCTTAGGTGCAGCGGCCCTTGATGCGCTGTTGATGATAGGGGCCTCCTTTGCTGGTGGAGTGGTGGTGACCTTCAACATTGGTGCTCCCCTCAATGGTGAGCGCTTGGACAGGGGTGAGGTGTGCGGGGTGGGGGGTAGTGACAAACAACCTGGGTGTCTAGTGTCTTGTGTTTTGATAGTTGACCGAATGTCGGGTGGGTTCTAGGTCTCTCTCTGGGATGGGGACGGGGGGACGGCCTTGGGATTCACTGGGCTTGTTGGTGATGCCGCTTTGGGTCCTGGATTGGACATGCCATGGCCTCATTCCCTGGTGGATCGTGATGAACGGGGTGCCTATCAGAGTCAGCGGGGGAGCTGGCTCCCTGGGAAGGCATTCTATCCCCCAGTCATTTCCTACCCATCCCCAGACGCCTCTGTCCACCTGCTCCATCACAATACCACTCATGTAGGATCTTGGGACCTGGGTATCTCATTGAGGGTGCGGGGAAGAATTTCCGTCTTTGTCGTCCGGTGGCGGCCTGGGTCCCAATTTTGTTGTGAAACCTAGACACTCCCACTATAACATTTTCAGGAGACACGCAGATGTAGGGACATTGCGGTGGGCACACTTTTCGGCTCCAGAAGGGGGGCTTCCAATTAGTCTCACCTTGGTCGCCGGTGTCCACTGCTTAACTGCATTTAGAAACTGAGGGCCCTGGGTGGGGGATGGGGGTGTGTGGTAGCATTCCCATGTCCCACCCCTCTGTTTTAACTCCACAATAGAACAACATGCAACAACACCAAATACGAGCAGGGGGAGGGAGGCTAGGGGTGTTTACTGTTTGCTGCCATCTGGTCCGGGGCTGTTTGGCTGCTCTTGCTACTGTGAAGCTTTGGCAGTGTACTTATCTCCAAATCTAAAGGGTGGGGTACTTCTCCCCGGTACAGGGACAGGTTGCTCTGCTGGGGCATCAGTCCCTGGACCTGGGAGTATAGAGTGTATATGGGATGTATGATTGAGTGTAGACTGCCTGCTCTGTAGGTTCCCAGCCTGGTCGGTTCATTGTTGGGTTTGTCTGGACCTGATTGGGTGCCTGTTCTCAGCCCTCTGTGAGCGTGGCCTGGGAATGGGGGGGTGGGGGCTGTCTACCCGCTGTTGTTTTTCCGCTGGCGCCCTGATGTGGCTGGGGAGTCAGAGTTGTGGTGGGGGTTGGCCTGGGGCGGCAGTCGTTTGTGTCATCCATCGGCCAGCTGAGGTCCACCCGGGCTTGCGGCAGGGAACCTTCTGTCGGCTGATACCTGGTTGGGGCACTGCTGGGGGCGGGGCGCCCCTGGTCCCCGGGTCCTGGTCCGGGCCCGCCCTGGCCAGACCTGCGACAGTTCGCCTTGGGCTATCTGGGAGTCCATGTCCCCGTCCTCCTTTATGTCTGCGTTGATCCTGTTTGGCAGATTGGCGGCTCTTCACACCAGCTGTCAGGCACTCGTGTGGGGAAATCTTGTGTGAATCTGCATGCTCACACACGGGTGTGGGGACGTCGGTATTTGCGGATGCATTCTTTGGCTGAGGGTGTCATCAATAGTTGTTGGTGCCAGGGGCTTTTTCAGGGACATTGTTGTTGTATTAATATAACCATTTTTGTATGTTGCGGATGTGTAGTTTTTTTATTCATTTCATTTGATTTGTTTTATTTATGTTGCTCCATCATACTGATTGTTTATTCTTCATTTTCTTTTTTTCTTCTCTCTTTTTGTTGCCTCTCTGTGTCCATAACCTCCAAAAATCAAACCCACAGCAATCACTAATATTTTTCATACATATTTATCAGGTGGGTTACTATAGCAAAAGCTGTAATGCTCTGTTTGAGAAAGCAAATCTGGTGGTTTTATACTTGGTACACAGATACCTATTCTGACTATCTCACTGCCAGACAGGACATGTATTAAAAAAATAGCTTTAGTTTCCTGCGTCCTGCGTCATAAAAAGTGCGGGTGGTTTTATTATCTGCTGTTCACCATTAAGCCTGATTTCTACTAGGGATGTCCCAATCAGGTTTTTTGCCTTTGTCTTTTGATTTTGATTATTCACAGATACAGAGTCCTGATCCATACTTTTATAATACATAAAAAAAGAATAAAGAAGAGTGAAGAATCAGATCCAGGATGTAGTGCAGCGATAGAAAATGTTTTCTGCCAACAAAAACAGCTGAAAGCTTTTGTTTCCAGCATTGTCCAGCATGTTTCTTCACGTCATCGTCACCAAATGGATCTCCCTTTGAAACCTTCTCAGACAGACTGAATGCTCAAATTAGAATCAGAACTCCGGTAACACCTGACTTGGAGTACCCAAGGCCCCTGGAACTGGTAGATGTAGTTCTCCTTTTTCTTCACGTGTAATAACAGACATCTGATATAGAAGGGAACCGGACATTAACGCTAGACCAGGGATCTGCAACCTGTGGCTCTGGAGCTGCAAGTGGCTCTTTAGACCTTCAACAATTGTTCTCAGAAGCTAAAAATATGACCACTCAAATAATGTTTATTTATTTGAATAACAAATACAGATTTTAGCTCTTGTTTTGTGTTTTTCACTGGATACTTGCTTTGAATTTCAATGAAACAATGACTCTAAAAGTATTTTTTTAAAGTAATTTTTCTAGTCATTAGGTTTGAAGCGAATTGCATTTTTACATAATTTGTCACAAATATCAAAAACTCATAGAAGAAAATTAATCCATCCACTCACTGCCAAGGTTTTATGTTGTTCCTACTTTTTAAAACCTAAAAACAAAAAATGGTGGCTCTTTATGAATGATAACACTTGTGAAGTTTTTCTAAAGGTCATGTAACATTTGAGGCTCTAAATTAGAGATATTTAGCTGAATTGAGTACAAAACAGCTCTTTGGATGGTAATGGTTGCAGGTTCCTGCTCTAGACCCATCATACACCAGGATGGCTCTGGCCACCTTGAAAGTAGTATTCCGTAATTATAAGAGAATTCTTGAAATTAAAACTGAGCTCTGCCGTATTCAACCAAATCTCAAATTGATCACCTGTCAGTTTTCAATAACAGCCCCATAAATACAGAATCTGGTAGAACCACCGCGCTGGTTCTGTTGGAACTCAGTGTGGCTTTTGACATTGATGACCATGAAATATTACTGGAACAACTGGAGAGCTGGTTCACACTCTCTGGTATAGTACTTGGTTGGTTTGAGTCTTTCCTTAAGAACAGGAAAATATTTGTGTCAATATGCAATCTTTCATCAGAACAAACAGAAATCAAATGTGGGGTCCCTCAGGGCTCCACCATTGGGCCTCTTCTGTTTCATATCTACATGCTCCCGCTAGCCTAGATTTGAAAAAGCAGTAACATTAGCTACCATAAATATGCAGTTCTACATTACAACGTTACCAGGTGACTTTGAAACCATCCAAACGCTAAGTGAATGCATTGAGGAAATCAGTGGATGGATGGGCCATAACATTCTACAGCGGATCAGAAACAAAACTGAAACAATTATTTTTGAACCCAAAAGAGGAACGATCAAGATTCAGCACACAGCTTCAGTTAATACAGCTAGAAACTAACGATCAGGTCAGAAATTTAGGTGTAATAATGGAGTCAGACCTGAACCTTCAGGGTCACTTGAAGGCAATAACAAGATCAGCTTTCTATCACCTGAAGAACAATTCTAGGATTAAAGGACTGATTTCACAACAGGAACTTGAAAAACTCCTCCACGCATTCATCTTTAGTCGGATTGATTACTACAACAATGTCCTCACAGATCTACCTAAAAAGTCACTCAGACAGCTGCAGCTGATCCAGAACGCTGCTGCTCGTGTTCTCACTAGAACCAGGAAAGTAGAACACATCACCCCAGTTCTTAAGTCCTTCCTCTGGCTCCCTGTAGCTCAGAGAATAGACTTCTAAATACTCCTACTAGTTTATAAATCACTGAATGGTTTAGCACCAAAGTATTATGAAGACCTGTTGTCACCATAGCAACCCCCCAGACCACTCAGGTCCTCCAACTCTAGTTTACCAATCATCCCTAGAATCAGAACCAAACATGGAGAAGCAGCTTATAGTTTCTATGGTCTCCTTATCTGGAACAAACTACTAGACGACTGCAAAGCTGCTGAAACAAAGGGCTGCTTTAAATCAAAATGTAAAACTAATCTTTTTAGATCTGGCTTTGAGTAAGCCGTTAATAGTAGCTGAAATTTCATATGTTTTAATGTGTCAGTTCTGTGGCTATAATAGTGTATTTGTTGTTCTCCCTAAATCATGTAAAGCACCTTGAATTGCCTTGTTGAAAGTTTGCTAATGAATTACCTTGCCTTTTCGTTCACTGAGGTCGGGGTCTGGGCCTTCACACCCCCATCAGTAAGTGGGATGCTGGGAATCCAGCCTCTAATTTGTCCACCGTGGCCATCCTGCCCGTCTCAGAGGACGTTCCCCTCACCACCTTCACCCTAGAGCTCCAGCACGCTCTTAGTGGCATCGGTAAATATGCACATTGTGCTAACACACACAATCCCAAGTGTTTTATCAAGATGTAATGTGAAAGATCATCATAAAGTAGCTAATTACTGGAAAAACTGAGAAGCATTCCTTTGCTATGATTAAAGCTGGACATTGTTTGGGCTACTGGATGTCTCCACCAGCGTTAGGCTCAGTCAGCCATAAATATTTGCTAGGTAGCGGAGTCCTGCCACAGATTCTTTATCGGTTAAGGTTTGGACTTTACCTTGGCCTCTCTAAACTTACATTTAGATCAAAGCCATTTTAAATAATATCTCAGGTGGGATGTTCAGGGTGGTTGTCCTGCTGGAGGTGAAGTCTTCTGCAACTTATTAACAGATGGATTCTCCTGGATTTATCTCCCTCCAACCCTGTCTCTGTAGAACAAAAGCTTTAACACAGCATGATGCTGCCTCTACCATGGTTCTAAGTGGGGATTTAGCTTTTAGCTCCACATAGCAGTTTGCATGTCAGCCAGAAGGTTTCATTTCAGACTTCTCTGACCTCTTCCTCTGTACTGGCAAACCTCAGACCAGGCTCCTGGGGATCTATTAAGGATATTCCAAAACTCTAACCCTGCTTCAGTCTTCTCCAGAACCTCCTCCTTGACCTGTCTGCTGTGCTCGTTAGTCTCCAAGATCCTGGATGTTCTCTGATGTTTTCGAGGCGTTGACAGAAAAGTTGCATCTATACTGAGGTGCAGTTACACATAGGTAGAATCTGTAGCACTGCCCTGTATTTCATAGGTGGAAGTAAACTACTTCCTTCAGAGAGGACAACACGGTACATGGGATCAGAGTTTTGCATCGTTATGTTTCTTAGTGTTTTATTTGGAACAAATGGCCTCTCTATGTTCCTGCTCTCACTGTATGATGGGTACTCATGGTTCTGAGGAAATCTGCTAATAGATCAAAACAGGAAGTAACTGTCTTTATTTTGGGAGAGCAACAGGAAGACTGAGTGGAAGTAAAAACTCTCATCAGTAGCTCTTTCCAAGCAGGTTTTTTAATGTTGACTGAAGGCTGATTTATTGTTCTTATCATGGTTATCTACTAGGCCCTACCTTACTGCTGACAAGTGACATCATCAAACAGAGACTGGGCTCTGCTGCCCTCGATAGGTAACACCCTTTTCTTGTTTATTGCCTTGACGCATTGGTGTAAAACATTGTGGAAGCCTAGTGAGCTGATTATCTATGTTATCTACTATTATCTCTCATTGCTCACAGCAGTTAGTCGGAGCTAGTTGTTTCACAGAGCGTTATATCATCTGTACACTGTTTCCTCTCATGTCATGTCTCAAAGTGTCCATGAGTACCGTCTGTCCAGCTGGCTCGGCCAGCAGGAAGACATCCATCGTATCGTCCTCTACCAGTCTGACTCCAGCCTCACGCCCTGGACCCAGCGCTGCATCCGCCAGGCTGACTGCATCATCATTGTGGGACTGGGTGAACAGGAGCCCACTGTGGGCGAGGTCAGTGTACCATATGATCACAGTTAGAACACAGTTAGAATCCAGGTGATCTGGTTCTGATAGAAAGGTCCCAGTCCATCACAGGTAGCTATGTGTGGAGCTGCATAGCTGTGGAACTCCGCCCTCACTCTGCCCTCTCTTATTCTTTTCCACCATTAAACCTCCATCAATTAACCTGTAGCACCAGAACTGATGGGTTGATTTAATGTCATCTGGTCCTCATGTCTACTTCTACATTAGATGACCGGAGGGTGTGCATCGCTTCTCTGGGGAACACATGGTGCCCTGATGCACTATGGGAAGGAGGCTCTGTGATTGTTTTGGACAACCTTCTGATTCAACCAAATTACCTTTTTGTTTTTTAAACTACCTTGAGATGAAGTTTGTTGTGAATTGGAGCTATAGCATTAAGGTGAACTTAAAGCCTTTGGGTGAATTCACACCAGCCCTATTTAGGCCACGTCCACACTAAGCCGGATAATGCCTTAAACGTATAATTATTTAGTCTACACCCCCCTATCGTCCACACTAACCCGGCGTCGTTTAAGGTCTGTGGCCGGATAACTATTAGCCGGGTAAGAGAGCCGTGTAAATCTTAATTCAACGGCTAAACGAGCTAGTGTGGACAGCTTCCCCGGATAATGAAAGGAAGTGGCGTCAATGAATGCTGCGTCAATAACAATACGACACTACAGACAAAGACAACAGCGAAGAGTAATAAATCGATCTAGTCGTCTGTCCACACCAAAAACTCTCTCTTAACGGGACAAGCAGATATGAACTGTGCTGTAGAGCTTCTTGTATATATTATGTAGGCGCTGGCGTCACGTAGATTATACTCGTGTTTAGTGCGTCTTTTCGGGCATGCCCATTATTTGCACAGGTCAGTATGGGATTGTGCAATCATGGGACCTTAAACGGACCTTAAACGGGGCGTAAATGCTCGTGTTGAGTGGATAACATTAGGCGTCTAACCTTATCGGCTTAGTGTGGACGTAGCCTTAGTCCACTTGAATCAAACTCTAGTTTCTTTGCCCAGACAATCCGGTTCATTCAGTAAGGTGTGAATGGGCAATCAAACTGATTCAGATCAAACAAATAAACTCTACTTCCCCTAAAAACGTTAGTGTGTGAATGATAAACAGACCATCGACCGCACCAAAAGCTGGAAGCGGATTATTGTACAGGGGATCCTGGGTAAATACAGTCTAAACAACCACTAATGTTGGACAGCTAGATGCTGGATCTTGTATATCCCTTGCTTAACCCATTAAACCACAACCACACTTGGAGAGGTGTAATTGTTTCTCAGAGATCTGGACTTTGTGTTAATAAAAAGCCAGTGTAAATGTGAACTGCACCAGCTAAAAACAGCAACAATTCTGCAATTTTGGTCCCCAGTCGAACCAAGTCTACTGGACTGTCAGGTGTGAATACTGCCTAAATTTCCTGTTAATCTGTGTGTATTTACACCAGCAAGGTCTGTTTGGGTCCGAACCGAATGTTTTTTTTCTTCCTTTCTTTATTTTTGCTTTGGTTCCTATTAACACTGCCAGTAAATGTAAAGGATCAGAGTTTCTCACCAAGTTAAACAGATAAGCAGGATGAAACCAGGAAACAATGTGAAAATAGCTCAACATATATTCTGTAATTGACCTGACAGTGAGCTGGCAGCACACTAAATAGTTACTGAGGCTTTGGAGCGCATCTGTGACTGCACAGGTAGTACAACACACACCGGCGGTGACAGATCACTGCCGTTTACTGATGCATGCCGATTTCCTCCCACTGATACAAACAGGAAAGCCCCTTATTCACAAAGTTTTGTTCTACTCCAATCACTTCAATTGGACAGATGTTCCCTGATTCCAAAACTATGGCTGAAATGATGCTTCATCCTCCAATATGTACAGACATTTCACAGAAGGTGAAATGTTCATATATGCATCTTATTAATCTGCACAATCTGGAGTCTGTGTTTAGTTTGTTCGGATTTAACATCAACTAAAATGAATGAAAAACAACTACTTATTACATTATTTAAATCATTTAAAATATTGATGGTAAAAATGTGATTATGACCAAATTCTTTTAAACTTTTGAAATGACCAACAACCAAAGATTGTAGAGCGACCTCTGATGCAGCCTGCAGATCGAAACAGAAACGTTTGAGCATTAAAAACATTTGATGCAACATAAGGTGGACTGTAGGATGTGTGGAATTAACATAACATTATAAATATTAAGACAATATGAATAGACTGTGCTGACATCACTGTGGGAATATTTGCAGCATGCATATAAAAATGCAATAAATAAATAATTACTTCTCATAATGCACTCAAAGACGGGTGCCGGTCCAGCATAAAAAGTCATTTTTTGTTCACTGGGTGGGATAAAGTTCCGATGCATTCACACCTGAGTTGCTCTGCACCATGGTTGGTTTGGAACCGCTCTGGGACCAGCTCTTCAGCAGGTCTCACTTCGCTTGGTTGGTGGCGCCAGAATTTACTGGGTTGTTTTTCACACCAGAGGAAAAGGTCCGAACCAAGGGAGGATATGAGTTAGAGTTTGTTTTAAGCAAATTAAACGAGGCCGTTGTAAGTATGTCCTCTGACTCATATCCACCTACATATTTGTAGCATATTTGCAACCTTTCATGGATGCAGTATTCCCTGATATCCATGGGTTCTTTCCAAGAGATAATGCACCCTGCTACAAGCAGGAACAGCTTGGGAATAGTTTGGTCTGTTTCCTTTAAGTTCCTTAAGTCTCACTCCAGTCAAACATCAATGGGATGTCCTGGAAAAGCATGTCTGATCCGTGGATTCTCCTCCTCACAGCTTGAAGGACATAAAGGATCAGTGCAAATATCTTGGCGCCACCTAAAGGTGTGCTGTGGTACCCCAGAACCTTTTTGGGTGTCTAAGTGGGTGGAGGCTTGTCAGGTCATAATGTTATGCTCATCAGTGTCTGCTGCAGCAGTGGTTGGTCAGTATCAGACATTAAATAGATTCTCCAGCAGTCCTCCCTACCTTCAGCCGCTGGTCTCATCCCTTCTCACCAGAGAAACTGTCCGCATCAGTTCAGCGGCGACATGAACCAACCGGCCAGCACCAGTGTGTGTCCCTGTGTGTGTGTGTGACCTGTAGCTGAGCGTGTGTGTTCTCTCTCCCCTCTTTAGTTGGAGCGGATGCTGGAGAGCAGCGCGGTGCGGGCCCAGAAGCAGCTGGTTCTGTTACACCGGGAGGACGGCCCGCCGCCCAGCGGGACGGCCGAGTGGCTCAACATGCGGAGCTGGATCTCCAGACACCACCACCTGTCCTGCCCCCGCAGAGTGTTCTCCAAGAGGAGCCTACCCAAGCTGGTATGGAACCCTCAGAGGCGGTTCTGACCCGCTCAGCCCTGCTGTGCCTGTGTCTGTGTGTGTGCTGAGGGGGGTTTGTGTTTTGCAGAGGGAGCTGTATGAGCGCGTGTTTGAGAAGTGTCCGGACCGCCACTCAGACTTCTCCCGTCTGGCCAGGATCCTGACAGGAAACAGCATCGCCCTGGTTCTGGGTGGAGGCGGAGCCAGGTACTGATCCATCAAGCTCAGACAGGAGGCTGGTTTTCCTGACCAGTACCTCTGTCCATGTAGCTAAGAAGAGGTCCTGCTAGGGACTGATGGGGTTACCCAGAACCCTTAGCATGGGACAGGAACTTTTTGTTTTAACATTTGAACATAAAACAACAAAATGAGGACCAACCAAACACAAAAAGAAAGGAGGGCTTCTGCCATCAGGCAGAGAATGTAACATACATAAGGTTACAACTTGTTGCACAGTTTGTGAGGTGATAGAAAGGATACTTCTAGGCTCTAAACAAATGTCTTAGTAAGGAAACAACTGCATTTCTTCCAGTAATGTTCATATTTTATAGAGTACATTCTCAAAGACATGAATTTTGTGTATTATTTCTGTCCAGTCCAGCACAGTTGGAGCTTCTTTGTCCAGCCATTCACATGTTCTGGCCTTTTATCTGGGAGTCTGTAATATCTACAGCAGGTATCTGTCCTTGTTCCTCACTCCAGGCCATATGTTGCCTAAATAACACACGTTGAAGCTCCCCTCAAATTGCAACCTCATTATCTGCTTGGTGCCTTCAACAACTTCTGGCCAGTAGGGGGCGATTCTAGGACAGTCTCAAAAAAAAAAAAAAAAAAGGAAGTGGCTTGCTGAGGAATATTCACACATCCTACAACAGTTACCGTGCTGAGTGTTTTTACTTTGGTGTTCTTTAATCTTAGGGGTGAGAGTATTTTTCTAAGCGAACTCCATGGGTTGGAGCTTGAAGTAGTGGCTATGGTTTTACATGTATTAGACCCGCCTTCTTCAGATAGACTTATTCAAGCCTCTTTCTTCCATTTACATTAAATGTATGTTGTAGATAGTTTCCTTTCTGTCTGTAGTGCTGAGCAGGTTGTAGAGATCTGCTCTTTAGTAGGTTTCCCTTTACATACATCTATGCAAATGTAGTCTAAAGACTTTCTGGGACAGGAACAGTTTGGACAGTTAGTATATGAGGATGGTTATTGTTGCCTTGTGTTTATATGGATCATATCAGAACGATTGTTCTCCTCCACTGCTGTGGCTTGTCCTGGAGCTCTGACCAGGTAGGCTCCTCCTCCTCTCAGCGACTCCCTGAGACACCAGCACACATGTGTAGAACATGCCTATATTTCCCCCACAGCGTCGTTAGTTTTAGCGAGGGATTTACTGTGGAGGAATTTTGATCCACTCTTCTTTGCTTTGGAACATGACTGGCCAGTTTTAGTCACACCTTAGCATCTCAGCTAAATTAGATCCTAAAAGAGCGTCACACTGTCCTCACCGCGTTTAGCTGTCTGGATGATGTTATTTTCCAAATGTTTGAAACATTTCTCTCATCGTTTCAGATAATATTTTTATGGAGATTATTCAGGATATGTGAAACGGACGTGATGATGGATGCTGCAGTGAAGAAGGTTTGGAACATTTTTCCAGACCCAGCCTGGTTCTAAAGGCTCTTGTAGGTTGAGAAGAGTTGATCAGGCTCTTTGTACAGTGTGAAGGAACACCTACTCGTACTGCTTCCTCTGGAGTGACTCTGAGACAGGTGGTACAAACTAAATAAACTGATTGGCTGATCATTCCCTACGGAAACAATGGACCAATCAGTTGTGTTCCCACTGTGCCATCAACATCAGCAGGCTGTTAAAACCACAGGTATTTCACCAAGCAACCATGCATTCTGCCATAGTGTGGAGCACGGTGGTGGAGAGGTAATGGTAGGGACCTCATCTGTCTGTGTGTGATGACCAGTGATGCCGGTAGTGCATTACTCTCAATATGACCACTTTTTCAGTAACAAGTAATCAGATTGTTACTATATCCATAGCAGTAATCAAATGAAAGTTACATGTCCACAATGTGCATTAATATTTTTGTAAGCAAAAAGATAGATTTGGTACAACAGCAGCAAGAGCAGTAGGAAAGCAAGCAACAATTGCGTTAAATAAGGTTCTGCATACCTTCTACAACACTGCTGCCATCTTTTCCTGTCGTAATCTGACAATGAAAAAGCCTGTTGCTGGTGTCAGCACGAGTTTAAAAAGTATAAAAGTATATTTCTAGCCTTACTGTCAAAATGCACTAAAAAGTGAGTATTGACAAAACTGGTTATTGTTTTATGTTATGTATGTTATGTTTTATAAAGCAACTTGTAATCTAATTTAGTCACCTTTGAAATGATCAGTAAAGTAACTAAAGTATTTTTGTAAGGAATAGTCAGTAATCAGATTACACCCAGCTAATCTACAACCAGTAAAAGATGGGAGGAGTTAGTGGATCAGATCAACTTGGAGTTTAGCTGGCCTGAATGCTTGATTCCTCCTCAGTGCTGTGAGAACCTAATAAAGTCATACAGGAGAGAGTTATCTCACCTGGTAGCTGCTGACGTTGTGCGTTAATGGAACGTTGGCGTTTCACACACTGGTTTAGTTTGGAGTAGAGCTGAGGTTGTTCTACAACACTAGAAAACGAGCACAGGAGGAGTTTCTAACATCCTGATGTGTCCAACCTCAGGCTGTTATCGCTTCCTACCAGGATTTATTATCTCTGGATCCTACATGCAGTACAGGAAACAATCCATTTATTATAAATGGTGTGAAACAGGATCAGTTGATGATGATGTTTCCCATCATCAGAGTGAGATAATAAAGAAAACAGAAACCTTTCTCTTATTACATGACAGATATGAGCCTGGTAGTCTCGGTTAGCTTCCCACTGAGACTGGATGAATCTGTTTCCAGGGGCTGCTCCCAGATCGGCATCCTGCGTGCGCTGAACGAAGCGGGGATCCCTGTGGACATGGTGGGCGGGACTTCTATTGGCTCCTTCATGGGAGCTCTGTATGCTGAGGAGAAGAGCAGCAGTCGGATGAGGGTCCGGGCCCGAGAGTGGGCTATGGTGTGTTGAACCCTTCTCACATAGCTCATCCCAACCTCGCTGCTCTCTGATTGAAGCCTTGTTCCTTACTCAGGCACAGTTCTCCTCACATCCTCTCCCTTTCTGGGCTTTTTTCAGGGGATGACTTCCTACTTTAAGAAGATCTTGGACCTGACCTACCCTGTCACCTCCATGTTTTCTGGAGCCTCCTTTAACTACAGTGTTAGCTCTGTCTTCAAGGACAAACAGATCGAGGTAGGCTCCTGGACACCAGCCACCTCTAAGGAAGAGGAGCAGGGACACCGAGGGCCCGCACAGTTTCAAACTGGATCTTTACACCCCTTGAACCTTTTCACTTTTTTATGTTTCAGTCACAATCTTCCGTGTTTTTGATTGAGATCTTATGTGACAGATTTACAAAGACAGTGGATAGTTTAGAAGGCCTATGTCCTGCTCCCATGACAGGTGGTAGGAGAACAAAGACAGTATGAGATGATGTCAGGATGAGAGAATACTAGGCGGGTGGTGGTGGGGGGGGATTTCCTACACATTAGATGGGACTGCAGCTGTACGTCAGCATGTCTCACCATCCTCTGTACCAGACTAGGAGGGAGACGCAATGTGTGTGTCGGTTCTTCAAGTCTCTCTGTCAGCATATTTCTTCCAGGGAGAGATTATTTGTTTTAGCCATTCAAGGCCACAGGGAGAAGAATTTCAGTTAAGAAATTGTTTTGGGTACAGGTGAGATCACTTTTCTCTTGCCTTAGTCTCTCTCAGCGTTTCCATACTCCAAAACAGACGAATTTAAGGTGAGTTTCCATCGAACTGGGCTGAAAGTTTCTCAAGTTTGTTTGTTTTTTGTGTATAGGTTCCGAGTTCATAGTCAGACCACGGCCTGGTCATTACAACCCTACACATTCCTTCCATTGGTCACGCAGCTTCCCAGTTTCTGCTTAAACCTGTTGAAATGTGTTACACTACGACCACACCCATCCCAAACAGTAGAAATCTAGTTACCATAATTCCAATTATGTAGATATCTTCTACATCCTCAATGGAAAGAAACTAGAGGTAGATGATCTTCCACTTCCTCCAGAAATCCATCATGTACAGCCGTGGAATGTTCCATTTGGGCAATATGGTTCCCTGACTAATGCAAAGAGGCATTCCAAAAAATAGACTGAGAAGACAGAGAGCGGCATATAAGAAATGAGAGATAGGGAGAGAAGGAAAAGGCGTGCGCTCTGGTAAAGTGCAGGAAGAGAAGGAATGATCAGAGTGCTCGTCCTGCTGGAGGCGAACCTCCAGCCCAGTATTAGGTCTCCTGCATCCTCTAACAAGTTATTCTCCCAGATACTGCTGGCTTTAGCTCCACCCATCAACTCTGACCTACTCTGACCTTCTAAAGAGGAACATCACAAAGCATGATGCTGCCAACACCATGTTTGCCCATAGATGTACAGTATTCATCATGATGGGAAAAGATGGATTCTTACTAAGATTAGATTAAAAACAAATTCAGCACAGTTTATTTATATAGCAAGAATTCACAGCGCATTACATCTTCATAAGAGAGGTCCTCTCAGTTCATTCACATACATTCCAACTATTCCTTCGGTTCATTACTGCAAACAGTTTAAAATGTGTCTATCAGATGGACTCTGTTTACTAAGTAGGTGACTGCAGTCTTTTTCACTGGATTATTTCTCACTTAGTATTAAAATAAAGTGAGTTATGACTGGTCTATAAATATGCAGATGAAAAGCATTGAAATCTGTGGCTGTGAAGTGCTGAAATGTGAAAAGGTTCTGGAGGTATTGTAAAGGGTCTGGCTCACTGTTGTACAGCGCATCATTACAGATACTCCTGTACTAATGCACCCTGCTGATTGCAGTTGTCTCTTCTTGTGTTCCTGTGTCTGTCACCTCTCTACTGCAAGGATCTGTGGTTGCCATACTTCACCATAACAACAGATATCACCGCCTCCTCAATGAGGGTTCACACTGACGGTGTGTGTGAAGTCATGACATCACTTCTCATACGCTTTCTATAAATCCAGTGAACCACTTTTAGTTGTTTTGGAGTCAGATCTTGATGAAACGACATTTGGAAGCTGTCCACCAAATTTTGCAAGTTCTCTCTCTTATAAGAGGAAAGAGAGGCCCGTTATTTTCATCATAAGTATAGTTTAACTATGAGAGACAAAATAAAAAAAAATAATCCAGAAAATCACTTGATCGGTTTTTGAAAGAATTGATTTGCTAACTATGGTGGAAAATTAGTATTTGGTCAGTTACAAAAGTTAATCTCAATCCTTTGTTATATACCCTTTGTTGGCAAAGCCATAGATAAACGTTTTCTGTAAGTCTTCACCAGCTTTCCACATTCTGTTGCTGCCATTTTGGCCCATTTTTCCATGCAGACCTCTGGAGCAGGGATGTTTTGGGGCTGTCGCTGGGCAACCAGACTTTCATCTCCCTCTAAAGATTTTTCTATGGGATTGAGATCTGGAGACTGGCTAGGCCAATCCAGGACCTTGAAATGCTTCTTAGGAAGCCACTCCTCCTTTGTTACCATGGCGATGTGTTTGGGATGATTGTAATGCTGAAAGACCCAGCCATGTTTCATCTATAAAGCTCTCACTGAAGTGATGGAAGGTTTTCACTCTAAATGCCACTATACATGACCCCATTCATTCTTTCCTTTACACGGATCAGCCATCCTGGTCCCTTTGCTGAAAAACAGCCCAAAGCATGATGCTTCCACCCCCATGCTTCACAGTAGGTATGGCTTTCTTTGGATGCCACTCAGTATTCTTTCTCCTCCAAACATGAGAAGTAGAGTTTTTACCAAAAAGTTCTATTTTGGTTCCATGTGACATTCTCCCAGTCCTCTTCTGGATCATTCAGATATTCTCTAGGAAACTTCAGACGGGCCTGGACCTGTACGGGCTTAAGCAGGGGGACACGTCTGGCTCTGTAGGCGGCGTAGTGTGTTACTGATGGTAGCCTTTGTTACTTTGGTCCCAGCTCTCTGCAGGTCCTTCACTGGGTCCCCCCGTGTGGTTCTGGGATTGTTGTTCACTGTTGTTCTGGTCATTTTGACCCCACAGGGTGAGATCTTGGTGGAGCCCCAGATGGAGGGAGATTATCAGCGGTCTTGGATGTCTTCCGTTTTCTAATAATTGCTCCTACAGTTCATTTCTTCACACCAAGCTGCTTAACTATTGCAGATTCAGTCTTCCCAGCCTGGTGCAGATCTACAATCTTGTTTCTTTGTCCTTTGACAGCTCTTTGGTCTTGGCCATAGTGGAGTTGTGGACAGGTGTCTTTTATACTGGTAACCAGTTCAAACAGGAGCCATTAATACAGGTAACCAGTGGAGGACAGAGGAGCATATTACTGAGGAAGTTACAGGTCTGTGAGAGACAAAAATCTGGCTTGTTTGTAGGTGACCAAATACTTATTTTCCACCATAATTTGCAAATAAATTCCGACAAAAAATAATAATTTTGAAATGGGAGAACTTGCACAATCTATGGCTGACTAAATATTTTTTGCCCAAATGTATATTTTTCCCATATTCTAATCCCAGACAAGTTGTCTTTCCCAAACCTAAACTTGTGTGTCGTCCGGCGCAGGTTCTCTTTGGCGTTACGTCCGTGCCAGCATGTCGCTGTCTGGTTACCTGCCGCCTCTCTGTGATCCCAAAGATGGTCACCTACTCATGGATGGAGGGTACATCAACAACCTCCCCGGTGAGAATTGTGCTTTAGGTTTTAATGGGAATGTCTTAAAATGACACGTTCATTGTATTCAGTCTGCAGACTGCAGGAACTGTTTTAGCAACAGAACACAAACATGTACAGTGCTTTACAGAAGTTTAGATAACTGAGAAGTGGAAGGGAACAGATCATCATCATCATAAACTTTATTAATCCCCAAGGGGAAAATAAAATACAAGTACAACTGAGCAGCATAACATTTAAGACAAGACATAAACAGACCCATATAAAAAATGGACTAAATAAAACAATAACTACCTATGAATTAATAAAATATCAACAGTGATAATGGTCTTTACTGGTAGTTATGAGGTCTTATCGTCTGGAGTTAAAAAGCAGAGTGGCTCTGGGAGCAAAGGTGGCTCTCCTCCTCACAGTCCTGCAGAAAGTTCAGCGGAGGCGCCGCCCAGAGGGCAGCCACTGAAATGCAGGGTGAAGAATGTGTGACGAATCATAGATGATTTTGGCTGCCTGTCTAAGGGCCTGTTGGCTAAAAACCTCTGCTAGAGTTCTGACAGGCAGGCCAATGATTTTTGAGCACACTGATACAGGAATCTGTTCCTATTCTGGAGACTGAGTAGAACCAGCAGGTAATGGAGAAGGTCATGATGCTTTCCAAGAAAGTGTAGTAGAAAGTCATCATGATGGGTATGCTGACTCCAAAGGAGTTGAGTTTCCTACGGAGATATAGCCGCTGATGGCACCTCCTGAGAATCTCCTCTGTGTTAGCAGAGAATTTCAGGAGGTGGTCAAAGATGGTTCCTAGATATTTGTACTGCTCAACGACCTCCACTGGCTTCCCATGAATGATGGTGACAGAGTTAGCCAGATCCCTCTGTCTACTGGAGAAGGTCATCACCATCTCTGTGGTTTTGCTCACGTTCAGTTCCAGTCTGGAGATGTCACACCACTCTACAAACTCCTGAAGAGCAGGTCCATGATTGTGCAAAGAGCCTGACAGCAGTGAGAGGAGAACTGTGCTTAGCGTATTTTACCAGGTGACTTTTAGGCTGTGTGGATCTGCAGTCATCAGTGTAAAGGATGAAGAGCAGAGGGGAGAGCACACTGCCTGGGGGGAGCCAGTGGAGGGGGAACAGAGACCAGAAAGAGAGTTGTTGACCCGAACTCTCTGAGTCATGTTGGTCAAAAAGTCCAGTATCCACAGGATTAGCTGATCATCCAGGTGAAATCGAGAGGAGAGTTTAGTGGCCAAGGTATGGGGCTGCAGAGTGTTAAACGCTGATGAAAAATCAGCAAACAGAAGTCTGGCGGAGGAGTCAGGGAGCTCCAGGTGTTTATGAAGGACGTCCATCATCGAAACCTCTGCGTGCACCATAAGCAAACTGGAGTGGATCCATCTGAGGGTCAGTTGTTGTTACAATGTGCTGTTTTCCATGGCCTTCATCACCAGTGAGGTGAGGGCCACAGGAGGAAGGACAATCCCAGACTTCAGATTCATGTTTAGAAATCATTTTATGTTCAGATTTGGACAACAATTGGTTACATTGTATTCAGCTAAGCTAAGTCTCTCCTTCATAAATCAGACCAGCTTATGTGGCCCTGCTGAAAAACTTTCCCACAGGATCATGCTTCCACCTTCATGTGCGTTCAGAGTGATGGACTGTGGTGGTTTCCTTACACACATAGCATTGTTGCTCAAAGATTACACACATTAACCTGACATTTAATCAGAACTAAGTGCTCTTTGTACACGCAGTCACTGACTCCCTCTGCTGGTAGCTCAGAGGAAGCATGCCGACTTCCAGATTGTGTCACAAAAGAAGGGGGAGTCTCAGCTCAGGCTTGAAAATGTTCAACTCAATTTCATTTCACTTTAATTATATAGCGCCAATTCACAATGCCATCTCAAGGCATAAAATAAAAATCATTTCAATACAATTATACAAACATTCCAATCAGTCAAAAGTTTTATATGTAAGGAATACCAGCAGATTGTGATGAGTCATTGATGTGAGGTTGTGCCCGGATCATGCAGACTCCAACCACAGTAATTCCTCAGCAATTCCTCATACTGAGGAAGCATGTAGCGACAGTGGAGAGGAAAAACTCCCCTTTAACAGGAAGAAACCTCCACCAGAACCAGAACCTGGCTCAGTACAAGCGGCCATCTGCCAGGACTGTCTGGGGGTCTGAGAAGACAGAGAAGAGACAGCATGGAGGATGCTTGGTGACTTTGAGCATCATCTGGACCAACGCTCCCCATCCAGCAGGGGGCATTATAGCTGAGCAGGGTACCACACCATGTGGAGCTTCTATGGGGAGAAAAACACAGAGAAAACTGGGTTAACAATTGCAATAACAACAGAAATATATCTGGAGAGTAGTAGGAGAGAAAAGTAGAAAAGTGAAGAAAAGTGGTCAGTCTGTCCTCCAACAGTCCAAGCCTATAGCAGCATAACTACAGAGATAACTCAGGATAACCTAAGCCATTCTAACTATAAGCTTTATCAAAAAGGAAGGTTTTAAGCATTAAAGGTCTTACACAAGAGTGTCTGCCTCATGGACTAAAACTGGGAGCTGGTTTCACAGGAGAGGAGCTTGAAAACTAAAAGATCTGCCTCCTATTCTACTTTTAGAAATCCTAGGAACTACCAGTAGACCTGCATTCTGAGAATGAAGTGCTCTGATAGGAACATATGGAACAATCAGATCTCTGATGTACGATGGAGCTTGATTATTAAGGGCTTTATATGTAAGGAGGAGGATCTTAAACTCTATTCTGGATTTAACAGGGAGCCAATGGAGAGAAGCCAAAACAGGGGAAATTTGATCTCTCTTTTTAATATTCATCAGAACTCTTGCTGCAGCATTTTGGATTAACTGAAGGCTTTTAATTGCATTTTGTGGACTTCCTGATAATAAGGAATTATAGCACACCAGCCTTGAAGTAACAAATGCATGGAATAGTTTATCAGCATCACTCCTGGACAGGATGTTTCTGATTTTAGCAATATTCCGAAGGTGAACGAAAGAAATCTTAGAAACATGTTTAATATGGTTGTATATCATCAGC
Organism: Apricaphanius iberus; assembly: GCA_028564705.1. Taxonomy (NCBI): domain Eukaryota; kingdom Metazoa; phylum Chordata; class Actinopteri; order Cyprinodontiformes; family Aphaniidae; genus Apricaphanius; species Apricaphanius iberus. Next base: position 274,371 of record JAPXFQ010001128.1, on the reverse strand, counting down.
ATAACGGTGGAAATTCATTCCATGTTGTCTAATTAATTTAGCAATAGGAAGCATATATATAGTAAAGAGAATCGGTCCAAGCACAGAACCCTGTGCTTGTGGTAACCTTTGTGGTACAAGTAACCTTTGAGTGTGAAGAAGATTCATCATTGACATGAACAAACTGGAATCTTTCAGACAGATATGATTTAAACCAGCCTAGTGCTGTTCCCTTGATCCCTACATGTTCGAGCCTTTCTAAGAGAATATTATGATCGACTGTGTCAAAAGCAGCACTGAGATCTAACAAGACCAGAACAGTCACAAATCCATTATCTGAGGTTCTTAGAATAGCACGTTCAGTTCCGCTTTGTTTAATTTATTAAACTGAATATCAGGACGTTGAACTCAGCGAACAACAACCCTGAGCCCATGATAACGCCACCATCTGGACAAAAAAGACAGCTCTTGTAGGATGAGTACATGGTGCCTCGGATGTGAGCTAATATATTCAGATATCAACCGGAACCAATCAGTGCTCAGGTTTGAAGTATCATGGTGGTTTACAGTCTGAAGAACATCATTCTTAGTCGATAATAAAAAGCTAGCCAGATGGTGAGGGATGTTTCTGTCCTCCTCCTGTCCAGCTGACGTGGCTCGCTCCATGGGTGCCAAGGTAGTCATCGCCATTGATGTCGGTAGCCGTAATGAAACCAACCTTACCAACTACGGCGACAGTCTGAGCGGCTGGTGGCTGCTGTGGAAAAGACTGAACCCGCTGGCTGAGAAGGTCAAGGTACTGCAGCCCAGTCACACAGATACTAAAGTATCTGTAGAGACCGCTCTGTGGTGTGAACCACTCCTCCTCCTTCTCCTCACAGGTTCTGAACATGGCCGAGATCCAAACCAGACTGGCCTACGTCTGCTGCGTCAGGCAGCTGGAGGTGGTCAGAGACTGCGACTACTGCGAGTACATCCGGCCGCCCATCGACCGCTACGGCACCCTGGATTTTGGCAAATTTGATGAGATTGCTGTGAGCTTTCCTCCTTTTCTTCTTCTTCCTGCTTCTTTTGGATGTCATGTTGAAAATGAAAGAGTTTAAAACTGGAAGTTTGAAGCCGTACTCTGGTCTGGGTTTACAGGAGGTGGGATACCAGCACGGAAAGACCCTGTTTGACGTGTGGCACCGCAGCGGCGTGGTGGACAGCATGCTGAGGGACAGACATCAGGAGGAGTTCCATAAAACCAAGACTGGACCTGTGAGTGACCACAAACCCAGCTGATTATAAGGCATTCAGATGATTTCTGGAAGATGTTAGTTAGCATTTTATCTGGCTTTGAGTCAAAGGTTTCTGTAGTGAAAACCTGCTGTTTGTGTCTGGAACATTGTAATATTTTTATGACATGCTTTCATCATATAAATATAAAAAAACAATTGATCAAGCATTTGAGGTAAAGATTAATTAGAGGGAAACATTCCCAGCTGACTCAAATCTGCTTCAAATAACTTCTACTTTCTTGATGAATTGTATGTAGAACCCTTTTACTGTCGTAACAATATAGCTGTTCTGTCAAAGTGAAAAACCTCCCAAAGTTCCCCAGCTGTCTGTCTCTCTGTCCCCATCTCTAGAGACCAGCTAGTCCAGTAAAATCCTCCAGGTTATACTGGGACAGACATATGTATAAACAAACTTCACCTTAAACCAACTACTGCGTGTTTATTTACAGGACAGATGTTAGGTCACTTCCTGGTCATGAGGTAGTATCAGAAGTCAGCATGTGTCTATTATTAGATCAGTTCATTATAAATAACAGTTATCCAGCTAAAAGCACTGATTTATGTGAAATGGATTAATAATTCAATGATTTCTTGAAACTATAAATGCAGCTTTGCTGTTACAGATAATCATGAATAATTAGGAGAGGGGGGGGGTGTCCAATGGGTGTGAGAGAGGGAAAGCAGTCTGTGTAAAACAGCCTTTCAGTCAGCGTGTCCACATACAGCGAGAGAGAGACGAATTATTGCTTCGGTCCAACTGAAATCGAACTTTTGAAATGTACGTGTACACTTTAGTCCGAAGTGGAGTTTGAGAAGTCAGAGTGAGCAACCCAGATAATGTGATTGGAAAATTGAATTTCTCTGCGTTGAAACGCCATCTCCACTGGCCGAGCTTTAAGGAGCATGGACACTCCCACTTCAGGAAGCAATGAAGGAAGTAACAACTGCAACAACAGACCAAGCAACAGCAACGAGTGTAACCCAATCAGACAGTACAGTCCTTCCTAAATGTTCTGTGCTCCAGCGTTGTTCTTCATATCTTCACTCATTGTTCATATCCTGATTTTACTCCGTCTGCTTCTTTACAATCTGTTTACTATCTGTGTGACTCTAGTCCAAGGAGAGAATGTTAGCACAAAAAGGGCACATGTCGCCACCTAGTGGTGTGGAGTCAAACACATATGATATGCTGAGTAACATGTAAACTGTCAGCTCTGGCTAACCCATTACTGCTATAAGCTCCATATAGATGTGCAGGAAAACATTCTGACTGTTAAAACCAAAACACGCCTCATTATACTTTAGCATCAATTCTCACAGTTAGAGCTAGTAGACTGCTACATTAACTCTGACTTTCCTAATGCAGCCTGTTTCCGTGACACACAGAATTGGACTCTTTGTTAGGATGAAGATTGTGTGTTTAACGTCTGAGTAGCCAATCACGTGTAGAGGATAACACGCATTAAATCGATTCCATTCGCCTGCAGATTTCTCCTTTGCTCTGGTTCTCTGCTGTCCATCCTTGTTTCCTGAAGAAGTGAAGTTTGTCCTGAAAAGAAAGGACATCTTCTCCTGATAGTGTTGTTAAGTTCTTGTCTCATAATGCTTCATTACACGGAGTAATGAAGCATTACTTGCTGCCAGTTTCAAACAAGCTCTGCGCTGGTGGTAACCTGGCTCTGTAGCACACTCCTCCAGGTCAGACCGTTTTCTGAGGTGAATGTATGGTGGTCAGATGGACCCTGATAGAAAACCTGATGCTGCTGCACAGAAACATGGAGCAGAAGCCTCTGTGCACTACCTGCTGATGAGTGTCCTGCTGAAATGAAATGTCTTCCAGGTGGTCACATGTCCAAACGCCTCCTTCACTGACTTGGCAGAGATTGTGTCCAGAATTGAACCTGTGAAGAACGCTGTTATAGAAGGTCAGTCGGCTGTAGAACATCTAAACTGATCCCAGGATGAGAACAACGCTGAAACTCCCACTGTTCTTTGTTTCATATGCTTTCAGAGGAACTTTCCGATGAGTACCAGACCGACTACGATGAGGAGGCAGTGGAAAGCGCTCTGTCTGACTTTGAAGCCTTCACTCCTGGCAGTGAGTTCACTGAGGGAGAGGAGACCGCTGAAACTGTGAGCACCACACCATCATGTAGCTAGAGGGTTCTCATCTGCTCCATAAATGTATTGTTCTGATGAAAAGTTCACATCCTGGCCATGAATGTCTTATTCATTTTGGGCCTTCTTTGACGCTGTGGAGCCGTTCTTATTGAGGGATTCTGGAAAAACCTCAGACCCCTTTGGTTCCTTGGAACCTTCATGTCAGCGCTCCATTCCTACACCAGTTTTGATGTGTATTTCCATTTGATATCCACCAGAACCTCAGCATGATGCTACCATTACCATGCTTCATATGTAGAACAATGTAACTGAGCCTCACCTTGACTCCACCAAACATACCTCTGTCTTTATCTGATAGTGACAGCTGGTGTCACATGATCAAAGGTCTGACCCAAATGGTTCAAATCAAACATGATGTTGGTGTGAATTAGTGCCTTTAAACATTTCATCGCCAATAACAGAAAAAACATGTTGTTTTACTAGGATGAAGAAGCTCCTGTCCAGGTTAGACAACGGCTACAGAACGCGACTCAAAATGCTCATCTGTGACCGCTGTCACATGTCCCCGGATCTCAGACAGCAACCGACTGGGAACCACAGGAAGGCGCACATTTCAGAGCAATTTTCACCACTCACCTCCAGGGAGCAGTTTGGTACTCTGTGGACAAGACTGCTTTAACTGGGAAGCATGGAGTGGATTGGTTGGTGATTTAATCCCAGGATCCTCCGTGTCTCCTGGACATCACACTGACTCTGTGTGACTGTTTCACCATATCAGGGCGCTGTGTTGAGCATGGACCGTGGAGTTTATCTCTTTAGCATCAGTTTTTCATCTAATTCTTGTGTTTAATCCAACTTGTTGCATCATAGTCTGTCCAGTGAAAGCTCCCTGACTGCTGCAGCTACGACTCAAACTATTCACACCCTCCCTAACGAAACAGTCTAACATTATTATTCTGTTAGGAAATATGAGCCAAAATCCTTCCAATGTTACTTCTGTCATCAGTCAAGCAAACTTCTGCAGAAGACGTACAAAATGTCTTAAAGTATATTGCCTTCCAAAAGTATTCACACCTCTGTGCTTTGTTGAACATTGGCTGTATTCTGTGTGGACATTATGTGATAGAACAACACAACAGTGATGTAGAAATGAAGGATTCATGTTCTCAGATGTAGCATTCAGCCCCCTGAGTCCATGCTTTGTAGAACCACCTTTCTATCCTGTGTGTAGCTCTGGTGTTTGGTGCCCTCTGCTGGAGGGTGAACCTTGACTCCAGCCCTCTGTCTGCTGCTCCTGCCTCTATAGGATTCAGCTCCGTCCATCTTCCCATCCCACAGAGTAAAGCTGCCGCACCATGTTTCATTGTAGATGTTCTGCTCAGGGTTAGGTTTATACGTAGGTCACCAGTTCAGCTTTGGTTTCATCTATTCAGGACACCTCCTTCTTCTAGGAACAGATATGTGACTTCAGTCCGTTTAAAAATGTCTCCATTTTTCCTTTTTCTTTTTTGCTCTTCCATGAAAGCCAGAAGACTCAGCTAACAGGATTCCTACCAACAGATTCTGCCATCTGAGCTGTGGATCACTGCAGCTCCTCCAAAGCTTCCCTGGGCCTCTTGGCTGCATCTCTGAGTATTCCTCTCCTAGCCTGGCCTGTCAGTTTAGGCTGGTGGTCATCTTCTAAGAAGGTTTGCAGTTCCTCCCTCCTCCTCCTGTATTCAGTTGATGGATGTATCAATTGTTTTACACCCTAACCCTGCTTTAAACCCCTCCCTGACCTGTGGGCTACTGGTTTTTCCCTGAAGAATCTCTGAGGCCAGAACCAGAACATTTCAACAGGTGGACTCTGTCGTGACTTTAAAATACAAGGGCTGAATATTAAAATGCTTTTTTTTTTCTTAGTTGTAAAAAGTTCCCAGTTGTACATTGTTGTGGTCTGTCTTACAGAAGCCAAAGGAAATAGACTTATTATAACATCCCATACTGTTTACAGTCTGGTATAGATGACCTCATCTCTATCACTGGATCATATGGCAAAGTAGAGTTGACCCTTGTTCAGTATTAACTTCATCTGTTCAACAGCCTGAGGAGCTTCTTCCTCTCTTAGATCGTTCTATGATAAATGTACACATATTTATAGAATCTGTGACAATAAATGTATCCGAGATCATAAATGATTCATTCTGACCAGAGTCTAACATTTTCCTTGTGTCCACATGCGTTATAATACAGCCTAGAGCGCACTAAGAGCACTTCTGAAGGATTTAGTAGAAAGAATGTCTCCCAGTCTTCAGGCTACAGCTGGAACACATTCAGGCTGAGCTTTTAAACAGCTGAGCCCTCAGTGGTTCGGTACCTTCGCTTCTTTACCAGGACGGCCTTAACATGCTCCACATATCCTAGATTCATTTAGAATGTCAGTGCTACTATTAAGGTTGGATACCAGATTATGATGTAGACAAAACTTTCTGCTCATATACTGTAACTTGCTGGCGGATTGTCATGAGGCTGTAACGCTTAGTTCAGGTTCATTGTTCTGTCAGCAGCTTTTTATGGCAGCCAGCCTGTTTTCTGTTGGCTCTGCTTTATAACTGGATAGAAGTGTTGTAGAAACTAAATGTCGTAGTTTGAATACCGACATGTTTGATGCCGGCGTCACCTGGTCTGTGTTTACTGAAATGTTATAAAATTGTAACTTTAAATCTTTTGTTGTGATTAATATTTAAGTTCAACCCTTGCATACAATGATTTATTAGACATGCAGTGTTTGAACTTGCATATTCTAATAACTGAAATGAAACATTTGCCTTGTTTAAAATTAAACATTCAGTGACTGTAAAGCTGAACCATTCTAGCTGAGTGACTTTGCTTATTTCTGCTGTGAAACTATTATGGGTAAAAAAAATAGCTCTTCTATCGAAAAAGATGAAACTTTAATAAACAGGTTTGGTCCAACATGGAGGGACAGAGCTAACTCTACTATTCCCTACCAACCCTTCTGGTTTAGCCCCTTAAATACTACAACCCAAATCAGAAAAAGGTGGGAAAATATGGAAAACACAAATAAAAAATGAAAGTACATTTTTCTAAATTTACTTTAACTTGTATTTTCTTGCAGACGTTATGAACACAAAGTATTTTATGTTTTGTTTGGTCAACTTCATTTCATTTGTAAATCTACATATTTACCAAAAAAAGGTTGGGACAGTAAACAATTTAGGGCTAGTAATCATCTAAACTGGTTAAATAATTAAATAAAGATGTGATTTGAAGTTTTGCCAATTATGATTTGGTACAAAACGAGCATCCAAGAAAGGTCTTGAATTATATGGATTTTAGCCAGCATGTCATGCAGCCGACTCACAACAGAGGACACACCCTGGACTTGGTCATCACATATGGCCTGTCCACCAGTGTGTCCTCTGTTGTTGTCCACTACTGTATGTTTTTCAAAATCACCAGTTTTATCCAATCAGAGACCTCTGTGAGAACTGTCAGGAAGCGTCATCAAACCCCTGAAGTGGCTGCAGGTTTTCTTGAAGTTTTTAAAAAGTTCCCTCCTGTTCCTTTACCTGCCCCCTGTGATTTTAATGTAAATGATTTTAACAGTAGGATTCAATCTGCTCTCGACCTGCTGGCTTCACTTAAAATTGTAAAGATACATTCAAAACGTACAGTACCATGGAGAAACAAAGTTCTTAAAAAATTAAAGAGGAGCTGCAGGATGGCAGAAAGGAAATGGAGGACAAATAAAATCACAATAAATAATCAGATATACATAGAACATCTCAAATTATACAATAATGCTTTAAGAAATTCCGGAAATACTTACTTTTCCAGAATCATCTCAGAACATAAAAATAATCCCAAAATTCTGTTTTCCACCATTGACAACATTTTACATTAAATTCTAATACTTTTCAGAAAACCCCTCAAACATCTCTGTGAGGAGTTTGCAGACCACTTCAGAGGGAAGGTAGACACCATCAGATGTAATATTTTATCCTCTCAAACAAACATGGTTTTAGACAAATCAGAGTGTCTGCCTTCACCAGAGGAAACACTGGACAGTTTTGTCCTGGTAGAAGCTGGGACCCTTGATAAAGTTTTCTCCTCAGTGAGGCCCACCACAAGCGCTTTGGACCCGATTCCCACCGGGTTTTTTAAGCAATTTTATGGTTCTTTTAAAGACGAGATTTTAAACTTTATGAATTGCTCCCTTCATTTAAAGCGGCGGTAGTGAGGCCCCTGCTGAAGAAGAGCCATTTAGATTTTAATGATTTAAACAATTACTGACCGATATCTAACTTACCATTTTTAAGCAAAGTTTTAGAAAAACCTGATTTATTCAACTCAATGATTTTATTCAACTCAATGATTTTATTCAATTCAATGATTTTATCAACGCTGATAATGTCCTAGAGAAATTTCAGTCTCGTTTTAGGATGAACCACAGCACCAAGATGGCTCTTTTAAAGATTTTAAATTATTTCAGACTAAACTATGATAGTAAGAAGGTGACAGTGTTGGTTCTTCTGGATCTAAGTGCTGCCTTTGATACAGTTTGATACAGTAGAGCACACTATTCTTTTAACCCGTTTAAAACAGATCTGCCTCTCTGGTTCTGTTTATAAATGGTTCACATCATATCTCACAGACAGGACTTTTAGATACCTGTTCCTCTAAGGTCCATAAGATCACATGTGGTGTGCCCCAGGGTTCAGTTTTAGGCCCAGTGCTTTTTAAGCTCTGAATGCTCCCTCTTTGGGTATCATCAGCATAACTGTGAAAGTTAACTCCATGTCTCCTGATGACACACGGCCAATGGATGCACTTTTTAACTACATTTTAGACATCAAATCCTGGATGGCGGAAAACTTTCTCCAGCTCAACCAGGACAAAACTGAGGGTTTAGTTATCGGTCCTGAGGCCCAGAGAGAGAAACTTTTACCAAAACTACAATCATTGTCTTTTAATCCTTCTTTACAAGTGAAGAATCTGGCCGTGATTTTTGACTCTGAGCTGTCTTTTGTTCCATACATTAGAAATATCACTAGAATAGGTTTTTATCACCTAAAGAACATTGCCATTCTCTCTCGGGCCAATACGGAGACGCTAATGCATGCTTTTATCACCAGTAGAATCAATTATTGTAATGCCCTGCTTTCTAGTCTTCCCAAAAAGACTACCTCAAGCTTACAGCTTTTACAAAATTCAGCAGCTCGTGTCCTGATGAAGACCAGGAGTTGGGAGCACATTACAACGGTCTTAGAATCACTGCATTGGCTCCCCGTATGTTTTAGGATCCATTTTAAGGTTCTTTTAATGATTTTTAAGTGTCTTAATGGTCTTGGGCCTTCTTATCTGTCAGAAATGCTTTTACCATATGAACCCTCGTGGTCTCTGCCCTCCTCTAGCAGTCGTCTCCTTATCATTCCCAAAGTCAGGACACAGACTCATGGTGAGGCGTCTTTCCATTATTATGGCCCTCAACTCTGGAACAGGCTGCCAGAGGACCTAATGTGAGCACGTTCATGTTTTTAAGAAAAAGCTAAAGACTTACCTTTTTAGCCGAGCTTTTAACCGATTATTATTTATTAATATCTGTTTAATCGCACTGCATGTTTTATTTGAACAAATTTTTTGTTTAGTTTTTAACTATTTATTATTTATCTGCTAGGGCTGAACGATTAATTGCATATGCAATTAAATCGCAATTTGGTAAAATGCGATTTCCTAATCGCAAAGGCTGTGATTTGACTTGATGTTAACATATCTGGTGAAGTCACATGACTTGCAAACAGCTCAAACAACGCAGGGAGAGAAGGAAACGCTGCACTTTAACCAGTTATAAAATGACCTAAAGCTTAACAGAATCCAATGCTACACAATATTTGGTAGCAAAGAGGAACAGTACATCAGTTGTAAGAAATTATATCTGCTATGAAAACGTTGATGCTGCGCAACGCCAGGTATTATGCAGAACCCGTCTTGGTATTGTTGCTGCCTCACGAGGTAGGCTACAGTACGAACCTTTATCAACACCTAAAAACATCACACCACCATATATGAGAGTTGCACGGCTAAACTGACCGCCACCAGTGTTTCAATTTCCAGTAAACAAACTTTGAGGCGACAGGGATCGCTGACCGAGCTGTTTGAAAGAATCGCTCCTTACGAACATAAAAAAACGGGACACGGAAATAATTCGTGGTATAACGGGTTTTATAGACAAAAGTATGCATTGATAAGCATGATGAATAAGCTAGGATTCAATCTCACACACACAGAAGGTCATTTTAACCTGTAAAGCACTTTGAGAAGCTTTGTAGTTGGAAAGGCGCTTTATAAATAAAGTTTGTTTGATTGATTGATTGATTGATTGATTGATTGATAGTCCTTTAACGGTAGAGATCGGATCACAGTTCACCAACGACTACGTGAGAAAATTATTGACATGTTTAAAAACAATGTTCCGCAAAGAAAGTGTTATGGGAAAATTTATATTAAGGGATTTATATTAGGAATTATCTGTTCTGTGTATTCTTACATGCTGAGAGAACTGTGTGCTATTTGTTAGATATAGTGATAGTCGTATTCTGTGATACTGTATAATATTAGGTTAGGTCAAATGAACTGATATTAGGATCCCTACATCCTGTATTGCCATGGAAACGACCCTCGGAGCACTGGATATCCTGACTTGCCCTAAGATTGAGCCTGTCCTATCAGATGAAGATGCCTGAGAGTCGGTTGACTTCCCCATGGAGAAATGTTTACTGATATGGTGTAGACAATACCAAGGTTGTCTATAAAGTAGTCAGTCAGTTGGTGGAAGGCAGGATTCAGCTGTTGCTAACACTCTGTAACACTGTTCCTCCTTGTTTGTACGAACAAGTTTCAATTAAACCTCCAATAAGTGAAGTAATCTTTTCTCACCTCCTTTATTTAAAATGTTTTTTCTGACTACAAAAGATAGGAAGTTACTTGTATTTTTCACCTCAACAGTGCATAACATAATTAAAAGATTCAAGGAATCTGAAGGAATTTCAGTGCTTAAAGGACAAGGGGCTCCAGCCTTAGCTGAACATTCGTGATCCCCGATCCCTCAGGCGGCACTGCATCAAGAATCATCATTCATCTGTCAGTGATATGATATCACCACACGGGCTCAGGAATACTTTGGTCAACCTTTGTCAAGTACCACAAAACGTAGTGACGTCCACAAATACCAGTTAAAACTGTGAGGGACAGAATCTTAAACAAAAATGCAGAAAATTACCGTGGATGATTTTTAAATAATTTCCATTTTATTGCATGGCTCTCATCGTCCATCAGCACAACTTTTATTTATGCTCATTTTGTGCTCCTTCTATTTTGTGAACAATTGCACGAACAGTTGTCACCTTATCTCCCAGCTTCTTGTTGATGGTTTTGTATGCTTTCCAGTTGGGATGTCCGATATTATCGGCCTAAAGTCATTATCGGCCGATTTTGGCATTAAAATGTAATATCGGAAATTATCGGTATCGGTTTTTATTTTTTTAATAAGATGAGGTTTTCACACCTACACATATTATATATCAAACTCTTCAGCTACTTCTTTTCTCTGTCATAATGTAAAAATATGACAGATTTGAGGTTTAGTTTTATTTGTTATTTATTTGTTATTTGTTTAGATATTATTTGTTTGAGATAACTTTCAATATATCAAAAGGCTTCTTCTGGGGCAACCTAGACCGTCTATAGGGCGCACTTGGTGACGTTATCAGCCACAAAGGTATAATGTTGTTGACATTTTCTAAACGTAAAAATTTGTCCTGAGTGGTGGGCCTTTGTCAGTATTCTCTGTGTAAGAAAATGTTCCAGCTACTTTTGAAGACAAAATAAAAATGGCACCTTTTTCAATTGCCTAACTAAAATTCTAGTACTTATTATATTTCCAAAAATTTTTAAAACTGAGGTATGCATGATACAAGATATTTCATTGTGGTTACCTTAAAGGGTTTAGTAGTTTTTGTTTTTTATGAGGGAGTGTCCCCACATATCGGTATCGGTTTATATCGGTAACAGAAATTATCAGTTAGGCTATATCGCTATATCGGATATCGGTAAAAAAGCCAATATCGAACATCCCGACTTCCCAGCTTTGTGCCTGTCTACAATTCTGTCTCTGTGATCCTTGGACAACTCTTTGGTTTTTCCCATGTTGGACAGTTTGGAGTCTGATTTACTGATTGATTCTGTGGACAGGTGTCTATTGTACAGGTGACTGGTTAAGACAGGTGTCTTTAATGAGGGTGACTAATTGAGTAGGACGGTCTAATCAATCTGTGGTTGCTGTTCAAATACTTTTTTCAATCAATGAAATGCAAATCAGTTTCTATCTTTTATTTAAACTTTTTTTTTCAATTTTCCTTTTGATGTGCTATATGTCACGGTTAAAATAAACCTACCATTAAAATGATACTGTTCTGAGCCTTTTCATTTCTTTTTAGTTGGACAAACGTACAAAATCAGTGAGTGGTCAAATCATTTTCAGTTTTTTTCCTTGTTTCATCAGTGTAAACTTATTTTTCCGATTAGCAAACCTCAGGATCACAGCTGGCTTGTTGTTGTCCTTCTTCGTGGAGAGAGGGTGACAAGCCTCGATTGAATTCACATCCAGATGTTTATCCTTGGACCTAAGAAAGGCCTCCACCTGTTGTTCCACGGAGTTTACCTCCAGGTCTCCCGTCTCGTCCTCATTGCCAGTGGTCACTGCATGAGTATATGAACAAGGTTTTATTTTGTGCCTAGTCACAATCACATCATTGAATATGGCTCCTAATCCTCCACTTTCCTCTCCACTTCTCCACAATCTGAATCCGTAACTGTGTTATTTCCTCCACCAGTGTGAGAATCATATGCTGCTTAGCCTTTATAGCTCCTATATCCTGGGAAAGAAAATCCAGTGTTTTCCTTATATCCTCTGCCTATTCCACTGCTGGGTTTTTCTTTGGTGCCATCACGATGACAAATGACACACAAGATAATTGTGAGCATAATCCTTTATACATGCCAGATATGTCAGCATTATCATACCATTACCCCCTGCATTTCGCAATATTAATATTCATCTCTTCTAAAACGTTGAGTACAGACTCATAAAGATTTGTCTGCATGACTTTCAATTGGTTGAAACTTCAGAATGCATTCCTGAGAGTGGCCTTCAGGTGACACATATCTTAAGCTGATCAACATGTGCCACATCTGGAATCAAGACAACATTGTTCGAGAAGTATTTGGCCATTTTTACTGCACTGACAATTTAACATAAAACATGATCACCCATCAGTTGAATAAACTCCTTACATGTGTTAGAAAAAAGATAGGAATTTGTTTTTGCATTTCTATATTTTTCTATCTGAAACTTCAGAATTCCCAGATTATTCCCATTATTAAGCCCTGCCAAAAACATCACTGGAGCCTCTAAGGCTGTTTCCACACGTGTTTGGGTCGAGCCAGGCGCCTCTCCAGAAGTAAAAGGTTTACATTTGTTTCAATTTTCTACAATTACGGCTTCTTTCACAAATTCTTTTTGTCATCGCTCTACAGAGCTGAACGTTGTGTATCCATGGCAACTAGACAGAAGTTGATGCTTATCCCAACAGGAAAAGAAGCCTGGCTGAGATGTAAACAGAACACACGTGAACCATAGAGAACGAACAGCAACGCCGTTGCCCCTGATGCTGCTTTTGGCATTGTACATATTTTATCTGTTTCAATGTCAGGAATATGTTCAATTTCAAAACGAGGCATTCTATCCTGACAACGAATCTGTAGTGGAACAGCGCGGGAGAATGGATATCTCTACAACACATCTGCTTACGGGTACCCGTTTAGTTAAAAATGGCGGAGTATCTGGACTTTAGGGCGAGCTAAAGTTGCTGCGCGTTCACACATTACTCGCGCCGCATTTCAGGTCGACGCAAGCCGCTCCGAGACCCACATCTCTAAGTCAGCAATGAAATGAAGGAGATGAAGGACAAAGACATTAAACTCTAACACTTTATATTGATAAATTGTTGCTTGACACCCAAGGAACAGGACACAATGATTTACTTTTAAAAATTAACACATCAAATTTCTTATTAATATGTTACCATAAAATGGGATTTTTCTTCCCTGGTCTATAAATGTGAAATGACAAAGGCCCAGTACCGGCCACTAGGTGGAATGATGATCCATATTTATCCTATCGCCAGACAAAGTGCATAAATAGAGTTACAACTGCAGTAAGGACTAACATCTTGAGCTCACCAAGTTTCCGTGACAACCATGAGATCTTATCCACTTTACAGCAGCCTGTAGTTGATTACATCATTAGAATACCTCCACTATACTGGTATGCGACTGGTTTTCCAGCTGAAGTCTGAATTATTGGAGTTGAACCAGAATATGATTTTATTGATGAGGTTATTGAGTCGTTTTAAGTCCCTGGCTCTGATGCTGCTACCCCAGCAGATGATGGATGCAGAGATGACACTCTCCACGCAGACTTATGAAAGATCTGAAGGATCTAAGCTTCCTCAGAAAGTCCAGTCTGCTCTGTCCCTGCTTGTAGACGGCTTCACTGTTCAGTCTCCAGTCCAGTCGGGTGTCCAGGTGAACTCCTTAACCACCCCCACTTCTTCTCCTGGGATGGAAACAGTCTTTGACTTCTCCTGTTTTGTTCTCATTCAAGGTAAGATGATTGTTTCCACACCATGCCACAAAGCGCTCCACCAGCTCTCTGTATTCAGCTTCTTCTTCATCTCTGATACACCCGACAATTGCAGAGTCATCTGAGTATTTCTGCAGATGACAGGTCTCTGTCTTATACTGGAAGCCTGAGGTGTACAGAGTGAAAAGGAATGGTGAGAGTACAGTACCCTGTGGTGCTCCTGTGCTGCTGATCAGCTGGTTTGACACACAGTCCTTCAGTCTCACCAACTGTGGTGTGTTTGTCAGGTAGTCATTGATCCAGCTGATTGTTGAGGCCTCCACCTGTGTCTTCAGGAGTTTCTGACAAAGCAAATCAGGCTGAATTGTGTTAAATGGAGAAATCAAAGAACATGATTCTCACAGTGCTGCCTGTAAGGATCACTTCACAGTGAAAAGCAAACAGCAGCAAAGCCTGATAACCACAAAGTAGTCAAAGCTCTCATTTCAGTCTAGATTTGTTGTTTGTAACTGGGTGGACTGCACATGCTCAGTGTTCTTTTCTGTTTTTCTGGTAGTGTCATAGCACCACCAATGGGCCTGACATAGGTACTACAGCAGCTTAAGTAGAATTTAAATTAAAAATGCTGTTATTAGTTGTTGCTGTAGCAGAATTCCATAGAGATGAAGATGAGGATAAGGATGATTCAGTCTCCATTAGCGTTTTCACATTTTTATTATGATGGTGCAGGAAACCCTCTTGGGGCATTTCTCTCTCCCCCTTCAAAATGGAGGTTCTGTCTGTACGAGCATCCAGAGCTTTTCTATCAAAAGTGTTTGGCCTACTGTACAGATATAACATGTGATATAGGATGTGTGCTTCAGTTAACCACAGTAGGTCCACAGTAATGTCCCCAAGTCTTCAAACTTCACTTTCTTCATTGACTCCCAAGTATTATGCCATATTTTCCAGATGCCATTACTAATAATTACTAATCACCAAAGAGAACTCATTTTGAAATCATTTTTCCATCGCATTGTATAACAACATAACATATTTAACATATGAGTGTGTATTAATGACATGAGCAAAGTAGAACATGAAAAGGAGTTGTTGAGGACTGAGGAAAAACAAACAGATCTAAATCTTTGGAGGCAGGTGAATGAAAATCAATCCCCTCATCTTCATCTGACTCAGTCTCCCCCGTGCATAACTGAATTTTCACGAGCATTGTTTCTTTTAGCAATGTCTGCTTTTCTTTCTTTCTGTCTTTCTTTCTTTTATTTTTCTTTTTTGTAAAAGGGAGGCAACAATTTATTTTTGACTGATTAGATGTTTGAGCCAATCACATTTTAATCTTACAATGGGTGAAAAGTACCAAATTCAAATTTTGAAAGTTTATTTAACTTGGGTGGGTCATGTATGACTATATAATTTTTTTGCCATGACAACAGTATATTTGGAGGTTACTTCCAAAGCAGAAGAGAGGTGCTGATGTCTGGTAGCAGCAAACAATATACAAAATATTTACATTCTGTGATATTTCCAAACTGTATCAGAAGTACTGATAAGCAAACAGGATTCCGGAATAGTTTGAGGTTTTGACCCGGATCTCAATTGAATCAAGCATCTGTTGAATGTACAGGACAAACAAGCCCGATCAGCAAAGGAAACCTCTCACTGTTTATAGTAAATTGGAGGACCTATTGGTAACATCTTGGTGCCAGACCCCACAGCACCTCCACTGGTGTAGTGGAGTACATCATTTGACATGTGAGGGCTGGTTTGGGTGCAAAGAGGTCTCGTTATACCTGATCAGTGTATGTTTGCTTGTTGGTAGCTTAGAAGGTGACCTTGCTAAAATCAGCTGCTTGAAATAGTGCTGAAAAAACTGCTGGACTGGACCTCTGACATCATATCCTGTTGCTAGGCAGATCTTTGATTTAAAATAGCTGCTTTACTCATCCAATGCCGTGGTCAATTTCATACAAGACATAAATAGTCTGCGTTCGTATTGCCCATATTCAGTCAGAGGACCACAAAATGCTGCACACTACATTCAGTCATTCACACGCTGGTGGTGGTGAGCTTCATAACGTCCTTCCATTAGAGAGGAATATACAATACATATTTATTTATTATACTTTAAATATACAAAAGGTATATCAATCCCATTAAACTGAGACATTTTAGCAAAGTTTGATTATAAAACAATATCACAAGCATTTCAAAAAGCAGTATTGAATCCCTCATGTAATGTAACGCTGCATTAGTGCTGCTGGCAGGAAGAAGGAAGGTAGGCTACCTGTTGCTGCTCCTAACAAGTGATGTGCAGAAAAAGTGGATTCTGTGAAAGTACAGCAAGCATATTGCTTTGTTATAGACAATGTTTAGTTCAATCAATATAAAAAATACATGCTTTAAAAATGTCAATACTATAAACATCTTATCGACATCTCTAATATTTCATAAAACAATAATCTTGGTCTAGATCTATAGATATCTGGTCTTCAATCGACCATTTCAAAGCTACGTATTTCCTACATCTGTGTCTGGAGTTTTGGAGTACTTCCACCTCCGTAATTACAGATATGTTTCAGACAATTATTCACATACTGATGGGAGAACATTTTAATATAGAAATATAAGATCACGATTATATGTCAAATATTTAGTGTAAGCATCAGAGCTACGATCACTAGCTACAGGTTGGTACGACGACTGACCTGCGAGTGGAAAATCTGGCTCAGTCAAGTGTCTTGCCCAACGGCATATTTGCATGGGGCAGGGGTAAGCTGGAATCAAACCCACAACTTTCAGATATCAATGTAAGGGCATTGTGTGGATATCTACTCCGATATGAAGAAGTATTATTTTCAGCTAAGA
This sequence comes from Apricaphanius iberus, assembly GCA_028564705.1. Taxonomy (NCBI): domain Eukaryota; kingdom Metazoa; phylum Chordata; class Actinopteri; order Cyprinodontiformes; family Aphaniidae; genus Apricaphanius; species Apricaphanius iberus. Next base: position 257,421 of record JAPXFQ010001128.1, on the reverse strand, counting down.
ATGACTGAATTATTAATATCTGTAACACATGTCCAGTCTAACAAAGAACTGGTAAAACAGCTTCTGAAACTTTGTGGCAACTTATGTTTTCCTAATGATACCGGTTTCGAGATCCTAATTTCTCCTTGCTAATACAATTATTCTTTGTTAGTGATTTAAAAAAAAAATGTAAAATTCATTTCTGACTTAGGACTGTTACTCTGACTTGGATGAACACTAATGCTGAGATCTGGAGCAGTAAGGGGACTTAGGAGTTTGGCGTTGTAACAGTGGAAATCAGTGAATGTAATCAGGGTTTAACACGTTTGGTTATTCTACTTTTTAGTTTTACTGCTCCTTTCATTCTCTGTCAGCCTTCCAAGCTAAGCTCCATGACTCTGCAAACATCCACAGATGTGGAGCAATACAACAAAGAAATCACTTGAGATATATTTCAAAAATGTTTTAATTTAGAATTTGATGATTGAAGAAATTTAGAGATAAATCTGTAAGGAGGGAGTTTCCCGCGGTGTGATCTGAGCCATGGACTTAAATCTCCCACGGTGTCACTCAGACTGGCAGCTTGTTGCAGCTGCAGCAGCAGGTTCCACAAACGAGGGTGTGGTTTTGGTTGAAGCATGAAACCCGCGTCACGGGGCCAGTACCATGCCTAATGCTCCACTAGCTGTGCTACACTTCAGTGCGCTGGAGAAGAGGACAACATGATGAAGGCTGTTTCAGTCTACCAGAGTTGGCTAACAGGATCAAATGGAGGAGTGGAGAGGCTGATTCTCTTCATACATCAGACGCTGGAGTTCACCACTCCTTAAATTCTTATCATTAACCCCTTTGCATAAAAAAAAACCAGATTTAACAGTAAACTCCTTTTAAAGCTGTCATTTTCAGACACCTGAGCTCTGAAGGGAGGATAGTTGAGAATAAATGGATGAATTATGATGAGTTCTACTGAGGGATTGTCAGACTGTGTATCTTCTATGACTGTGGATCTCACTGTAGGAAACTTTCTTAAAAACTGAGTGTGTTTGGAATGGGGAGTTTCTGTGAGTGTGTAACGGAGTAAATAGTATTATTCCACTTGCCATTATTATTGTCTGTATATTGAGCTGCGCTGCGCTGTGCTGTGTGTGCGCTGTCTCTGAGCGTCTCCTCCTTTACGCTGGCGTGCTTACGTCACCCGCGGGTCCTGATATCCGCCAGTATTGGGACGGAGATGTTCGAGGTAAAGTTGGGGGTCTTTTAGCGCTCTGTAGGTGGGAATAATTCTGAATCAATTAAAGTTATTTGTTAATCATATTGTGGATAGAATATTTTTAAAGAGTTGCCGAAGCAGTTTAGGAGTAGTTTTGTCATCCTGAAGCGCCCGGTTGCTGTTAAAAGCACGGTGGCTAAGTGAGCTAATTCGCTCCTGTATTGAGTCTCTTCTATTCCCCGCAGAGTGTTGTGTGACCTGACTATGAAGCTGTTGAGCCTGACCGGCATTCTTGTGTGTTACGCAGGTAATTGTGTATTTTATTTTTGTATAATCCGACAGTATTGGGACGGAGATGTTCGAGAGTGTTGTGTGACCTGACTATGAAGCTGTTGAGCCTGACCGGCATTCTTGTGTGTTACGCAGAATAAACGGCCGACGCTGGCGAGACCGTACCTCTGTCTCAATACTCAATAAAACACAACGCAGTATTATCGATTGTGAGAAAAAAGAGAATTGAACCTGTCAGTACCAGGGCTGGCATGGTTACACTGGTGCCGTGACCCGTCCAGTTCTTCCTTCATCGGACGGGACCTGTCTATTTCCTGGAGCTGTTGCTGCGGGCAGAGCTAGACCACGCCACGAGGGACAGTGCGGCTTCATCAAAGACTGCTTGGCGGATCGGCGCGCACGCATCCTGGCAGCTGCAGCCTGCAGCCATCTTTGACTGTTCATGTGTGTGTCTGTGTGGCAGCCATCTTGGATGCACAATTGGGATCCTCTGCAGCTCGGAGTTGCTCTGTGGTAGTGTATCCTTCTGATGGTAGGTTGGTTAAGCGAACCATATTATTAATGAATGTTATCTGATGTGAGCAGAGATATAAGGCTCATGTGAATTTTTTTTTGGGTTAAAAAAACAAAAAAAAAAGAAACAAAAAAAAAAGTTTTTTTTGCTATTTTTTTTACTGGGTATTACCTGACTGTTTTTTTGTGTATATTTGAAAGGTTACTCTTCTGTGTATTAAGGATGGAAAATTACATGGTTTTTGGGAGAGGGAGGGATTCAGTAACGTCTACCCCCCTTTCAGTGTTTGGCAGGGGCAGAGCTACGTTCCTGCTCTCACCGGGGGCACCCACTCCAGGATATGCTGTCAGGGATCTGGCAGGGGGTGATGCTTCTGGGGGTGTGATTCATGATGTGTCGCAAACACAGGTTCCACAAGGGGGGGAGGTGTCAGGCCATTACCTGGCTGGTGTGGCTGCTCAGATCGGCCTCTCCATAGGTGAAACCATCGCTTCATGTCTCGAGTCTCGTTTAGGTAACGGGTTGGGGACTAGCTTTGTGGATCCTGCTAGTAACACAGTAATAGATCCATCATTGTTAAATGTGGTAATAAGGTCTGAAGCTAAGGAGCCTGTTGGGTTTAAAGGGGATGGGCATGATGGACACACTGTTCAGGAGTGGGAGGAAATTATGATGGCGTTCCTAAAAAGGAAGGGGGTCCCAGTTACTGAACAGGCTGAAGAAGTGCTGAGTAAGCTCAGTGGGAGGGCACGGGAGGTTGTTAAAGTGGGCGTTCGAAGTAAGCCGCTAGTATCCCTGTCTGAAGGCCCGGATCCCATCTTTGAGATTTTAAAGCAGCACTTCAGTGATACAGTCTCTTCTGGAATGCCTCTGGCTGATTTTCACGCCACTTTACCAAAGGATGGTGAGGATCCCTTTGATTACTGGCTGCGACTGAATAGAGCGATGGACATGACGGAGGACTGTCTAAAGAGGCAAAGGAAGTCATTCGAGTACCTGCCCCGCGACCTGACAGCCATGTTCATTCGACACTGCCCCGACCCAGAACTGTCACTGATTTTTAAATGTAAACCTCTTGCTCAGTGGTCTGTGGCGGAGGTCCACGACCGTCTTGTGGAACACCGCGGAAGCAGTATGCGGCCGCCTCGAGTTGGAATGGCCACCATGGTTCCTGCACAGCAACAGGAAGTGAGGTCATGTGTGCAGCAGGTACCACTAGCTGGGGGCTCGGCGCGGCCGCCTGGGTCACGGCGCGTCGATGACCCCGCAGACCGGCTTGACCGCATCATGATTATGCTGGAGCGGATGTTGGACCAGCAGCCACGGAGAAGTGAAATGTTGGGAGGAGGAGGAGGAGGAGCTCGTGCTCGCCAGAATCAGGTGCCGAGGAGCAGGCCCGTGACTCCCTGTGTAATCTGTGGTGACAGGGAACACACAACCTACTATCATTGTAGAGTGGACCGGTTGTGTTTCGGATGCCATTCACCTGACCATACACGTGCGACCTGTCCTGGAGCTCTGCCAAGTAACCAGACCAGCACGAGTCCTCTGGCTCAGCCGACGGGAAACTAGATGGCCTGCATTCGGAGGGGGAAAATGTTGGGCCGGATAAAAATCCCCCAGTGTGTTCTGAGGATGATAAAGATGATGAGGAATTGGAGTCAGTCTACCGGAGTGTATGTGAGGAGAGAGACCTGGGGCACAGACCAGTTCTCCAGAACATTCAAAGGTTAAAGTCACATGATAATCTGTTTTATGAAACTGTGATGTTGGGGGGTAAATTACCGGTGAGAGCCATGATAGATAGTGGTTCCATGGTCTGTACAGTTAGCTGTACAGTAAGCTCTGCAGTTCTCTCCCAACTTTATGACTGTAATGTTCTAGAAAGAAATGTCTTAGGTTCTACTGATGTGGTTTTAGTGGGCTGTGGTGGTTCTAAAACAGTTCCATCTGGCATGTGTGAGCTGGAGGTGGAGATTTACGGCTGCAGAATGATTGTCCCGACTCTGGTAGTCAACAGCCAGAGCGACGACATCATTTTGGGCAGTAATATGTTACACCATTTGGTTAATCAGTTAAAGTTAAAAAAGGGTGAGCAGACCTGTGGCACCTCCACTCAGACAGATGGTAGCAGTCCTGAGAGAAAACTGTTCAGCCTGTTAGCTGGGGTGGGGAAGAGCACTGAGGATCTGCCAGACAAAGTAGGCACTGTTAAGACCAAAAGAGCTGTTACATTGCAGCCGCTGACTGAACACCTGGTGTGGGGTAAACTGCAGCGGGCAGGTGATATGCTGGCTGGCTGTATGGTGATGACTGAACCAACCAGTGCTGGGTCGGCTCCCAGGTCTGTAATGGTGGGCAGAACGACAGCAGTACTGAGAGATGATGGGTGGCTGCCGATTAAAGTAGTTAACCCATTTAATAAATGTGTGACCATTAGGAGAAATGTTAAACTTGCTGATGTGTATGTATGTTCCGCAGTAGAAAGTTTGTGTGAACCAAAACTGTCCACTAGCGCTGAAATCAGACAGAATGTACAAATGTCAGTTATGGGCTCAGGCGCAGATGTAGACAACCAGAGCTTGGTCTCTGACACCTCCACTCTCCCCGATCATCATCTCCCCGGGAGACTGGACAGTCATGCTGACCCGCTGCAAGCATCATTACACGCACTGGGTTTATCAGATATCGACATCGACTCGTGTGAGGCGTCACAAGCTGGACAGGAGAGGCTGGTCGATCTCATCACAAAGTTCCAATCAATCTTCTCTAGAGACAAGCTGGACTGTGGAAAAGCGACTGGTTGTCTTCACCGGATTCGGGTGGTTGATGAGAAGCCGTTTCGACTCCCATGCAGGCGTGTTCCACCCACGCAGTATGAAAAGCTGCGTCAAGTGCTGGATGAGATGGAGGAGAAGGAAATCATCCGGAAGTCAAGCAGTGAGTTTGCATCTCCGCTCGTGCTTGTCTGGAAGAAGTCTGGGGATTTGAGGATCTGCAACGACTTTCGTTGGCTCAACGCCAGAACGGTCAAAGACGCGCATCCACTCCCACACCCTTCTGACGCCTTATCAGCACTGGGTGGCAGCGCCTTCTTTTCAACCATGGATCTCACGTCAGGATATTACAACGTTGAAGTGCACGAAGATGACCGGAAGTACACCGCGTTCACATCGCCTTTTGGGCTGTACGAGTACAACCGGATGCCACAGGGCCTGTGCAACAGTCCAGCAACATTCATGAGGATGATGTTGAGTGTGTTTGGGGATCAGAACTTCCTCAGTCTTCTGTGTTACCTTGACGATGTGTTGGTGTTCGCTCCCACGGAGGATCTGGCTCTGGAGAGGTTGGAAATGGTCTTCAGGCGACTCAGCGCTAACAACTTAAAGCTAGCCCCGAAGAAATGTCATTTTCTGAGGAGATCCGTGAAATTCCTGGGGCACATTGTGACTGCTGAGGGCATTAGTTCGGACCCGGAGAAAATAGCCGCCATTACGGCACTGACTGAAGCGGATTTGATGGAGGACCAGTCGGGCATCCCGTCTACGCGAAAAATTAGATCATTTCTGGGCATGGTAGTGTACTACCAACAGTTTATTGAGGGGTGTTCTTCGCTGGCTAAGCCGCTGTTCGGGCTGGTGTCTGGTGTGAAGGGTCCCCGTGGAAAGGGGAGGAAGCGTCGCAAAGACCGGAAAATACTACAAGCAGGTGACTGGACCGAAGAGTGCAGACAGTCCTTTATTCAGCTGAAGCAGGCCCTGCTGGATCAAGTTCTTCTGGCACACCCAGACTTCGAGAAGCCCTTTTTGTTGTCGGTGGATGCGTCAACCAACGGTCTCGGTGCGGTGCTGTCGCAAGTTCCGGAGGGAGGGTCAGTCGCCAGACCGATTGCGTTTGCAAGCAAGTCACTCAGTCACGCACAGTCCAAATATCCAGCGCACAGATTGGAGTTTTTCGCACTGAAGTGGGCTGTGTGTGACCAATTCCACCATTGGCTGAGAGGACACCCATTCACTGTCTGGACGGATAATAACCCCCTGACTTACATACTATCAAAGCCGCGCCTTGATGCCTGTGAACAACGATGGATTGCAAAGCTGGCTCCCTTCAGTTTTAGCATCAGATACATCCCGGGCCCCCAAAACATCGTGGCCGATGCCCTGAGTCGAGAGCCGTTCGTTCAGAGTACTGTGTCTCACCGGCTGATCAGCGTAGCTTATGGGGACCTCCTGGCAGAAGCAGCAGCAGTGTGTGCTTATGGGGTGCAGGAAGCTTTCCGCTGCTCCGCTCATCCTGGAGACAAGGCTGTGGATGGGTGCAGACTGGCGGCTGCAGAAGGCTCTGCTGTTATGGTGGCTGGATCTCTGGAGGGGCGGATGAAGTTTCTGCAGTTCTCCAGGCGTGTGAGCGGGCGGAGCCCAGGCTGTGTCATCAAGCTCTCCTTCTGCCTCACTTCCCGCAGATGGTGCAACCACCGGATTGTTCTGGGCTGAAAGTGATCTCTCGTGAGGAACTGCTGGAGAAGCAATGTGCTGACAGTGTGCTGTGCAGGGTGATTTCTTATGTGGAAAGAGGACGGAGACCTTCACGAAGAGAGCGAGCTAAAGAGCTGGCGGAGGTCAACCGGTGCCTCAGGGACTGGGACAAGTTGACGGTCAGAGACGGTATACTTTATCGGGTGGCAAGGAACGTAGTGACGAAGAACAAAACCTATCTCTATGTGGTCCCTTCATCGCTGCGGTTCAGAGTTCTGAATGGTGTCCATGATGAGGCCGGACACCAGGGCCAACAGCGGACGCTGTATCTCGTGCGACAAAGATTCTACTGGCAAGGTCTGTACAAAGATGTGGTGGAATATGTGCGGCGCTGTAGGCGGTGCGTTGTGGCCAAGTCACCGGAACCTGAGGCTAGAGCCCCCCTTGAGAGCATCAGGACGACTGAACCCTTAGAGCTGGTGTGTGTGGACTTCTGGACAGCCGAAGACTCGTCCAATAAGTCGCTGGACGTCTTGGTGGTAACTGATCATTTCACCAAGATGGCCCAGGCGTTCTTGTGCCCCAACCAGTCAGCAAAAGCAGTGGCTCACCAACTTTGGCACAACTATTTTTCCATCTACGGTTTCCCTAAGAGACTTCATTCAGACCAGGGGGCCAACTTCGAGAGTGCCTTGATTGCCGAGCTGTTGGAGGTTGCTGGGGTCCAGAAGTCGCACACCACGCCATATCACCCGATGGGCAACGGTTCCTGTGAGAGGATGAATCGGACTCTGGGGAACATGATTCGAGCCTTACCACCGAAGGCTAAACAGAAGTGGCCCACAGCGTTGAAGTCCCTCACTTTTGCCTACAATTGTACAGTCCACGAGACGACTGGTTATCCACCGTTTCTGCTGATGTTTGGCCGTGTCCCCAGGCTGCCTGTGGATCTAATCTTTGGCTCTGTTCTGGACGTCCCGGAGGTCACGGATTATGACCGGTACATTCAGTCGTTACGGAAAGATCTGAAGGAGGCCATTGATGTGGTGCAGACAACAGCGTCAAGGCAGTTACAGCGCCATGCTGAGCTGTACAATAGGAAGGTGAGAGGTGCACCTGTGGAGATGGGGGACAGAGTGTTACTGGCCAACAAAGGAGAGCGTGGGAAGAGGAAGCTTGCTGACCGTTGGGAGAATGTTGTCTATGTTGTGACTGGGATACATGAAGAGAGTCATACCTTCAGAATCCAAAACTCTACTACGGGTCAAGAGAAGGTGGTTCACCGCAACCTGATTATGCCAGTAAACTTCCTCCCATTGTATGATCCAGCTTCTGGAGATGAGGCGGAGCTGTCGTCCCTGTCTGAATCAGATGGTCTGGATGTTGAAGGAGCATCAGTGAATGTGTCAGAGAACTCGTCAGATTACAGGACCAGAGTGTGGGTGTCCAGCTTGCCATCAGTGTCGACTGGAGGAACTGCTGGAGATGATTCGGCCTCAGTGGCTGATGTGGATCCACCCGCGGTTGGTGGCGACGACGCACCCCCGACGGTCCCTTCTTCTGTGTTGGAGGTCTTGGAGACCGTTGAAATTCCTGGCCCGAGTTGTGGATCAGTTTGGCCCGAAGAGGATCTGTCACGTGGGTCTTGTACAGAGGATGTGGATTCTTCCAGGATGGAGATCTCCACAGCAGTGGATACCGTAACTGTTCAGGACACCAGGAATCGAGTGATGTCTCGGGCTGGAAGGTTGTTCAAGCCTGTGAACCGTCTGATAGAAATGATGCATCAGAGAATAGAATTGGCATCATAGTTTTTTGTTTTTTTTTCCTTCTGAGTGTCTGAGAGTAATTTGGCATTGTAGTGCTGTAATAAATGCCATATATATATATTTTTTGGGTTTACTTGCATACTGTCTATGTGAACATACTGAGGTACTTTATGGGACATGGTGTGTAATATATGTATCCGGCATATTTTGCTCTATGTATGGGTTGAGGTTTGGCCAACTTCTTCTTCATACTGGCTCTTTTGGAGTAGTCATGTTGACTGAGTTTCTGTGCCCATTTGTGTGGTTACCTCAGTGGTGTATTGGTGTATGCAAAGTTTTTTTTTTAATTTTTTTTTTTTTTATGCCTGTTACCTGTACTGGTTATGTGAAAGGATGCTTGTCATTTTTTTGTTTTGTTTTTGGTTTGTGTTAATGGGCAAGTGGAATTTGGCAGGGGGGAATGTAACGGAGTAAATAGTATTATTCCACTTGCCATTATTATTGTCTGTATATTGAGCTGCGCTGCGCTGTGCTGTGTGTGCGCTGTCTCTGAGCGTCTCCTCCTTTACGCTGGCGTGCTTACGTCACCCGCGGGTCCTGATATCCGCCAGTATTGGGACGGAGATGTTCGAGGTAAGTTGGGTCTTTTAGCGCTCTGTATGTGGGAATAATTCTGAATTCAATTAAGTTATTTGTTAATCATACTGTGGATAGAATATTTTTAAAGAGTTGCCGAAGCAGTTTAGGAGTAGTTTTGTCATCCTGAAGCGCCCGGTTGCTGTTAAAAGCACGGTGGCTAAGTGAGCTAATTCGCTCCTGTATTGAGTCTCTTCTATTTCCCGCAGAGTGTTGTGTGACCTGACTATGAAGCTGTTGAGCCTGACCGGCATTCTTGTGTGTTACGCAGAATAAACGGCCGACGCTGGCGAGACCGTACCTCTGTCTAAATACTCAATAAAACACAACGCAGTATTATCGATCGTGAGAAAAAAAGAGAATTGAACCTGTCAGTACCAGGGCTGGCATGGTTACAAGTGCAGCCACCCTTTCCTGTGCGTCTAGCTGTCAGCTTTCACTTCTGTCAAGTCTTAGATACACTTTGCTTGTAATGGAATGCTTCTGCAGTTATATTCAATACTTCTTTTCCGTGATGCTTTCATAAATACTGCTGCGTAAATATGGCTTCAGATTTTGCTTATGAATAATTATTTTTTCCTCTGTTGAGAAAAACAAACATATTAAATTGACTTATATTAGAATTACATTTTTCCACAGAGATGCTGGTCCATAATAACATTATAGCATGACTCAGCTGCTACTAATTTGTTGGCTGCTCATCACTGATCCAAACATCTGGATTCAACATATCCTGCTAGGCAAAGGCTGTTCTGAAGGGGGGCCACCAGGGGCCAGTTCACCTGTAGAACTGGTCCTGGCCCCTGTCATGGCCCCTATACTGAAAAGATAACATTAAATCAGTTTCTCATGGCCTTACAATCAGAACTAACTGGAACCAAGTCTTTCAGCCGCTTGGCCAAACGTGTCTATTTAACACTCAAACAGTATACAGACAACATTCCCTCTTGTATTCACTCCCAAAACCTTTTCATTCAAAACCTTAAATAGCATTTAGCAATCACTGTTTATCTTCTACAAGCATGAGCTCAATTATTTCATCAATAATCGACTCAGCAGGAATAACCACTCAGAAACCCACAAGAGATAAATAATGTATTTCGGAATTTCTACAGCAGCCTACAGTATATTCAACTTCTCATCAACCCACTTCTCCAGAAATAAAGGACTTTTTAAATAATCTAAAACTCCCAAAACAGAACACAGAACAGACTAATTTTCTTGACGGACCCTTACACTTAATGAAATAACCGCAGCACTTCATAAAATACCAAATAATAAATCTCCCAGCCCATATGGATTCCCCGCAGAATTCTATAAACATTTCTGGGACATATTATCCCCATTGTTTATCAAAGTAATTACAGAACTTCAACACTCCTCCACCATACCGACATACATGAATACAGCTATTATGACATTACTTTTAAAACCCAATAAAGACTCTACTCAACCTTCAAGCTACCAACCTCTCTCTGTAATTATTACAGATTTAAAAATGATCACCAAAACCTTAGCAACCAGAATAGAAACTGTAACTCCTACTCCTTTTTTACCCAGATCAGAACGGATTTATTAAAAATAGACATGCCACGGATAATGCTAGTAGGCTTTTCAATCTAATCAATCTATCACAACAAACTAAACAAACAAACATTATTATATCTCTAGACGCTGAAAAAGCATTGATAAAGTAAACAGATTTTTCCTGATAGCCACCCTCTACAAGCTTGGTTTTGGAGAGTCGTTCATTCTCTGGATTAAAACACTGTACAATTCACCCAGAGCCACCATCACTACTAATGGGATCACCTCACAAAGCAGCACGCTCCATAGAGGAACTAGACAGGGATGCCCAGTCTCGCCTTCCCTTTTTGCAGTTTCTTATTTAACCTCTCGCAACGGTGATACGACAAAATAAGATCGAAGGAATTCCGATTGCAGGAACACATCACAAAATGTGTTTATATGCAAATTATTTTATTACTTTATTTACAGAATCCACATTTATCATTCCAAAAATCTTTCAATATCATTAATACAATTTCAGAACTATCTCATTATACTATTAACTGGAATAAATCAACCATATTACCTCTCTCAGATGATGCTTGGGACTCAGCTCAAGATCACACTCTCCAACTTTGCACTGAAAACATAAAATACATGGATATTAATATCTCTCCCAGGCTGTCAGAGTTGTTTAATCTCAATTTGTGGGAGATCTGAACATTCATACTGACAGCCCCCAGGATAGAAAAGCCATAACACTAAGTCATACTCTCCATAACTTTGGCCTAAACCAACATGTCAATCAGCCTACACACAAACAAGGACACACTTTAGACCTAATCATTAGCAAAGGACTGAAAATCTCTAACATCGCCGTAGTGGATGTTGCATTATCTGACCACTTCTGCATCTTCTTTGAAAGCATGATCCCAACTAAACTATCTAATCAAATTGAGACCATAGTTAAAAAAATGCTCCCTCATTGACAGCTCTGCTGAAATCTTTAAACAAATTTACTGCTCTACCCCCCACTACCCAAAAAACACTCTGTTAACAAGCTCGTAGATAACTTTTTCTCTAAAGTCTCAGACATCATCGATACCATTGCTCCAATTAAAGTTAAACTAGACCAGGTAGAAACAAGTCTCCATGGACCAACAATCCTCTAGTACGTAGTGAAAAAAGGGAGTGACGCCAGGCTGAAAGAAAATGGGGGATTCTATTTCAGGTTCACTATGAGCTCTACAAAAACAGGCTGAACAAATATAACTAAACTTTGAAAACTGCAAGAGAAACATTCTTCTCTGAAATCATTAACAGAGATATTAATAACGCTCGGACTCTATTCGCAACAGTTAATAGACTAACCAATGCTCCAGTGACAGCAGCTCCTGAGCTACACTCCACTAGGTCCTTTAGTGAATTTGCCAACTTCTTTACTGAAAAGTAAATGATGCAGAATTATAGGCCAAACTCTAATCTCCCATTCATCAGTAAGATTATTGAAAAGCTGTATCTCAACAGTTCACTACAGTCCTGAAAATAAACAACTCCTTAGATAATTTTCAGTCTGGTTTCTGTGCCCATCACACCACTGAGACTGCCCTCATCAAAGTTTTCAATGACATCCGCATAAATACAGACTGCGGCAGAACCACAGTTCTGGTTCTGCTGGACCTCAGTGCAGCGTTTGACACTGTTGATCATAAAATATTACTGGAACGACTGGGGAGCTGGGTCAGACTCACTGGTACAGCACTTCAATGGTTTGAGTCTTACCTCAAGAATAGGAAGCTCTTTGTGTCCATCGGAAATTTCTCATCTGAAAAAACAGAAATTACATATGGGATTCCCCAGGGCTCCATCGTAGGACCCCTCCTACTCAATATTATATGCTCCCACTTACCAAGATTATAGCAGCCAATAAGATTAGTTACCATAACTATGCAGACGACAATCAGCTATACATTACATTGTCACCAGGTAACTTTAATTCTATCCAGACCTTAAATGAATGCATTGAACAAATCAACAACTGGATGTTGCATACCTTTCTCCAGCTAAACAGAAAGAAAACAGAAGTAATTATTTTTGGACATAAGGAGGAACGATCCAGAGTCAGCACTCAGCTTCAGCTAATACAACTAAAAACGACTCATCAGGCCCGTAATCTAGATGTAGTAATGGACTCAGACCTGAACCTCCAGGGTCACATAAAGGCAATAACAAGGTCAGCCTTCTATCACCTGAAGAACATTTCTAGAATGAAAGGACTGATGTCACAGAAGGTCCGTGAAAAACTGATCCGTGCGTTCATCTTTAGTCGAATTGATTACTGCAAAGGCGTCCTCACAGGTCTAACTAAAAAAATATATTAGACAGCTGCAGCTGATCCAGAACGCTGCTGCCCGTGTTCTCACTAGAACTAGGAAAGTGGAACACATCACCCCAGTTCTTAAGTCCTTCCTCTGGCTCCCTGTAGCTCAGAGAACAGACTTTAAAATACTCCTACTAGTTTATAAGTCACTGAACGGTTTAGCACCAAAGTATGTTGGAGATCTGTTGTCACTATAGCAACCCAGCAGACCACTCAGGTCCTCCAACTCGAGCTTACTAAACATTCCTAGAATTAGGAGAGGCAGCTTTCAGCTTCTATGCTCCACAAATCTGGAACAAACTTCCAGAAGAACGCAAGAACGCTGAATCGTTATGCTCTTTTAAATCAAAGATTACAACTCTACTATTCAGAGCTGCCTTTGAGTCCTAAATAGCGTTTTTGACCATTCTTTGATTCTCGTTATGTGATTTTTATTCTTATTTTATTAACCGATTGTGTTTTATCTGTTTTTTTATCTATATTATTTTGCATAAATTTGTTCTTTACACCTTCTCTTTTTATTATGTTTTATTTGTTTTTAAATTTCATATTCTCACATACATTTTATTTTTCATGCTTCAGTTACTAAATGCATTTCTTTTAGTAATGATCTGTTTAAATTTGTTTTTTATCATGTATTTGGTTTCTCTACCACTGAATCATGTAAAGCACCTTGAATTACCTTCGTGTGGAAAGTGCTATATAAATAAAATTGCCTTGCCTTGCCTTTTTTTTTCTACATGACCCACTGCCCTAGATGCTCTTTACAGTTTTACTTTAACCGTTAGTTAATAATTTAGGTGTTGCCCTTGAGAGAGGACAGGGGTCTGCAACCTGCCGTTGTTTAGATCTTCCACATTAGCTCTAAATAAAATTAACTAAAAATGATAAAGAATCAACTAATGTGTTTTAAAATAACAAACAAGGCTTTAAGTGTTTCCTATTTTTTCATGGAGTAATTGCAGTGAATTTCCACTACAGTATGATGCACAAATTAACAGCCACAATTTCTTAGATCTAAAAAAATCTAGCTTTTTTAAAATCAAAGATTGGAAACTATGTGCCCTTTTAATATAATTTTCATGAAATATCAACATCTGATCAAAAAAATGCTGAGGTTTGTTGGTATTTGGTCGCAATGAGTCTCTGCCTTCAGGGATTTTAGTGGGTACTACTTCACTATTTGCACAATCAACTAAACATTGCTACTACAAAATCAAGTTTGAACACATCAAATAACTTTGTGATGATTGAGAGTCTGCCTATGAGGTATGGTGGGAATACATTTTTGGATTTTTTTGAGTATGATGTTTTAATTTACATGAAATTAAATGTATGTAACTGATGCCGTTTTGGAACACATGGACATATATCTAGCTACACTTAGAATCACTCCAGTTTCAAGTTAGTAACATTATAGGCTCAGGAACTACAGGTGGAAATTAGCATATTTGCTATAACCTGGTACAATGCATCTTTCCTTTGTGGTCAATGACCAGTTTACACTGTCCCTGTATAAATAAACCCATACCATACCAAAATTCGGAAGTCTGATGTTTGGGCTCTAAATGCCTTGAGTGTTTTTATTAAGAGACGCCTATAATATATACATCAATATTTCAGATATTTACTGAAGATTTTTGATGTAAGACCAAGATTAAACAGATGAGTTTTTATTTAACTTTTTTTCTTCCATCAGCTATTCCTGAAAAAGAGTAATATAAGACTATTACACATATAATCAGAAAATATGAAAATAGTTGACAAATTATTTTGAAAAAGTCCTCAGATAGAGACTGTCACTTTGTGCATTAAAATTCAGGTCCTTTTTTGTTTTGTAACATCAGGTAATTTTAGAGCTTACAACCGTGTGTGAATAGACAGAGTGAAGTGAACAAAGAGCAGGCGTTATTGTCCGTTCACATGGATGTACTGTATGTTCCAGAGATCAGTCTCCCTGCATGCGCAGACTGATCAATGCTTGCTCAAGCTGATGGGACAAATATTACACCATCAGTTTACAGCAATTTTTCCCAAAATCCGTATTAAATCACTCCATTCCACTGTCAAGTTTTTCTTTGCATGGCTTCTGCAACATCCTACGGTGCTGCAAACCCCTTCAGGCATGATTCAAGCCCAGGGCCATTGCTAGCCATTTGGACCCCCCCCCCCCCCCCCCCTCAAAAAAAGTAACAATAGCATTGTGTGTCTGTGTGTCATTCTTTATTTCTGATATAACTTCTTTATTTAATTTTGAGTTGCACAAAAATGATGAACTCCATAACTTTGCAGATATTTGCCCTCTTTCACCCTCTCAAGGCTTGCAGCGTAACATCACTATCGTTAAAAAACAATCTCTATGGAACTGATCAAGCATGAACAAGCGTACTGACGGTTTTACAAGCTCCCTAGCCAAAACAACAAAGCCAAACTTAGTTATGATAAAAAAGTGTTTAAAGAATTTAATTGATTTAATTTTTAGTTAAAATAAGTTCATTGAAGAACAACAAAATGACCAGGGAGGCACTCGAAATTCCTATTCAACATTTTGTGATGATTACTGATAATTATCGTTCAATATGACTATTCCCTTTATGGTCTTTTTGTTTTTCGCCCAGCCCTAGTGTAATGATTAGAAGTGTAATACAGAACTAGGACTCATCCTGTAAAGTACTTCTAGAATGAGACTTTTATTTGAACTTTCCTCCTGTTTGATAACAACACAGACATCAGACTTTACAGAAGAACCTTTGCAATGTATTCAAGACAAACGTTTGTTTCTTATGGAATTTCCCTTTAAGTAAGATTTATTAAGAGGACCTTATTAAAACAAAAAACTCTTGAAACTCTCCAGCACTTCTTCAAATTAAGTTCCATATTTTTGATGAACAAACTTAACGTTGCAGAGTAAAATATTTTTGACAGAAGCCTGATTAACAGCCTGAATAAGGAATAATTTAACATGTGTTTGTATGAATCATTTTGTATTATTTTTTATAGAAATCAAATGTTGCTTCAGAAGAAGATAACTACATGGAAAATGATGCTTTGCTACATTTTTTTCCTTAATTAAAAAGCTCCAAAGTCTGTTTCATTTTGGCTCCCTGCAGGCCGCTCCTGAGGAGAACTCGCACGGCTCCTCTAAGCCCCAAACACTGACAACGACATAATCCAAAGGAAAACTAAGGAGAACGAGTACATTTGGAACACAAACTACACGTACTATAACGTGCAATGATAAACTTCTACAATTAACATCAACACATTACCCATAAGTCTTTGCGTTGTACAACCGTTCCACAGCTTTTTTGTTTAAAGGTCTCTTTTCAATGACATTACCGTTACATGTTCATTGCTAGATTTATTGACACATTTCAACCAATACTGCATATCAATATTTATTAAAATTGATAATAATGTAAATTAGAAGTAAAACACACACAAAAAATGTATGCCTATGTTGAATTTTACTTAAATACAAATAATTCCCTCCCTCTACAAATACAGATATAAAAGCCAGTGGCTTATATATGCTGGTGTAATAATCACAAATACACTATTGTGGATGATACAATATTATTAAAAAATACAATATACAATTTATCGATTAATAGCTAAAATCAATTGAATTTTTTGTTTATAAAGATTTCTTTTGGGGAAATAATTTAGCATTACTTAGGCTTCCATAGCTCAAAGGATGTCAATCTGTTTTACAAGGATACCTTACAGCTTGTCTTTAATTGGATTTTGAATTTATGTCAGATCCAGGACTGGGTGATTGGAATAAAAGCAGGTTTGAGAAAATATTTTTCATAACTTGCCGTTTCTTTTTAAGAAAATTCTATTAAAATCAGAAATTGGTTTGTAACAGGCAACATGGACCGGATGGGACCCCACCCACTGACGGTCATCTCCAGAAGTACTTCATAGCTTATTTTCTCAATATTGTGCTTAGTCAGAAATCTAGTTTGGAATAATTTACAGGTACACAATTGATTATAAACCAGCTGCTGTGTGAAAAAATGTAACCTGCGCTCATGCTAAAGTACATTTGACAAAAAAATAAATTTAGGCTTCTGACTTAGTGTGATTCTGAGTCTATCACACCATCAGCCGCTATCATGTCCACCTTATTCAGCAGTAATACGCTTTGTGGTTACTTAGAACATGATAGGGTGTTACCAGAACAAGGAGCCTAAACACAGCCTTCAGGGCTTCCTGTTCAGATAGTTTAGGTACGCTTTTTTTTTATATCTTGCATTGGGCTTCAAATAATCATACAGCTTCTATTTGGGACAATTTTAAAAGGTCCACAGGGCTGAGTAAAAAGCATGTGGAGCACCCATAAATTAATATTAATCTCAATCCAGGCCAACCTGATGATGGGAGGTTTAGATTAAGAAATCCAGACTGGATGTGGTTCTAACACGCTGCTTACAGCTCATCAGCTGCATTTAAAGCAATCTGCATGAGTGGATTTGTAATATCGATAAAAGGGTTTTTAGCCCTTCCTGAACGGTTTGGTTTTAGATTTTGTGAAACAGCCTCTGTAAGACCGTCCTCTTCTTTGTGATGATGATTCAGTGGGCTCTGTTCATGAACCATGATGAGTGAAGATGAGGCTCGCGGCTGTCACCACTAGTTCAAATCTAATTTTTAATGCTGCTGACCCAATAGATAGCTGTGAAGGAAATTCTGTGGTAACTCCTGTGGTAGACCTGTTACAGAAATATGTAGCTCTCTCTCTCTCTCTCACACACACACACACACACACAATATACCAACTGATCTGTGCAAAAGTACAGTTGATAAATAAGGGCCCTGGTCTGGTATCCTGCTCAACTACAATACCATGCAGAATACAGAGCATCAACTCTGACCGAACATCCTGCATTTCCTGTTGTCAACTTTTTGCTTCCTTTAATATAGAAAGTACTCTTACATCAGTACCTTTTGTTCTTTCTGTGTCTCTTCTCTGTCTTCTCAGACCCCCAGACGGTCGTGGCAGATGACCGCTTGAACTGAGCCAGGTTCTGGTTCTGCTGAAGTTTTCGTCCTGTTAGAGGGGCGTTTTTCCTGTCCACTGTCGCTTCATGCTTGCTCAGTGTTAGAGATTACTGTGGTTGGAGTCTACATCAACCGGACCCAACCTTACATCAATGATTTGATGCTGGGATGAATAGAAAACTTTTACTGTTTGGAAAATAATTGTATTGAAATGACTTTGCTTGTAAAGTTTTTTTTGAAAACTGCTGTGAATTGGTTCTGTTAAGTCTGGGTCTTCTAGAACTGCTGGTCTCCCTTCATTAACAGCATCCCGCTGGTCCTAGTACAGCTGCTAATACAGCAACCTGCAAAAGTATTCATGTCACACAAACTTTCTGCATGGGCTCGGCCTCACTACTGAAGCATTCGACTGCAGCTATAGCTTTCTGGTGATATTGCAGAATGTGAATCTCAAGCAAAGTGTCATGTCGACTCCAGGAGTGTCCAGGATTTAACTCCATCAATCTTTGCATCAACTCTGATATGGCTCAAGTCCCTGCTGAAAACCCACAGCATGATACTGCTCCCACTTGGTGGGTGTTCAGGGTCATGTGCAGAGTTAGTTTTTAACCCAACATAACGTACTGTCAGCCAAAGGGTTCCATCTGACCAAAGCATGTTTCCCCCTGCATTGGGGCAATAAGTATTTGGCAGTCTCCAATTGTTCAGGTTTTCCCACTTAAAAAAAAAGAAAGAGGCCTGTGATTTTGATCACAGGTACACCTTACCTGTTAGAGATGGAATGTAAAAATAAATCCAGGAAATCACATTATGTGATTTTTAAAGAATTTGTATTATGGTGCAATAAAGTAGTATTTGGTAGATAAAAGTTATCCTCAATACTCTTTAATGTAACCCTGGTTGGCACTGATAGAGGTCAAATATTTCCTGTAGGTCTTCATCAGGTTTTCACACACTGTAAATGGTATTTTGGCCCACTCCTTCATGCTAATCTTTTCTAGAGCTGGGATGTTATGAGGCTGTCGGTGGGCTACACAGACTTTAACTCCCTCCACAGACTCTAGGCTAGATCAGACCAGAACCATCAAATACTTTTTATATAGCTCCTCCTTCGTTGCCTGGGAGATGGTTTTGGGATCACTGTCATGCTGGAAGATCCTGCTGTATTTAATATTCAGTTTTCTCACTGATGGAAGGAGGTTTTTGTCCCACGATACATGGCCCCATTCATCCGTTCGTAAATACAGATCAGTCATCCTGTCTCCTTTGCAGAAAAGTAGAGTCAAAGTGGGTCTGGTGTTCTTGGGATGCAACTCCGCATTTTGCCCCCTTTCAAACATGGTGAGTGGTGTTTATACCAGAGTATTATTTTGGTCTCATCTGACCGCATTACATTCTCCCAATCCTCCCCTGGGGCTATGGAGGACCAAAACTGACATAATTAAAAATAAAAGCAGAAATATATACATATTGCTTATCCTTTTCCTTAAACATGCATTTTTGCAAAGAAATTTATATATTTTGTTTTTCCCTTTCCTTATTACATGCTTTTTGTCAATAAATATATATATATATAAATATATATATATATATATATAAAAATTATATATATATATATGTGTATATATATATATATATATTTATACATACTTTTCCTTTTGCATGCATTTCTGTTAAGAAAAATACTTTGTTTTTCCTTTTCATTCCCTCATCATCTCTATTTACTTTGCCATATGCATTTCTTCTTCATTATGCAAAAGAGGAGGGCGGCCCTTCTTGGTCCAACTCTTCTACTATTGGTCAATAGCCAGGAAGAAGCAGGATCCATAAGCAGAATGATTGTGCATGCCAGGTCTCCAGTCGCCTCAGGCTCAACTAAAGCAACATGGCCGCTGCCAGCCGGATCTCTTCGAGCAGGAGAAGTCCGTCTTCACGGCTCTTCAGAGGGCTTCTCCCTCAGCTTCAACCCCTGGAGTGATGGTACGTTAAGCGTGTTTCCTTCATTGTATACTTTTGGAAGTGCTAATATACTATGATAAAGTAATTTTAGGCTTGCTATGACGAAGTATTGCAAAGGATGCAAATTCAGCTTGGAGGTGCTCTAGGCTACTCAACCCAACTTTGTCAACTTAGTATCAGTTTTGAGCTTAATAACGTTGGCTGAATTAAAGCTAAGCTACGAGGAGCATTTTGTACATTACCATAGCAACGCTTAGGCACCCCTATGAGGCCTACTCAATCCAGTAAATCTCTGTTACGGGGTAACGTGATGTTACAGACGTACGTACATTCTTTATGTTTTGTTAGAAATCATATTTAATAAAGTAAGCATGAGCTCTGCTAATGTTGAAACATACAGACGCCCAGATCACACAACATCCAGGGGAACAGGTTGGATAGACTCATCGGGAAGGCCAGCTCTGTTCTAGGATGCACCCTGGATCCAGTGCAGATGGTGGGAGCCAGAAGGACTCCTGCCAAAATCACATCTCTGATGGACAGAGTCTATCACCCCATGCATGGAAATGTTGCTGAACCACAGAGCTCCTTCAGTGACAGACTGCTGCATCCTAAATGTATGAAGGAGCGTTTCTGCACCTCCTTCCGCTTTGCAGCTGTCAGGCTCCACTATCTAAACTGCTCCTAACAAACATAGATGCGTACAACAGCGCTGTTAAGTTGCACTAAACAACAACATTGTTGTAACTTGCACATTACTTTTTAACAGACTGTATACAGTAACTTCTAAAGAAATTGCAGACCTACTTTTTAATTGCACTGCTCAACGCACAATCCATACTATCCATCCAGCCATTCATCATCTTCCGGTTATCCGAGGTCGGGTCGCGGGGGCAGTAGCCTAAGCAGTGAGACCCAGACCTCCCTCTCCCCGGCTACTTGGGCCAGCTCCTCTGGAGGAATCCAGAGGCGTTCCCAGGGCAGCTGGGAGACTAATCCCTCCAGCGAGTCCTGGGTCTTCCCCTGGGTCTCCTCCCGGTGGACGTGCCCAGAACACCTCACCAGGGGTCCTGACCAGATGCCCGAGCCACCTCAACTGGCCCCTCTCGATGTGGAGGAGCAGCGGCTCTACTCTGAGCCCCCTCCGGATGACCGAGCTTCTCACCCTATCTCTAAGGGAGAGCCCAGCCACCCTACGGAGGAAACTCATTTCAGCCGCCTGTATCCGTGATCTCGTTCTTTCGGTCACCACCCAGCGTTCGTGACCATAGATGAGGGTAGGAACGTAGATCGACCGGTAAATTGAGAGCTTTTCCTTTCGGCTCAGTTCTCTCTTCACCACGACAGACCGGTACAGCGCCCGCATAACTGCAGACGCCTTACCAATCCGTCCATCGATCTCCACGTCCATTTTTCCCTCATTCGTGAACAAGACCCCCAGAAACCTAAACTCCCCCACTAAACTCCCTGGGTCGGGGATGAGGAAGGACCTCATCCCCGACCCAGAGAAGGCTCAAGACCATGGTCTCGGATTTGGAGGTGCTGATCCTCATCCCAGCCGCTTCACACTCGGCTGCGAACCGCTCCACGAGAGCTGTATATCACGTTCAGATGAAGCCAACAAGACCACATCATCTGCGAAAAGCAGAGACTCGATCCTGAGGTCACCAAAATGGATCCCCTCCACGCCTTGGCTGCGCCTAGAAATCCTGTCCATAAACGTTATGAACAGGACCGGTGACAAAGGGCAACCTTGGCGGAGTCCAACTCTCACTGGAAATGAGTCCGACTTACTGCCGACAATGCGAACCAGACTCTGACACCGTTCATATAGGGACCTAACAGCCCGTATCAAAGGGCCTGGTACCCCATACTCCCGGAGTACCCCCCACAGGACACCCCGAGGGACACGGTCGAACGCCTTCTCCAAGTCCACAAAGCACATGTAGACCGGTTGGGTGAACTCCCACGCACCCTCTAGGACCCTGCCGAGGGTGTAGAGCTGGTCCAGTGTTCCACGGCCAGGACGAAAACCGCATTGTTCCTCCTGAATCCGAGGTTCAACTATCCGTCGGACCTTCCTCTCCAGAACCCCCGAATAGACCTTACCAGGGAGGCTCAGAACAATTCATACTATTCTAAATATTTCTAATTACTTTACCTATACAGTACCCTGCTTTTGTAACTATATTACATGATGTAAATATGTCTCTTCTCTAAAAATTGTGCGTGTTCTGTTCTGTGTTAAGTTCTGTTTGTACATGTTTTTTGCTGCCGTTACAACCAAATTTCCCTTTGTAGGAAAACTAAAGGATTATTCTACTCTATCCATGTATTTCCCTGTTGTGCTGTAGAAACTAAAATCAACAAAGTTAGATAAACCTATGTCCTGACCAACTTCTTCCAATTTTATCTTTAAAAGTATAGACTTTTTACTGCGTTTTAACCCCTATTTCATGAACCATGAAGATAATGCTACGGGCAGAACTTTTTCAGAACTTTTGCATTTTGCTAATTAAGCTTTTTGTCATGTTTTAGTGGCCAAAGAGAAGACGGCTTCTTCCAGAAGAAATGTTCACCTCGTCACTGACGGTAAAGAATTTGCTCACTGTAGCATGGAGGTAGAATAAATCCAGTTATGCACCTTGTGCTTACAATACAGTTTTAACAACCTTCAATAAGTCTATCCAACCTGACCCGTAATGCTTACTATAATAAACAAGTCTATTAACTGGTTGTGTTCCAGGAGCATTAAAAAAGGCTGTTGTCCAGCCAACTTTAAAGAAACTTAATCTTACCCCATCAGAGCTTTGTAGTTACAGGCCCATCTCAAAGCTCCCTTTCTTCTCCAAAGTGTTTGAGAAAATTAAGATCAACATTATTTGGATTATAATGGTATTTTAGAAAAATTCCAGTCGGGTTTTAAGTCCCGCCATAGTACTGAGACGACTCTCTTAAAGGTTTCTAATGATATCCTCTTACTGCTGAGTCTGGTAAAGCAGCTGTGTTAGTGCTTTTAGACTTATCCTCGGCCTTTGATACCGTTAAACACCAGATTCTTCTGTCCCGTCTGGAGTACTGTGTAGACATCCACGGTTCAGCATTAAACTGTTTTAGATCTTATTTTTCAAACAGTAACAGTGTTTTCAGTAAATGTGGGACAGTTCTTTTCCCCATCTGCCTCTTTTTGCTGGGGTATTCCACAAGGTTCCATTTTGGGCCCTCTTTTATTTTCTTTATATATGCTACCCCTTGTCTCCATCCTCTGTAAATATGGGGTCTATTACCATTTTTTTGCAGATGATGTGCAAATGTCATATTCCTGTTAGTTCCCAATGTGCTTCCATAAATACATTAGTGAATTGCCTTACTGACGTGAAAGTCAGGCTACGAACAAATCTGCTAACACTGAATGAGAAAAATACTGAAGTTATTGTTTTTGGAATCCCTGAGTTATCGGCCAAAGTAGGTAGTGTTTTAGCCCCCTTTGATCGGTTTTGATCCGTTTGTCTCCAAGGCAAGAAATCTGGGAATCATAGTGGACAGATACTTGAAATTTGATAAGCAAATCAGAGCATTCATCAAAAATGTGTTCTTCCAGCTTAAACTTCTTAGACAGGTCAAACCGTATTTACCAAGAAAGTATTTTGAATGAGTCATCCACTTACTCATCACGTCTTGGATCAAGTACTGTAATTCACTCTACTTCGGCCTTGATCAGACCTCCAGCTCATTTATTGACAGGTAGGGGGCGCTGGTAAAATATTACCACTGTGCTGTCAGCCTTGCACAGGATTCAGTTTAAAATGTTCTTATGTTTTAAATCTTTGCGTGGGTTAGCTCCCTCATACCTGACTGAGCTACTACAGAGAAAATCTTCTAGGGCTCTGAGGTCCTCCTCCCAACATTTACTAGTACAACCATTCGCGAAACTTAAATCAAAGGGAGACAGCCTTTTCTATGTGTGATCCCAAGCTGTGGAAGCTTCCCTTGCACATTAGTGCTGCCCAGTCTCTTGAAGATTTTAAAAACTCATCTTTTTGCATTGGCTTTTCACTGAACTTACAGAAATCTTTTTGCTACTTTCGCTACTTTCTTTTAAGCTATTTATTTTTTAAAGAATTGTATTTGTTATTGTTGGTGTTTGTTATGTATTGTTTTACGTACAGCATGTTGGGGCAACCTTGGTTGCTGTAAAAGTGCTTTATAAATAAACTTGACCTTGACCTTTCCATCGCTGCAGGATTTTAATCCATGATGACGTATTATGTTATTAATAGTAATAGTAATGGCTATCTTCAGGTCATTTACCAGTTCCAACCATGTAGTTCTGGACTGTTTGATCGACATTCTCTAAATCATGTTTACCCCACTAGGTGAGATCCTTCATGAGGCTCAAGGTTGAGGAAAATTTTCAGTGATCTTGTACTTATTAAATTTTCTAATTATTTCTCCAATAGCAGATCCCTTCTCATTGAGCTGCTTGCCTATTTTAGATTGGCTCATCCCAGTCTTGTACAGGTGTACAATCTTGACCCTGGTTAGACTTGCGGTACATGAGAACAATCTGCTGAGCTAACAGTCATTCGAGGCTGTTAGGTTAGCAGTTAGCTCGCTGTGTGGCAAATTTTTGGTGAGTTTTCTGCCTCATGAGGCGCTGAGGGGAAATTCAAACTAGTTTGATATTTTTTGCCTCGCAAGGCGAGACACTTGCCGTGTGCACTCTGTGAGCTGTCTGCTCAGCTCAAATATTCAAGCGACCAATCCAAACGCGGTCTCTGATCACATGATTCCAAGATGGCAGCCCCCAACCCTTGCCTCAGAAAAATGAATGACAAGAAGACTGAGATGGATATGGAGGAAATGCTGCTACTCATTTTGTTGATGAAGCGTTGTTGCATTAAATAAACAGGTATAGTCTGGCGAAAAGTCCACAAGTTTTTACCTTATAAAATTTTATATTCTCCATAAAATATCAAACCTGTTTGATTTTCACCTCAGCACCTCATGAGGCAGAGAACTCACCAAAAATTAGCCGCACACAGCGATCTATCTGCTCAGCAAACGGCCTTGAATGACTGTTAGCTCAGCAGATTGCTCTCAGTTACCTCTCTTATCTTAGCCAAGTTGGACATGGAAGTCTGACTGTTTTTAAGGTGCTGACAGGTGTCTTTAATACAGGTATTAAGTATAATAGAAGAGCCTCTTAAAGGGCCTGAGCTCTTGTTTGTTTGTAGGAGATAAATAACTAATTTTTGAACCATTATACAAACTAATTCTTAGGGAAAAATCAAACATGATGTATTTACATTCTGTCTCTAACAGTTGAAGTTTACCTATGATGAAAATTACAGACCTTTTATTTTTTTAAGTGGGACAACTTTCACATGCGATGGCTGCCAAAAACCGGCACAATGTTCATGAGTATCAGTATTTTGGTCAGCAGATTCTTCTGCATAAGCTGTGGATCTCTGAAGTTCCTCCAGAGTTACCACAGCCTTTTGGCTGATGAATAACGCTTGACTTTCTCTTTAGGATGTGTTCATCGGATGAGGTCACATTGAACCGACTCATGTTTTTCAGTCTAAATATATGATTCCTGTGCAACAAACATGCACGCGTTGTCTGAGAATGTCTTCGCCCTCTGTCACTTGGTTTTTCCATGTAGCTGAAGCTGAGAAAGAGGAAGTGAACTGGGCTGCTGAAAGCCCCATGCTCAGCTCAGTCCTTCGCACAATGAGAAGGGAAAGTGTACACAGCAGCGTAGTTCACTTTACTTCAGCGTGAAAACGAAGCCAAACCGATCCAAACTCTACCAGACAGGTAAGACCTCTGCTTTATTCCAGCCGGTTTTTAAGGTTTCAGTCACAAGCCATTTCATTCTTGATCATTTTCTCTTTACATAGAAGGTAGACCTGTGAAAATACATAATGAAGATGGTCAAAATGTGTAAAAAACAAGTTTACCTGAAAAGCTAAAGATAAAAGTGGGAGTTTTCTTTGCTTTAAATGTCAAAAAAGAAGAATTATGATGCTAAAGAAGCCTTTTAAACACGTCTGGCATTGGCCTTTATTAGGTCAGAAGAGTTGAGCTCAAAAAAGGTTAATTTTATGTGTTTTTATCGAGGTGAAGTATCTGTGTAAAAACTTAATTTATTCCTCCAAGTTAAAACCCCCTGAAGCTGTAACGGTTCGATCATGTTAGGCAGGAACTAGTGAAGCTGTTCTGGTGAACGGAGGCAAAACACAGGAAGTGAGCTGCGTCACTCACACCTCCCTGCTGTGTGGCGCTGGTGTTGGCCAGAAACAGAATTCATGTTGAAATAGGCATCAATAATAAATGTATGATGAGACCAGCTGATTTCTGGCCTGTTGGGTCTGTATCAGGAGGAAATCTTCATGTGTGCCGTTTCCCGTTGCAGGTTCCATTAGCAGAGCAGCACCATGGCTCAAGGCTGCCTCAAGTGTTTAAAGTACACCATGTGTGTCGCCAACTTCCTCTGTTTTGTACGTATGACTCAACCATGTTGCACTACACTCCGTCAGTCTTGGTCATGACTGTCCCACTCATCCAAAGCTCACAACATGTTCTAATTTAAGCCGAGACGGAAGAATGAAGGACTAGGTTTAATGTTCTAATGACCAGCTTTTCAAACTTACAACCCAACCAGTTCCTAATACTCTGGATGTGATGTGGATCTATTAGCTGTGTAAGGTGTGTGTGTTTGCTCCTGTTAGGTGTGTGGTGTGGTGGTTCTGAGCTTTGGCGTGTACCTGATGGTGAATTTCAACTTCTCCGCTCTGACCCCGTCTCTGGCCAGCATAAACATTCCCAGCATGCTCCTGATCAGCGGCATCATCATCATGTGTGTGTCCTTCCTGGGCTTCCTGGGGGCTCTGAAAGAGAACCGCTGCCTCCTCCTGACGGTAACACACACACACACACACACACACACACACACACTGTAGTGGTGGTTAAAGGCATATTTCAGACTCTTGGAAGTGTCGTTCTGTCAGCAGCTTGTTTCTGCCTGTAGCCTGTAGTAACATGTCAGAGACAGGACCCGATCTACACTGAGCAGCAGATTCCTACTACAGCAGAGGCCTGAACAAAGACAGGAGCTGCAGCGTTCCATCGTTTTCCTTTTTGAAATCAATAGTAATCTCTGGGAAGGTGCGAATGCTCCAGCTTGCTAAAGGATTTTAGACCAGACTTTATTTGAAGTGAGAGGAGACAAAATATTAACTAGTGCTTTAATCCTGGTGAGAACCTGTGGCACTAAATCAAAACAGGATTATTTCCCAGGGTTATGCTCTAAATGACTCCCTTTTTTACACAGATGAATAGTATAGGTATAGCTTAAACCACCACCGAAATACAACCCCTTATAAGCTTATGTAAAGATGACTGAATTTTCTTCCACAAAACTCCATCCCATAGTTCTGGTTCTTCCTCTCTTCCACAACCTTCTAGTCCAGTTTTGACCCTAGTTGAAAAGGAGAGGGGAACAGACAGGAGCCAGGAAAGTACCCTGGTTCCTTGAAAAGGTTCCACCATGTTAACCTTTCATCCACAGAGGTCTCATTGACTCAGAGGTGGATTTACATGGAACTCTGCTAATCTGGACAGCAGACTGAGCTGATCCATGGTCCGTAACCAAACATCTTCTAACTTCACAGGATTTTAGATGGCAGACCAGCAGGGGGCATGACTGTGAAGTGGAAGGAAAATGACTCAAATGATTCTAGTTGTCTAGTGAATAAAGCAGAAAATGGACAATTTTAAACAGACCCTTCCTTCTGACACCTTTACATAATGTAGTCCGTCCTCTGTGGGTGCCTCAGAGGTTCTGTAGAGAACGTCCAGCATCATGGAGACTCAGGAACCCAGCAGCAGGTTATGAAGAAGGTTCTGGTCCAGCTTAAAGCAGGCTTAGGTCTGATCAGTCCAACATCTGGACATGGAGAGAGGTTGGAGCAGCTACTGACCTACCAGGACATGGACGTCCACCTGGACTGACAGGAAAGCATTCATAAGAGGAACGTGGGAACCACAGCTCAGCTGAAGAATCTTCAGACAGAACCAGATAAGATGGGTCTCCACAGATCTGGTGCCTAAGGTGATTAATAACAGAAAACCACGAGAAGAGCCTTTTAGCAGTCTGTCACAGGTGATATGGGTGGATGAGTCCAAGGTCCAAAAGACTCTACAACTAACATTACACCCTGAACACAACTATGATAAAGCACGGCAGTGGCAGCTCCATGCTGTGGTGTTGCTTTCCTTCAGTGACCTGGATCAGCATAGCTGGAGGAGACATTTAACGGCAGCCAGAGGTCACCGCAGGTCAAGGTCGCAGGGTCCAGGTCAGGCTAGGTTCTTCTGACTCGGCCAAAGTTAAACTGCTACTATTTGTGTCTCCAGTTCTTCCTGGTGATCTTCCTGCTGATGCTGTTGGAGCTGGCTGCTGCATGCCTGATGCTCATTTATGAAGCAAAGGTAGGACTGACACACACACTTCGCCCATGAAGGCATCACACTGAACTCTACACATACCCTGCTTCTCTTATCTCAGATTGACCAAATGGTGACGAACGATCTCAAAGGCGGCTTGGAAAAAGCAAGAAACAGTTCAGACTGGGATATCGTTCAGAAGACGGTGAGCAGAACCAGGGAAGCTTCTCCTGTTCTGCAGAGATCCAGATGTTTAACTAGATTTTGCTTCCCTTTTCCCTGCATGATGGAACAGTTTAAATGCTGTGGAGTGTATAATGCCAGCGACTGGGGGGCTAAAATCCCTGATTCCTGTTGTCCGAAGAATTCATGTATCGACTCAAAGCCGTACACACAGGTAGTCATAAATAAAAGCAATATATTATTATTCTGTTTGTTCTGTTGTTGAACTAAAATGTTCCATTATTCACTGTCTGCAGGGCTGCTTGGACAAACTTAAAAAATGGTTGGAAGACAACTTCCTAGCTACTGGGATTTCTGTCATCGTAATCTGCATCATTGAGGTAGGCTCAATCTGCAGATGATTATTAAAATATTACTGAACTATAGAGCTTTATGAGCACAGAGACGCAAGAACGGAACAAAAATGTATTTTCCCCTTAATGAGCCAGCTCCTCCTGCTGGGATGAACCTGGTAAATGCCACAAAGTGGGCGGAGCCTCTAGCTGTGAAACCACCTCATTATTCATTCCTTCATCACAAACTTCTGTGTTTAATAGCATGAAGGATCATTGTAGTCTAAAGCAGTGACAGGGTGGTGCTGGCTGGAACAAGGTGGAGCTAGGTGGAGTTTTCCTGACCCTCAGCCTTCCCAGACAGATAAACAGGGGCCTGTTCCAGAAAGCTTGGTTAACTTACCATGTGGTAACCCTGAAGTCTCTGTTAATCAATCCAAAACCTGCTTAGCCTGAGTATGTCAGTTCCAGAACACCTGATAAGAATCTGGTTAATCAACCTACTCCTGGTTAACCCTGAAACATAAAGACCCTCTCAATGGATCACAGAATTCAAGAGTCACAAAAGAAAGTGAAGAGAAAAAAAAGGACAGAATACTTCAAAAAAAAGTGGAGATGGAAGTAATGAGGAACTGAAGCCAATCATTATGAAAAAAAGCAATAAAGCTAAACAAAGAATGCTGGCTTGGCAAAAAATAACTGTGTGATGTTTAAAGTCCAACTCACCCCTAATCAACTTATTTTTGCTGATAAATTGTAGAAATTAGGGTCTGATAGTACTGTTTACATATCTCTTCAGTATTTTCATTTTTTAGTACATTTTAGTAAAAAAATATTCATTTTTAAATAAACAAAAAAAAAATCATCTGCGGAATGTCCTCTTTAGGTCAAAAATTTACACTGCACTTGAATTTGAATAAAAGAGCATTCCTTATTGCAGATATCAGCCCTAATTATAATAACTCAACAATCTTCAATTCTATATTTTCATTTTCTACCCCTTATTTCCAGCTGAGGTCAAGTGGTGCTAGAGGATATAATGTATAAATTAAACATTTTTTCAGTATGCTATTATTCAAAATGCACTTTCTTTTTCCTCCAATTTGTCAAGATTACAATAATATTGTACATTGACTTAGATATATATTGACCTCTAACTTAATTAGCCTAAATGTAATCCTTCTGGAGCCAGAAGAACTCTTTATCAAGTCAAAATGAAACACAAGAAGATTTTCCAACAAGGTAAGATGGAAATCAAACATTTACTAGAGATGTAGGCATATTAAGTATTTTTGTGCAGTCTTCCTATCATGTAGCTAATGAAAATAAGGCTGAGTTATCTAAAGCTGCAGGATTCTATCATGTAATTATATGAATTATATCCTGAACCACTGGCACAGCCTTACTGGTTCCAGTTTAATCTGAGGGTAACGGGCGAGGCAATCAGGTTTCAGCATGGCTTCATTAGACTGAGTGTAACAACTGTAATACTTTAAAGATTCATTCATGCAGCACATGATGACCAGCTGCATCATGTGCTGCATGTGGAGGCGATGTTAGTGTGGATGTCGAGTCCCCACCTTCTTCATCCTGATTTCCTTTTAAAACAGAATCCAACGCTCTGTTTAAATCTATGGTCTGCATCTCTACAGCAGACTGGCTTTAGACGTGGACAAACTAAAACCAGAGAAAGGAATGACTGCTAGAGGAAGGTAGGAAAGGAAGCAGGACACAAAGACGGAACCAGAAAGGACCATAGAGGTAAAAGAACACAACCAGAAAGGAGAAAAAGAGAAGAAGAAAAAACAGACAAAAGGGAGGACAGTTTTTAAGTAGGATGGAGAACATCCCCAGATTTATATGAATAGAAATATTTCAGCCAACTCATCTTTCTGCATACCTGGAACCTATTCCAGCCCATTTTCAGACAGGATAGAAAAATCTTTGTGGATAAAAATGATGGGCTGAATCTGGGCTGATGCCCTGATCTGATTGGCTCTGAGCCTGATTGGGTGGATGTGCTGTGAGCAGCGGGCCAGACTGGGACACCTGCTGCTACACTTTGTCATGTTAGAACAGATTTGGTGCGTTCCAACCGCAGGCTGTGTCAGCACCTTTAGAAAACTGCTGACTCGTGTTTTCCTCACAGCTGGAGGCGATGAGTGGACTGTATCATCAGCTGGAACATTCCTTCTCTCAGCATGTGTCCTCCGTCCCTGCAGGTCCTCGGAATGTGTTTCGCCATGACGCTCTTCTGCCACATCAGCAGATCAGGACTGGGCTACAAGTTGTAGGCGGAGCCTCGCTGGGAGCAGAGCTGCTTGTACAGTCAGACGTCCTCCAGGAGAGCCTCCAGCTCTAATTGATTCATTTTAGGTTTTACCCAAAAAGCTTGCCATGTATAGCTCTTTTATGCACTTATGAAGATGATTATGATGTCATCAGTGACCACTGCTGTATTTTACCTGCATGTCTGTATTTTAAACCTTGTTTCTGATACCCAGTGTTCTTAGTAATCAGCTAATAAAGTTTGGTTTCCACTAGGGTCTGCTTGTGGTCACATGACCAGTGTTTCCTTTGTGACGTCAGCGCCCCACCTTGTGGTGGAGGCTCTTATGTCTATCTGGGGCCCCAACCACCCAAACAGCCACTTCCTTTTCTGGCCCAAAACGAAATGAAAAGAGACTAATCACAATAAAGTAAAACAGATTAATTTATTTCTTGAGAATAAATCCTCCATCAATAGCTTAAGACCAAAAAAAAATAAAAGAGGAAAACTAGAAAAAAATACTAGAATTTCATTTATACTTTAAAATTATTTTGTTCTGTTTGAAACCATCAGACACAAAAAACAATTTCTGCAATTTAAAAATGTAACTGTACACAGCAGAATACACCGTTTATTGCAAAGTGAAAACCCCGGACCCCACTGAAACTACAACCAGTACTGCAGCTCACCTAAAGATATGAAGACAAGTAAAGAAACTACTGATAGATACAGCTCTGTCTGCCTGGAACTGTCCAACAGCTGGGGAAAGTTTGCTCCCCCTACATGCAGCCCTGCAGGTCCACCAGAACCGGGCCGACCCACAACCAGCATGCTAGCTCCTTCCTGCTCCCGATAAATATGCCAAGCGATGCGCTTACAGGAAGGCGCCACTAGGCTGCGACACTGAGCCAAGCAAATATAGGAGTGAGAGAGTCTGAGTTAGAGACTCACTAAAACGTTGTCCTGACAGGACGGGGACAGAGCAGCAGAGCATCAACATCCCTCATCAGGTTTCCTCTCACCACATGTACA
This sequence comes from Apricaphanius iberus, assembly GCA_028564705.1. NCBI lineage: Eukaryota > Metazoa > Chordata > Actinopteri > Cyprinodontiformes > Aphaniidae > Apricaphanius > Apricaphanius iberus. The sequence continues at coordinate 225,422 of JAPXFQ010001128.1, read as the reverse complement.
GTTTGAAGCGTTGCTACTAGCAACCGGTATGTAGTGAAGCCCTGCTGACTAGTTTGGGTTGATGCTGATCCAGTAGGAGCAGACGGTACCGTGTGTCAGCAGAAAGGGGCGGGATCATCTCCTCTGAACTTCCCACCTGGTTGTTGCTGAGTCATCCTCTGAAGCGTGCCGTCAGCATGACACTGAGAAGCTCAGAGAAACATCTGGAAGAGGATGGAGACGCCTCCAGCACTCACCAGGGTCAAAGGTCAGGACTGCAGCTCTCCTGAAAGCTTCTGGTAGGCTTCCTCAGCCTCCAGGGCTGCAGTTCATTTAGTGAGCAGTAGGTGGAGCACACTGACCTGCTCCAGGGGAAACTCTGACTCACCACCAGGAAGGAGGAACCAGCAGCAGAGGCTCCATGCTTTAGAGGACAGCAGCTAGAGAGCGCTATGCTGAGACAGTTCAAAGGTCAACACTGTGACCATAGTGGAGCAGCTGAATAAAGCCAACTGGGGTCTAGTACCAGCAGCAGGACCTGGACAGATGCATGTTGGGCCATAGCGTGCTCAGCTAGCTGCTAGCCTCTGAAGGGTCACCTCAGGGTCATCTGAAACTTCCTCCACACTTCACCTCCCAGCCCTGAGAATGTTGTGAAATTTTGAAATATTTTGAAATGGTAACTACAGAAGGTTCCTATGAAGATGAAATGTCTAATGCCTGAATAAAACAGGTTGTGCTCCTGTCCCCACTAAGCTGAGCATGAAGCGGAAGTATCAGAACCTGGGCTGAATCAGCAGCTATGCTTCGTGCTTCATGGTCAGATCTGAATGCTGATAACACACAACATAAACCGCTGCATCAGCATCAGGTCAGGGTTCACCATCAGTGATCAGAGGGGCTGCGGCTGCTTCTACAGCCTGGGTTGGAGTGGGATGGTGGTGTTCTGTCATTCCAGAGGCACATCTGGACACGGAGACAGCTTCTCAGGCAGGGCTGCAGGAGGCCTAGAGGGGCATCAGATTGGTGGTCTGGAACAGGAGCGGGTTCAGGTCCTCGGCCTGGACGGCCCGGTGCAGTGATGGCTCAGAGCGACTCCGCTCGATTTTTGGCATCAGTTCCTGCACCTGCTCAATGGCTACCAGGATCTGAGGGGAAAAAAGCACACGGAGAGAAACTGCTCAGTAGGGCTGTCACCATCTCGATTTTGTACCGAAATCAATCGAAATTCTGTTACAACCTTGTGCATCAAAATCCAAAAGAGGATCGCGATCACCTCCTCCTCAGATGTTTACTGTGCGTCCCACTCGGGACTCCGTAGCAACAGTTAGCAGCCTTCCGTCTATTTACTCAGATTTCCTCATCACAAAGAACCACACATTGCATTTTCCCTAACAACTAACTCTCACCAGTTCTCCTACAACTCACAACACCTGGTAACGTTTTAACTGCCTGTATCACATCCCCCGTGATCAGGGCGCACGTTTACAGAGCACATTAGCTAACACTGGCAAGTAGCTATTATTAAAGCTACAGCTCGACCACGGCTAGGATAGATGAAGCAGCGGGACCAGAACTAAAGTCGCTCCTTCTCTCAAATCCCCTATGAGGACATTTTGATTTCCTGGTGAGTTAAGTCCACATTCACATTGTGAACAAGAGGACCACCGTTAGCTGCATTTTGCTTGGTCCAATGTCGTTCTGCAGTAGGGCTGGACGATAACTCGATAGCAATATATAACGAGACACCGTCGCATTGACAGGTCTGATGCAACGTTGGCTAGCTAGCTGTAGCCGCTAGGCTAAAGCTTCAGCATGAAAGACGAAAGAGAAATCCAGCCCGCCCCGTCTTTGCTGAAGGTAAATGTTTGGGCCGTCTAAAAGATCTTCTCCATGCTAATGACACCCTTGGCTAAAGTTTTATTTTATTTTAGTTTTTAATAAATCTGCATGTATATAAGATCGATCTTTCTTTATAAGCTACACATAAACATCCAGCAGCGCTGGAAGTCAGGAATATATGCTGAGTTCAATGACGTCAGGACTTTTAACATTTCTAACAAAAACAATGAAAATAATAACATAAGCCATAAATTTCTGTTTAATGATGATTGATAAGCAACATTTGGTGCATACCAAATATTTTCAATGTATTTTCTACTACGTACCAAAGAACAAACAAAATACATATTTTTTTTCTTTAAATATATAAGCATTTTTTTTTTCAAGACTAGAAATTTTGTTTTAAAAGGTCTTGGATGTCCAGTTGCAATTTCATGTCTTGTTACTTTTGAACCAGTTCCCTTCTCTCAACATAGAATGTAAAATCCATTTTGTCTTGACGCCCTGTTACATTTATGGCTCACTTAATCACAGACACTTGGCAGATCAAGTTGTGTGTATTACAAACACAAATGATGAATGAAAGAGTATTGATTAAGAAAAAAAAGTGATTTGAAACGAGAATCGCTTCTGAATCGAGAATCGCTTCTGAATCGAATAGTCACCCCAAGAATCAGAATCGAATTGAATCGTGAGATGTTGTAAGATTCCCATCCCTACTAAACGTAGCAATAATAAATGAAATATAAAACTACGAGAAGCTTTCTTAAGCAGGACTCCCCTCCTGCGACTCACTGTGCTGTGAATCTGTTAGAGACACAGGAAACTTACCCAGGTCACGCTGCTAACAACACCTATGGCTTTTAAAATGTCTGTCCGATTCTTCCCCCGGTCCTCAGAAGCAAAAAACGCTTTAAAAAACAGACCTGCCGGTTTCAGCTCTCAGTGACTGGGCTGCAGTGTTTTGGGGCTCTGTCTATATGCTGATGACTAGCTGGTTAGCTTTAGCCAACAGCTGAACCAAAGCCGAAGTGAATTAGAATAAGCTTTATTGACAAACTAAACCAGTTTTCAGCCATTAATATTATAGTGTCATAACGTGTAAAAGATTAAAACGCATCAAGATAAGCCTTTAACTTAAATTACTAACATGATAAAAAAATATGTATAATATAATGGTTAATAACATTAATTTTCTTTGTACTTACTGATGTTACTCAGGTCTCTTGATTTGTTTCTGTGTCTTACAAATTTAGTTATGATAAAAAGATGTTTGAAAAATGTATTAAATTTAATTTTTAGTTAAAATGAATTCATTGAAGAAGAATAAAATGACAAGGGAGGAACTTAAAATCCATATATTTTACATTTTGTGATATTTATCAATAATTATCGATATCGATCAATATGACTATACCTTCATTGATGTGCTCTTTTTCTATATCGTCCAGCCCTATTCTACAGTAACTATAAAGAGTCACTAGATGGCAGCCACCCTCTGTTACTAATAATTTGTTATTTAAACAATACTGTTATACTTTTATTGTAAATAAATCAGTTCAATTTGACCATTAATGTCTGATGTGATACATTATACAAGAATATAAAAATTGAGAATCGTATCGTGACCGTAAAATTAAAAATCAAATTGAATATAGGATTTGGAGAATCGTGACACCGCTACTGCTTAGTGATGCAGGTCAAACATAATGCAGCAGAGCTAACCATCAGGTTCCTATGGCAGCACCACGCCCAGACCAGAGTCCTCCTGAGACTGGACCTGGACTGGTTCAGGTCAAAGCCTCTTCATGCTCACTAATGGATCCTGAATGGTTCTGTGTGAGTCGCTGGTTTGACGTCATAGAGCCCAGACAGAAAGGTCCCTCCTGCAGCTTTCAGCAGCAGTAGAACTTAAAACCTTCCTTTTTGATAACAATTATAGTTAGAGTGGCTTAGGTTATCCTGAGTTATCTCTGTAGTTATGCTGCTATTGGTTTAGACTGTTGGAGGACAGACTGACCACTTTTCATCACTCTTCTACTTTTTTTCTTCTGTTATTTCAATTGTTAACATTGTTTTCTCTTGCCCCCTGCTGGATGGGGAGCATCAATTCAGATGATGCTCCCAGCGATTGAACATCCTCCATGTACTGCTCTCAGTCTTTTACTTTCTTTAATATATTAAGCACTCTTCTATCAGTTCTTTTGTTCTTTCTGTGTCTCCCCTTTGTCTTCTTAAAATCAGACGGTCGTGGCAGATGGCCGCTTGTACTGAGCCAGGTTCTGCTGGAGCTTTCTTTTTGTTAAAAGGGGAGTTTCTCCTCTCCACTGTCGCTACATGCTTGCTCAGTATGAGGGATTGCTGAGGAATTGCTGTGGTTGGAGTCTGTATCAATGGGGCCCAACCTCAGAGACTCAACGAAATATGCTGTAATTGAAATAACTTTTCTTGTAAAGTGCAATGAGATGACATCTGTTGTGAATTGAGGCTATAAAAATAAATTGAATTAAACATGCTGTTGGGCTCTTTCAGCCTCTACCTGTTGGATGGCTGCGGCCCTCGGCTCAGATGCTTCACCTTCTGTAACTTGCTGTGAGTCTAGGATGGACCAAGGAGGTCCGGTTTCTAATCATAGCAGGAACCAGGCAGCTCTCTTACCCACCTGAGGAAAAAGGGGCCTCTCCTCCCGGATGAACTTCAAGCAGTCGACGATGAGCCTCTTCATGGACTTGGGTGAGGTACTGTACAGTTTACTGAGGTCAGGAGACAAGTAGCCACGTCCGACCATGAAGAGGATCTGAAGGAGAAACATCAGGATACATCATACTGTGGCTGCGTTTACATGGACACAAGCAATCGGATTAAAAGCCTGATCGGAATAAAAATGCTTCATGTAAACATGCCACTCAGATTACTCTGACTCAGTCGGATCAACATTTCATTCCAAATCAGAGAATTGGTTTATTCTGATAGTTCATCTGATCGTGGTGCATGTAAACTCCTATGCTGAATGTAGGTCATTCCTGCACGTCTTCTAATTCATGCGGAGACGTCAAATACGTCGGCCTAAAAAATAAAGGGATGCGGTTTTTTAATTCGATTGTTTAGATGAGAATGAAGGCCTGTGGATTCAAAACTGACCAGAAAAAATAAAAGCATGCGCTGAAATACATCATAGTCCATTTCTTCTTCTACGCCCGTTTCCAATGTTTTAGATAATTCTGCACGTCAAAATGATTTATTCTGTTCAGACATGTAGCGCATGGAAACACTGTTTATAATCAGAGAGACGGGAAATCCTTATCTGAAATATGATCAGATTAAAGATATTTTGGATATGCAAACATAGCTAGTGTCTGCAGACTGTGTGCTTCCAGACCAGTTTCAGTCATTCTGAGCTAAACTGTGTTCAGTTAACGGTTGGGTGTTTGCATTGTAATCGGAAGGTTGCTGGTTCAAACCCTGGCTCTGACTGTCTCAGTCGTTGTGTCCTTGGCAACTTCACCCGTTGCCTACAGATGGTGGCAGAGGGCCTGGTGGTCCCAGTGTCCGGCAGCCTAGTCTCTGTTAGTGCGCCCAGGGCAGCTGTGGCTACAACGTAGCTTAGCATCATCATCAGTGTGTGAATGTGAGTGTGAATGGTTGTCTGTCTCTCTGTGTTGGCCCTGCAACAGACTGGCGTCCTGTTCAGAGTGTACCCTGCCTAACGCCTGATAATTGCTGGGATAGGCTCCAGCTGCCCCGTGACCCTGAATTGGATAAGCGGTTAAGAAGATGGATGGATGGATGGATGGATGGATGTCCACTTTCCATGCACCGTCTGGTGTGTTCTCCCTGAGCCGCAGGATAGGACTGCCCATCCTTACCAGACATCAGCCCAAGTGGAACTCCCAGAGAAATATCCTTCATACAGTCTTGCTGGTGACTGTGTGGCGGAGTGTTCATAGCTGCACGTTAGTTTCTTTGTATGACTGGAGCCAATCAACAGAAATAATTGTTTTAAAAAGGAATATGAATTGAAATTCAAAATCTTGAGGCTGGGCAGTATACTGGTAAAATACCAAACACCAGTGTTTATTTTCATTATGCTATGAATTTTTCTATACCCCCATACCCATGAACAGCTCAGACAACTTCCGGAACGTTTAACGTGGGGAAGTGTTTCAGCAGTGACCGATTTCACTGCTACGCGCTCTTCACCACAGCGTGAAAAGTAACATTTTTTACCAAGTACAGCTTCTGGCAGCAGCTACCAGAAAGAAGCACACAATGCTGAGGAAGTAATTCCAAAAAGAGGATTTTCTTCTAAAGTTCAGAAGAGAACAAAACAGCATATCTTTTACAAGCACTCTTGCGAGTAACCAGTAGGGGGGAGTGTTGAGTGCTAGTGTCAAAAGCAGCATGGAAGAAATCAAAAAGTGTGGTAAATATGTTTTACATCCACACTACAATACTTCTGCTATCTTTTTTCTGTTGTTATCTGAATAATAACCAGCTAATAATCTGCTACGGTTGCCATGTTTTTCTTAAATACTCGGCAAAATACAATCTGAGTCTATACTCTGCCCCCTAGCATGATTCTTCAGTACTACATGCAAAGCCAGTACAAGATGCAATTTGCTGCTTGCGTCAACATGAAGTTAAAAAAACAACTTTACTTTCAGCCTTAGAACATCTAGAATGTTATAATAATTTTAACTCATTTCGATATCATTGACCTGTGTCTGGAAAAAATATGATGCAATCCATATGACAGTAAAGTGGGCTACTTAAAGCACATTTTTAAATTATTCATTCTTATCAGATAATGTGGATTAGAACGGCCTTGTATGGAACAAATACCGTAATACCGATATGTTTTAAAAAAATACTGTGATATGAACATTTTGCCATACTGCCCAGCCTTACTCATGATTAGACAGAAATGAATAATTCTTGCTTTAAAATAAAATTGTAACACAATCTCTGTATTCAGAACACAGTAAAGGTGGTTTTTAACAGGAAGCTACTCTGATCTAGGACTGAGCAGTGAGGGTCAAAACTGATGAGGGGAACCGGAGTCACTCAAGGGAATAAGGGAGAACAACATCTGGCTGTGTGTGTCTAAGACGGTGTATAGGGACCACGATCCGCCATGTTCTACAGTCATGGACAAAAGTTTTGAGAATTACATAAATATTGTAAATTGGAAAAGTTGCTGCTAAAGTTTTTATAATAGCAATTTGCATATACTCCAGAATGCTATGAACAGTGATCAGATGAATTGACATGAAAATTCCTTTGCATTTCATTGCTGTCATTAAAGGACCTGCAGAGATTATTTCAGTAATCGTAAACTCAGGTGAGAATGTTGACGAGCACAAGGCTGGAGATCATTATGTCAGGCTGATTGGGTTAGAATGACAGACTTAACATGTTAAAAGGAGGGTGATAAATGAAATCATTGTTCTTCCATTGGTGACCATGGTGACCTGCAAAGAAAGGCGTGCAGCCATCATTGCGTTGCATAAAAATGGCTTCACAGCCAAGGATATTGTGGCTACTAAGATTGCACCTAAATCAACTATTTATAGGATTATCAAGAACTTCAAGGAGAGAGGTTCAATTCTTGTTAAGAAGGCTTCAGGGCGTCCAAGAAAGTCCAGCAAGTGCCAAGATCGTCTCCTAAAGAGGATACAGCTGTGGGATCGGAGTGCCACCAGTGCAGAGCTTGCTCAGGAATGGCAGCAGGCAGGTGTGAGTGCATCTCCATGCACAGTGAGGCGAAGACTTTTGGAAGATGGCCTGGTGTCAAGAAGGGCAGCAGAGCAGCCACTTCTCTCCAAAAAACCATCAGGGACAGATTGATGTTCTTCAGAAAGTTTGGTGAATGGACTGCTGAGGACTGGGGCAAAGTCAGATTCTCCCATGATGCATCTTTCTGATGTTTGGGGCATCTGGAAAAAGTCTTGTCTGGAGAAGAAAAGGTGAGCGCCACCATCAGTCCTGTGTCATGCCAGGAGTAAAGCATCCTGAGACCATTCATGTGTGGGGTTGCTTCTCATCCAAGGGAGTGGGCTCATTTACAATGTAGCCCAAAAACACAGCCATGAATAAAGAATGGTACCAAAACACCCTCCAACAGCAACTTCTTCCAACAATCCAACAACAGTTTGGTCAAGAACAATGCATTTTCCAGCACCATGGAGCACCGTGCCATAAGGCAAAGGTGAAACCCCTGGAAACTCCACAGATCTTTATCCCATTGAGAACTTGTGGTCAATCCGCAAGAGGCGGGTGGACAAACAAAAACCCACTAATTCTGACAAACTCCAAGAAGTGATTGTGAAAGAATGGGTTGCTATCGGTCAGGAATTGGCCCAGAAGTTGATTGAGAACATGCCCAGTCGAACTGCAGAGGTCCTAAACAAGAAGGGCCAACACTGCAAATACTGACTCTTTGCATAAATGTCATCTAATTGTCGATAAAAGCCTTTGAAACGTATGAAGTGCTCGTAATTATATTTCAGTGCATCACAGAAACAACTGGAACAAACTTCTAAAAGCAGTTTAGCAGCAAACTTTGTGAAAACTAATATTTGTGTCATTCTCAAAACCTTTGGCCACGACTGTAGATCTGATAAAGCCAAGTCGAAGAAGGTTGGTCAACAGGCTTCTGATCATTTCAATCAGCTGTTCTGATCCAGACACAATTAGAACATGTAGGACTGCAGTCAGACGGACCCGCCTAGATTAGTGAAATATTGGCCCCAGACCTGGTCTCTGTTGTTGATGTTGGAGTAAGGAAGGGTTCCTGACATCAGCTCAAACAGCACCACTCCATAACCATACACATCAGATTGGAAGGTGTAAGGGTTGGTGTCCTGCATCCGGATAACCTCAGGAGCCTGAGAACAGCAAGAGAGAACGTTAGGAGCACCTCATTCCTCAGCAGGGGAAACACAGCAGCATCTCTGGGTGTAGAGCCAAGGATTCAGTGGTGGGACCATCTTGGTTTGTGCCTGAGAAAACAGCTGGATTCATTTGGTAAGTGTGCGTTCCAAACCAACAGGGCCGTATCAAATAATCTGAACACGTGTACTGTTACTCTCGTAGTTTGTATAGAGACGTCTGGATTTTAAATCTTCAGTAGATGTCCTGTAACCTTACAGAAAAGCATTGCTTCATTTTACCATAGAAATAATGTAGTTAAACTGACTGCAGTTAAATCCTTTTCAGACATCAGTGGGATGCTCATTAGACATGAAGCAGATGCATTCAGGTCAGGTCAGCTGAATAACAGGCGTGTCTGAGAAGCTTACCATCCAGAGGATAGATCCACTGGGCTGCTCCACCTGCTGGGAGCCGCTCCATCGATACTTGACCGTGGCCAGGCCGAAGTCACCGATCTTTACGGTCCAGCCCTCATGGAGGAAAATATCTGGCAGCAGAGCTCAGGAAGCAGTGCAGCAGCATCGTGGTGCAGATCATCTTTATCAGCCGCCACTAACACAGGCTGATAGTTGAAGAACGGAAGGAGGGGACAGAAGGGAAACTAACCACAGAGGCAGTGGTGATGTTAAATTAGTCAGCGCCTAACCTGCATGAGCTCAGCTCATCAGTGACACGTCTAAATGTCAGATGAGATGACTAGGAGGCTAAATGAACAAAGTGTGGTTCAACAATGACCTTACAGTTTCTCTCAGCTAGAAACAAATTATTTTAATCGGGTCTGTAGCTGCTGCCGTTAATCGGAAAAACATGCTTTTATTTATCTCAGTGATTATTAGAGGCTTAATCTGCACAAAACAAGGATACTGTTTGATTTCAGGTCTCGATGAATGATGTTCTTGGCATGAAGGTAACTGTAGAAGAGATGAAGAACAGAATTAATCATTCACAAGTTTCCCAAAATCAGCACAAACTGCACCTAGATCACTGGATCCTTCAATTCCATGTTCAAGCTTCATCGTTTCACGTTAAAAGCTGATCATCTTGGGAGAAAGCTGCGCTGGATGAATCTCAGTAGGAGGAAGTGTTAACAGAAACGTAGCTGCAGATCTTACTCCATGCCCTGCGCCGTCTGTCTGGCCACGTCGATGCGACGCATCGTGTCGAACTTGGTCTCTGTCACATGCAGATGGCGGTACAGACTGCTACCTTCACACCACTGGGTGATGATGGCAAAGTTGGGCTTAGTCATAAAGCCCATGAAGAGCAGGATGTTGACGTGGCGGGTCTTCCTGCAGAGCACACGTAGTAAACATGTTAGAAACGCCTTCAGCTCACCTTACTGGAAGAACCTAGTGTCAGTGGATCGTTAGGAGTCAGTCCATAATGAAGAGAGGACGTCAGTGGGCTACCATTCAGTCTCATTTCAGTCTTCTCTGATTGGGACTGGTTCTAACAGCAGAATAGTTCAGTAGCTGAGTAATAAAAGCAACGCCGCTCACCGTAGGACCTGCATTTCGTTTTTGAAAGCCTGGAGTTGCTCCGGCGTTGGCTCTTTAACCTTCAGGATCTTGATAGCCACGTCTCCATGCCACTTTCCCTTGAAGACGGTCCCAAAGGAGCCGGTGCCTATCCTCTTCTGTAAGGTGACTTCTCGATACGGGACCTCCCAGTAGTAACTAGAGTCTCTGTAGCCTCCTCGGTGCTGCAGCAACACAAACAGGCCCGTTAGTTTCAGCAGCTACTCTCCTCCATCAGAGACAATCCTGGGGACAACATACCACTTTCTTCTTGTCGTCGGATGAAGAAGTTTTGCGTTCCTTGTGCTCTATGGGCGACTTCTGCGGCCTCCTCCCAGGAGAGCCCAGAGAGGAGGGCGGACTGGTGGAAGGCTTCGGCGATGGTTCAGGACCTGCAGGGTCAGAAACAGCTGTGTTAAAGAGGAGCGAGACGCTGATTAAAGATGAAACCAGTGCAGATGTGGGGAACAGCTGTACCTATTGTGTTGTATTTTATATTTTCCTGCAAAGATCAGAATAAAGTGGCGTTAAAAGGCGGTCAGTTCAGGTTAAGGAGTGTGTTAGTGTACTGGAAGCCAGAGCTGACCTCTATGATAGCGACGTTAGCAGGGTCCAAGGTGCTGACCATGTGGACGTTGGGAGTGGAGGTGGAGCGATGTCTGTGCAGATTCTGGCCGTCTCCGCCTGTTGTTGGGAAGTTAAAGGTCGGCGCCAGGAGGCCTGTTCTGTAGCCAACAGGTCAAACACAAACATCAGTTCTGCACATCATCATCATCATCATCATCATGAGGAGCTTTCATTTATCAGGTTTGGGTCAGAGCTTACCCAGCAGGCTCTGGGGTTAGGACGAGGTTGCTCTGTGACGGGGAATTTTCAGGCAAGAGTATCTGAGGATAATCATCTGAGCAGGGATTGGTATCACCCCTGCACAAAGCATCATGGGAACAATCACATGAATGTGTTACCCAAGCAGCACCTCACTGTACTCCTGCTTTTAATCATCTTGTCTTTTTTCATCCCCTTCCGGACGTGTCAAAAGTTTTCACATTTATTACTCTGATTTAAAAAGACTTTCGGAGAAGATGAAGGATGGAATCAAAGTAAAAAATACTGGATTCAAAACTACTGAAGTATAAAAGTCAAAGTAATGATACATTTGTTTTATTTAAATGTCGTCAAAGACTAAAGCTTACGCTGCACCACAGCACTACCACATCTTCCCTCAAAACAAGTCCACAGTGACTTATATGAAAACCTTAATACTTAAAAATTAAGGATATGCAAGGCATCCTATTTCAGATGCATTTGTCCATCAAGATTAATGCATTCAGTGCAATGCAAATACATTGAAGAACTATTTGTTAACAGAATCTTTAAACTCTGCAACGTATGTCTGCTTTGCCTTGGCAGACTCTGATGTAATGGTGTCATACACAGCTAGAGGTCAGCTACACTGAATAAATCAGAATTATTAAGTCATCCTGTGTGTGTCCTACACACACAGTTGATGCTTTTAAATACTTTGTATTATTTCTGATTAGTTTAATTCATAACAGACAAATGATCGATCTATCCATTTTTCTTCCCTTCTGTGTGCATAAGTCTCTCTCTGTATCCAGCTTGCTATCGCTTCAGCAGCAGGATAAACCGTAGCATGATGCGTTCCTTTTGTACAGGTGGTTGGCTTCACACTGCCTTCTTTGAAGCGAGTCTTTAACCAGCTGTACCAGTAACGGTCATGTTCTGAAGCCTCCTGGTCTGAGATGATGATCAGATTTCTATATGGGAATCTTTTCATCTATTGATTTGGTTACCTGTACTTCACATGTAAACTCTGCACCAAACAGTCAGGGGTGTAAATTGTAATCTGGCAAAAATGACGAGCCACCTTGAGATTTTTCTGCCACTGTTCTAAAGAACCGGACAAATGCAGAAAACATTTGGTTAAAATGATTCCTGTGTGCGCAGTATGTAATGGATCCAGACTGTCAGAATAGTACTTCTTAAATTTTTTAGCAAACTGCAGTTCAATTCTATCCAGTTAGCACATTTTAGAATAGTTTGTGTTTATTTTAAATAAAAAGGAAAAGACAAAGTAAAACAGAAATAATGAGGCTATTTTTAAAATTTAAGGAGTAGAAGTAAAATGTAGGCCAATCTATAATTTCACCAGCGAAGTATAAAGTAGGGGTGAAACGGTACAGGTAGCCCAAGGTACGGTCCGTACCTCAGTACCTGGGCCATGGCCCACGGTACAGATCGGTACATGTTTTGTGCACAAAGAAACTGCTTTTTTTAATCCCAAAACATATATTTAATTTTTTTGGTAACAAAAAAACAGAATGTCACAGTTAACTTAATCCGCCCACAGTTACAGGTTTGGGCGGGTGAAAGCCGTGAGAATACAACATAAACGAGCTGTATGTCTCTCTGGGATTATGGTTCACACTCAGGGCCGCAGTAACAGAATGTTTTCTGTATTTTATCGGTTCTTTAAACGAGAGCGCATCAATGAATGGAGCGCAGCACATCTCCTCTTTGCTTCGCGCTCCGGCGCACCGCAAAGAGGAGGTGAACACAGCGCAACCCGGCGCCCCTGAATGCTGGAGCCCATCCAGGCAGAAAGCGCTCAAGTCGGGAGAAATTTGAGCAGCACCTCACACTAGGGCTGATTTTCGAAAAAAGCGCAACCGACCCGTGTACATTTCTTAGCTCCTCACTGCTCCGTGATGCGGGTTGTGGAGAGGAGGTCGTGTCTCTATGCCAACCAGCTGCTGGAGCGGGGAACAGCGAGCTGGTTGTTGCACCTTTGTCTGGGTGCTTTACCCTGTCCCATTGCATCCTTAGTATAAATACCCCAAATTTCTATTTATGTACTTAAACACCTTTGTCCCTGAACCCTGAACCTTTGTTTCAGGATAAATATTAGGCTAAATATCTACTTCTATAGATAGAGAACATGAAAAACTAGAGTAGCATAAACATAACAGAAATATGAATGTGTTCAAATGTTAAATCATTAATAAAAAGACAGAAAATGAGCTGTCTCGTTTTGTCAGCAATAACATTTGGTTGACTTAATAAAATGTTTCAATTGTTCAATCAAACAATCTATATAACATATAGTGGGGTAAAAACAAAAGTATTTAGTCAGCCACCAATTGTGAAAGTTCTATCACATAAAAACATGACAGAGACCTCCTGTAATTTTAATCATAGGTATACCTCATCTATGAGAGACAAAAGGAGAAAAAAAAGTAGAAAATGACATGGTCAGATTTTTATTTACTGGCTAATTATAGAGGAAAATAAGTATTTGGTCATCTACAAACAAGCAGGATTTCTGTCTCACAGACTTGTAACTTCTGCTGTAAGATCCTCCCCTGTCCTCAACTGGTTACCTGTATTAATGACTAGTTCAGTGACCAGTGACCAGTTCAAACAGTGAGACGCTCTGATTGGTTGGCGTCCTGCATCAAGAACGTTAGGACCGTCAAAAGTTCAACTAGCTGAACTTCTGCGTTCCTAGCTTTCCGAGCCCGACCCAACACAGGTCAGCACGGTTTCATAAACCAAGGGTATGGATTCTTACACCTGAGCTGGGCTGCTCTGGTCCAGACATGGACTTTTTTCCCCAACAGAAAAATATGCAGAGCTGTGGGTCTGAGAGGGTGGCACAAGGTGCTGCTGATGCTGCCATGGGAAAAAAAAAAATATTCTCACCTTCAATGACTGGATAAGTCAAGTGAAGTTTTATGTTTAATTTGAATCATCTTAATATCTGATCTTATCTTATTTTTTTATGACAATAATTTTGTTTTTCTAATGTTTGTCAGTTTTGAAAGGGGAAACGTATGTGCAAGATGCCCTGCAGCCAGTATAAAAATAACCTGATATTTTGATGAATAAAAAGTCAATCAAATAAATATAGCCCCTCTTGTTTTTTCCTAAATAACACACCACTAATGCTCTGTAGAGCCTGGATAGAGGTGGAGGTTTTCGCCCTACCTCTGATGTTACCGAGCCTGAGAATCCTTTCTAAACGTCTGTCCCAACCCAGTTTGGCCCTTCGGTTACCGTCGGGCATCCATGCTCTGATGATGGCTAATCTGAACATGCTAACGGAAGCTACCATGAAACCATTATGATAAATGCTAGCATGGAAGGAATTTTTGAATGGTTTTCAGTGGCAACTGTTGTTGGATGAAGGATGTCAAACTTGTTGTGGGCTAATAACCTTTTTAATGGATAACATTCCCTTGACCCCTAGAAATACATTTTTTGCTGAAGGTGGCATCAATATGAGGCTAAAAACGGTGAGTGTGCAGTTTGACAGAAGCGCTTGCTGTGTTACACTTAGGATCATATCCTTGATTGGCTTACATCTTTGGAATCTCAAGACTTGTAGCTTTTAGCAGAAGCCGACTGACATGGGTTTTCTGAGGCCGATGACGATTTTTTTTCCAAATTTGGTCACTGATGGCTGATATCTAAAGCCGATTATTAAGGCCGATATATATACTTTTCAGCAGCCATAGGCGTCATTTTAACCGGGGACAATATCTATGATTGACGAGTTTGTCCCCACCAAACCTAATGCGGAAATTCTTTATCAACACGGATCTAACAGCCACAAGTTTCCGCATCGGTATCTGAACAGAATGTTATTTAGTTCCCTCCACTTTCTTATGCAGTCAAGCTTCTTTCTGCTCATATAGGCTACAGCATTCTTTGTAGTAGATATGTCATGTGTTAAAAGACTGGTAGTCACCTACAGGGTGGAGTTCTGCAATGTCCCTGGTACCCGTTTCAAGATGGAAAAAGAACAGTTATACAGTTTCCTTGCTATAACGCAGTCCACCCTTTGCTGCTTCGCTGTTTGGTGGATTTTTTAGTAGCACAATTTAAATGCTTTCTTTCCAGCGCAAAACACGCTAAATGATTGGAGGGAATCTCCTCCCATGCTTGCCACATTTGTCATGTCTGGTTAAATGAACTTCCTAATCGTGAGGAAAAAAACAGTAGCTACAAACTGCCAATAACAATGTTCCTCACTCGGAAACGACAACTGTTCAGAGACCTTCAGTGGAGAAAGACGCACCGAGCGGCGCAACAGTGGAGAGACCGTACTGCATATTAATACTTTTATATTTTAAATCTACTAAGGTTTGAGTATTAAAACTAGTGAGAAATGTGAGTAAATGTTAATGTATGTCTGGGAAAAATGTAAAAAAGTGTGTGGCGAGGGGTTTTACAGGCTTAAAACATGATTGTAAAAAAATAAAGATGATTACTTTGAGGATTTTGCCTGTTATTTTAATAATAAATGATGGATCATTGTAAATTTAATTTAATGAGTCTGGTTTCTTTCCTGCGGGTGCCAGAAAAAAATATTCATGTTATATCTTTGCTTTTAAGACTCCCAAAGATAATATGTTGACATACCGAACTTGTGTAGAGAATATACCAGAATACTAATTTGCGACCTTTCTGCAACGCAGGAATGGATAATCAGGGAGTGGACAACATTTCCATCAAAGTTGAAAAAAAAAAAAAAAAAAAAAAAGGGAAATAACCACTATTGAAAGTAAATATTAGTGCAGTGAATTATTAGTCTTTCATTATTTGGATACTGTAGGTGAAATTTATATTGTTCAAAAATCAGAAACCAAACCTTGTCCACAGTCCCTACCAAGATTTCTCATTCCTGAAGCACTGGATAGATAGATAGCGATAGATTTGTGTCATTAGTGCAACTTCGGGAAACTTCCCTCCAGCTCCCTCCACCAAAACAACATATGAACATTTTCTTCTCTGGGACTCTTAAACAAAACATGGCAACAATAATGTCTCACTCCCAGTCCGTTCGCATTACATAAACTTCCTCCCAGAGTCGTGAAATTCAATTCGGGGTTTTTTTTGCTCGTGAAACAACTTTATGCGGATCACTTACAGGTAGCTGCCCTATTGCAGGACTGCCAGCTGTAAGTTAAATCTAAAGTCTCTCCACACAGAATGGTGTTGGGGTTGCAAAAGGAGCACGTTTTATTGTTGCACATTCAGTACATATTATGTCCAACATTGTCCTTTGTGCTACTGTGTGGATTTTAATAATTCTTCCCAACCAACAGCCTGTTGGTGACATTTAAAAAGGAAAACAGCTAAACCTATGGCTTTTAACTTGGATTGATTTAACCATCAAGACCATGGTGTAAGACTTGAAGGTGCTAATTCTAATCCGTGCTGCAAACCGCTGCAGAGAAAGCTGTTGATTTAATAGATTGTGATTTTCACCATGTTTATACAGTGGAGTGCATTTTGTAGTTAAACATGAAATGGATGAATGCTTAGAGGCTAAATAAATATTTGTCCCCAGAAATCCTCAAACCGCATCAAAGCTTATAAATATCGTCCCCGGCAATTTTAAAAACAAACTATCTCCCTTGTCAGCATCAAACTGATTGTGAAAGACAACTGAACACTCACTGTGTGCAACATAAGTTAAAAAGTCAATAAAAACAAACTCAAAACAGTAACCTGATTGCAAATGGTTTCAGATCAACGGAAAATAAAACAGATTCAAATTTCTTTAAGAATACAAAATAAAATAAATTCAAGCAGTAATCAGAATAATGGTGCAGATAGCTGGTTTAGGTAGAATCTGGACTTACAGTATCAAAGAAAAATCACCACAAAGTAAAGCCTACTAAAACATGGCAGTAAATAATAAAATCTAAAATATATATAAAAATAGTGCAGTCAAAGATTAAACCCCAAACGTAAGAGTAAAGTATGAGTGGGCTGGGGGTCCTTCTTTCAGTCAAGTAGTGGCTGTAACTGGCCACACAGGTGCCTATTTATTTATTTCTTATTCTTATTTCAGGCGAAAGAGGAACAATTTAAATTATAGGCCTGATATTTCGGCCGTCCGATATACTGCTCATCCTCTAGCTTTTAGGGCTGTCAAATGAATCACAATTAATTAACATCTCTAATGTAACTAAAATTATATAGAAAAACTACAATTTCTGATGTAGATAAAGGACTAAACTTGATGGCGTTAATTCTACAAATTAATCAACCCGCGTTAAAGCGTTGATTTTGCCAGCCCTAATGTAGTTACTATAGTTACTACTAATTGTAGATGGGAAATGTGAGGATTGAGGAACCAGTTGTGACGTGTTTGTTAAAGTGTCTCTTTCATACAATAATAATTTCCTTTAAGGTCGTTCATAGTAATTTGTTTGTAGAAAAAAAATCTAGAGAGTAACTTGCAGCAAAGTAGTGCAGTCAAAACCCCACTAAACCAGGAGCAAAAACACGAAAACAGTTTGTAAAAGATTAGAAAGGACCTTGATGATCTGATGACGTACCAAAAAGACCAATAAACTCACCTTTTGCTCACCGTATCCATGTCAACACACACAGTGGGGACTTTGCTGCTGCAGTGCTGATGAAACTTGTAGCCACACGTCTGACATCTGAAGCCATTAAAAAGAAACTTGTGGCAAAAATCACAGTAAGCCAGTTTGAAAAACGTTTTCCGTACCTACGAAGACAAACATCACGATATTCACTTCTGAAAGAAGAGCAACAGGAAGAAAATTGCACTGACCGGGTGCTTACAAAGTTATGCATGGTGAGAGGAATGTCATCCAGGACTTCGACTAAAAGCTCCTCTCCAACCAGAGGAGTGATATCTGTGTCCCAGTCTGTCAGTCTCTTACGACTGGGAAAGAACAGAAAAAAGAAAGTTTAATAGCAGACGCTTCTAACTGGTGGCTTTAACTAAAGCACAATGATTTAAATCGGTGTTACTGATTACTGAGGAAAACAGGAGCTCAAAATGACCATGCAGCGTTAGCTGATCATATCCACACTTATCAGACCACAATTCCCTTTATCTTATAATAAGATCAAAGCTATGCATTAAATCGAGCCTAGACTTTATTCCAGTCCTTTTATTTTCACTTAAAGCTGGGGAGACTGATCCTTTTAGCCAGAGTTTACCACAGGATTCAGACAGACCGTCCTAGTCGTTCCTCATCTACTATTACATCAAGTTTACACTTCAACAGCAACTTTGTACACAGACGTATTGACAGAAAAGTTTTTCGTTTATAGTACTCTTTTTCTTTCTCTCTGTTCTCCGTTGATTTAAATGTTTGGCAAAGTAATTACGGACCTAGACAGCAGGGGGTGCTAACTTTACATAGCGGGCCTGTCTACCGTTGCAGCATAGTTTCTGGTTAATGATCAGCAATGACCAACAGAAAGTATGTTTTGATTAAGCTGTAAAGCTTTTTTCTAGAAGCGCAGCTCACAGAATCCTCTAAAAACACATGGAAACAAACACAGCAGCCTTTTTTATTGTTTCTCTACACCTCATTATGTTCAAAATCGCCAAAAGAAAAGATTAGACAAATTAGTCTTTCAATATAAAGCATACAGTGGCCAAACGCTGCATTAACACCTGATTACAGCGACTATAGAGACCTATTCTGGTGAAGCGATCTCTGGCTGTTGTTGAGCCGACCAATCACAGGCATACGTTCTCTGTTGACGGAGACGGATAGTTAGAAAATGGGGCCCGACTCCGTCCGTCCTTGCGTAGGTGACGGAGAGCCCTTGTGTCAATGGATAATGGCGCTGCGTCAATCCATCTCTGTCACAACGGAGAAGCATAAACTAGGCTTAATATCCATCATATGGAATTTGTTGCATATCAGATAATGTCTGTGGAAATTGGAGAAAACTATTGCCAGGGCATGACATTAGATTGGCCACGCCTCCAGGGCCACACCCCTTTGAAAAACGCAGCTGAACTGAACGTTGACTAACACCCACTTGTCTTCTGTCAATGAACGGTTTAAAGATGACTTGGTGAAAGGGGTCAAATATGGACCTTTCAAAGTAAAACCTCACACTTCCTGTTCTGAGAGGGCGGGGCTGAGGTGTGATGTTAGCATTTCCCCACTGCGTTTCCATCAGGGACCTGATGTTGACCTTTGATAGAAGGTTTTCTGTCTCTGGGATTTGTTTGATGCGTGTAGTAAAGGTGTGAGGGCTGGACATTGATCATTTAAGACCCCATGCGTCATAAGCAAACTCGCCACGTTTTGTAGCTAATCAATTAAAACATCTAATAGGTGTTTGATCAAATATGGAGGGGGGAAAAAGGAGAGAGACAAAACCATGGGTCCAATCCAAGATGGCCAACTTCCTGGTTTTTGCAGGAGACTCTTAGGTAACAAAGTTCATACCTCTACCATAATGTAGGCTGATTAGGAGGCGTTTTCAAGCATTCCAGGGGGCGCTGATGAGTCATTTCTGTTGCAACTTTTGCAAACCCCTTAAAATACGTAAATTTCCCTGAAGGCACGACATGACACGTTTAAGCCGCCAAACATGCAATTTATTTGACAGAATAACAACATGATGAAAATGATTATTTATGGTGATAATGTGTATGTGAGTGTATGAACAATATTAGCTGTGGTCTTCCCTGTACACAGTGAGGAATGCAGTGTATTATTGGTGAGCGGTGTAGGAGGAAGAACAGAAAACAGAGGCATCTTACCCTTCTAGCAGGCGAAACACAGCACAGCAGTCTTGGCTCAGGCCTCTCACTTTGAGTGCTTTATTAAGACTCTCGTACACCGTCTGGCCTTGCCGGACGTTAACCTGCAGACAGAAAACCTGAGCTGAACGGTAGTGGACCAACAGGCAGGAGTCAGAGTGAGGAACAGCACGGTCAACACTGAGTTAACGTTAGCTGTCCAGGGGGCAGATTCTCTTTAAACCCAAAATAATGCTACATTCCTGCTCTGACCACAACAAACCTCTGATAGAGGAAAGCTTGGGATGTCAGAATGCCACAAGCTCCACTTCCATGGTAACAGTACTACACAAGATGTTTCCCAACTATGTGTGCTCGTCTCAAATGATGCACCAGGGGTTTGGGTCTATGGATGTTTATTTTAATCAAACAGCAAAGGTGGGAAACGTAGATGTGCATCCAAATCTGCCAGATGCACAGATACCATCCACCCTGATCGGCAGAGCTCTACTCCACCTCCATCTCTACACCTATTCTACCGCTACATAGTGGGCAATATAACAGGTAGAAATGATAGAAATTTAGCCAAATACCACAGTTATGGATTTGGATGATTTTGTGCCTAAATACTTTTTATAAGTATGCAAGAATACTGATGTTCACCTTTTGTCTTCACACTAGATAGTGAACGTTTAAAGTTTGTCATTTTTCATTTAACAGAAAAGAAACCTGTTGAGTTTGTAGCTTTTTTAATTTAAATATGTGGAGGTTTATTTTTCTGCAATATTAAATGTATAAATAAATAACCAGGAAAGCAGAAAAGCTTTAACTTTATTATAAGAATTAGTTTTTATTTTGTTTAAAATATTTTATCTTTATGTTGTGAGACTGTTTGATTTTTAAAGAACAGTTTTGCATATAACATTTAAATAACACATTCTGAACCTTTTTAAGCTGTTCTGCCACAATGTGTCGATAGTGAGTGTGTTTGTAAGCAGTTATTTTGACATGCGCACACATTGCATATATATATATATTTTTTTTTTTGAGGATAGACTGCAATACCCATCGTTACCACACATTCTTAGATTATATCTCAGTACAGACTTACGGTCATATCGCCCAGCCCTACCCTTACACTACTTCTGTCCTATTCTATCTTTGCCTCTACTAACCCTGCAAAGGTCCCTTATTGTTGGTACGACACAGAACTCATGGACTCACACATGACTTTAGACAAACAGCTTCGGACGTGTCCCAAAGTATCAGGGGAAGGGTTCACCAGCTAAACTAATCCTGGACGAGTCTTCTCCTCTCTGTCCAAGCATGACCTAAAAAAGTTCTGTGTCTCCCTGAAGACGTCTGGGGACAGAAGGGGATTGATTGCTGGATCCTGGTCTCACTGTGCATGGAGATCAACTCACACCCGGGTGTTGCACAAACACTCCACTCAGGGTATCGCAGTTTGGTGATTTTTGGTCTAAACCCACAGGTAATAAAGCGCTTTACACAAATAGAGACGGTAACTGTTGCCACCAAACAAGCATCAATCACTTGTAAAACCTACAGCCATGACTGTAGAGGTGTGCTTAAGGTCAGAGTCCTGTTGCATGATAAAGATCCAGAAAACAAAGCAGTCCCAGGGCGTACTGGTATGGAACCTGTTAGCACCGTCCAGAAGCCCCTATGAGAAGCAAACAACTCCTTTCTTTTTTCTATGTAATGTTGCCAGTGAAAACAATGCGGTAAATCAAGAAGAATGAGCAGGAAACATTCAGAGTAGTCTGAAGGTAAGCAAGGATCAGAAATGGAGGGAGAGCAAGACGATCCCCTGCTAGGCCATGAAACAACAAGTAGGGCTTATTTAGAGAGAAGGACATCGTCTCACACTGACCAGCATGTAGACGTCAACGGTGGAAACACATCAGACCTGCTGACTAATCCACTTATCTCGTTAACTAACCCAGAGGTTACAGAACGGGTTAGCAACATGGAACTGACATTTTAATCCTAATCATTAGTGGAGATCAATGTGAGAACAATAAAAGTGGTGATTACAAGGAAAATAGAGCCTGCTTATTATCAGATTTAGCACAATACTGATACTATGTAGGTCAACTGTACCACTAAACAGCACAGTTCAATAATATTTCACCTTTTTATTGATGAATTTATGGAATCAGTAGTAGAAACAAAATCAATTTAGAGAATATCATCCTCATAATAAATCAAATGTTTCTTTTTCTGATATGAATAAAACAACTGTCCTCTGTTCCTGTGAAGTTTGGTGGTTGCTGTAAAAAGAATAAAGTAATAACCACTGAACTAACATTAGCCAGACATCTTTTGAACATCTGAAACATCAAATTGAGAAGCTGTTGGGTTTTTTCGTCATCAGGAGGAATCAGGTTCATTGTTCTGGCCACAGCATCTCCTGTTTGTTAGCAAAGCAGGTAAGTAGCTAGATAACGGTACTGATTAACTGGAGCTACCTCAGCACCACCAGGGAGCTGGGACGGACGAAAGCATCCATGTCACAACAAGCTGGAGGCGAGCTCAAAGCAAGCTCAGGGAGACCATTTTAATCTGCCTAATTTAGGGAAAAATCACAGCTCTTCTAGTGACCAACAGACCCCTTCTGCCATCTAACACATGCAGAACAACAGGAACATTTTATATTCTGATTACTGGGTGCACCAATTGTTTCAGCATTGTGAGTTTAACGTCACAGTATCACAGCAGTGCTGGCAGACCAACAGGTCCAGACTGTAGCAGATTCTGTCTGTCAGGGATAAAGAGACCCAACCCAGCCAGCATTCTGCTGGGACTTTATCAGCCCAGAGCAGCTTCAACCAGCTGTGTGAACTTCAGGTCCTTTTCTACCTGAATAAGGCTTTATTGTGTAGGTTTGCTGCATTGATGCAATAAATGGAGGCACAGAGCAGAGTTTTATTATTGTGACTGGTCTGTAGAGTGAGATCAGAGCTGGTAGTCACAGTTTCACTGCATGCAGTAAAGAGAAATAAACATGTTGAACAGACCTCCCTTATGAAGTTCAAAGGTCCAAAGGTGAGCCGTGTGAAGCACCTCCTGCTGCTTGGTGGCCGATATCTCCCTGCCAGACACTCACTGCCCTCTGCAGCATCAGACATCAATCCTCCACCAATCTAACCTTACTATAGTAATAACTAAAACCAATACGGTGGCCGGGAAGTGCAAAACAAAATTACATTAACCTGAAACACTTTTACAAATTTACCGAAACACTATTACAAAGACATGACCCAGAAGTGATACTGCAGGGATCATGTTAGGGTCGGGACAAGACCAAAGTGGTAACAGTAATGGAATCGATCCTGCCAGCAGCTCAATATGCAGAGATGTTTTACCCGTTTTGCGTAATCTGTTTTCAAGTTTTAGGGATATTTTTTGGTGATTGTGGACGTAGTTTGGCCTTTCTCGTTGATGCAGAGGGATAAATGTCGGTTTTATAGACTGCCTCGTAAATTATTTCAACAAAGAGTTCTGTCAGATGACGTATCGGGTGCTGTAGCGCGGAGCACGATGGGATCATTGAGTGTAATAACAAAGTAAAACCTGCACAGAATGGGACACTTGTGTTGTGTGAAGGGCCGCCATGCCAAGTCATACAAATACCTGAGGCAAAAACCTGACAACATAAAGGAAAGAAAATAGATTTTGGACAGAAAATGGGACCAGTTACATTTTGCCCTTCCAGGCCACCGTATTTTCCAGATACATTACCAAAGATACAGCAAATCAACTTTGAAAAAGGTTAGAATGACATTTAAAGAAAATTAATTGTGCAAAATACATTAAAATATACATTGTTTTCAATTCTAAAAATGCAAAACAAAAATTCTGATAAAATAAAAATGAAGAAATTTTAGATGAAATAAAAGCTAAATATTCTAAAAAAACATTAAATTCAATATTGTCTGCTTTCCTGGTTACTTATTAATTCAATATTGCACAAAAATAAAGCTGCACATATATATACACACACACACACTAAAAATGCTTCAAGATAAACAGGTTTCTTTTCTGTAAAATAGAAAAGAAAACATTTAAATCTGCAATATCTAGTGTGAAGATAAAGTCTGTACCAGATATCCTAGCAGGATAAATACTTCTGTTCAAAATACATAGGCACAGGTTGATGACATCATCAACATGCACAATCACAGGAGCCTGGTATAGTCAAAATCTCTATTGTTGTCTAAATTTATATCATTTCTACTTCATTAAGCTGATAAGTCTGACACTGTCTACGTTTAAAAGGACACAAGTACCGGGAATAAAAATGCTTCATGTGAACATGTGCAGCCTTCCTGCAGACCTGAAGCAGCAGGGTGGAGGAATGCGCTCAGAAAGCTAGCTGCTACTGCAGCAGACAGAGTCAGGCCCCGTCCACACTACTGCGTTTACTTTTAAAAACAGAGACCTTTTGCTACGTTTGCATCTCCCATCCACACTAAAACGGCAAAAACGGAGAAGTTTAGAAACGCTGCCGACCCCGTTTTTCGTTTTGAAACTCTGGAGGGCGTTTTGGTGTGGACTTATAAAAACGGAGGACTTTAGAAACGATGACGCAGCAGATCACACTCGGCTCTATGATTGGGGGTCATCAGTGGCGTATCCTTCCCTGATTCGTCAGCCACCCGTCACATGACCCGTCCCCGGAAGATAATATACAAAAACAGCCTGGAGTACATTATGTTAGAAACTGCAACATGGATAACGAATGACATCTCTGGCCGTCAACATGTTTAGCAGGTACGTTAGCTTGGCTACTTTCATCAAATCTGAGGAATGGTCAATCTGTTTCCTGTTTATACCGGCGCGCGCATGCCCAGTGTTGGAGAATGGTCACATGATCCGCGTTTTCAGTCGTTTTAATGTGGACGGAGATCAAATCTAATACGCAGGGAAAACGCTAGTGTGGACGGAGATAGTTTGCGTTTTTTAGTTTTCGCAGTAGTGTGGACGGGGCCTCAGCTCATCAGTTAAACCATCATGAAACCTTTCTATTTCTACAGTCCAGATTACCACCTATAGAGAAAGGTTCCCACCACAGCTGGAAACCTCCAGAGGCTCCTGAAAAGCTTTACGCTAACACTGTGGGGTCCACACAAACAAACCCAGGTAAGAAAGACAAACAGCAGTCACTAATAGAATAAAGCTCATAGGGGCGCTTTACACCATAACTTTGCTGTTTTTCTTTGAATTCTGGTGTTTAGCAGAGATCTGATCTCGTTGAAAACGATGTAGTACATATGCCCGGCCTTTAGATGGCAGTGTGCCCTGTGTCTGTTGTGCTCTATGGTTTCCCCCGCTTTACATTGACATCTTTAGTCAGAAGTCCGCCATTGTTGTTCTTCTTTCTGCATGCAGCTTTTAAATGAAAGAATGGTGGAGTGTAAACGACAGGATAGACACTGCATCCAGCATGAAAGGAAATCATTGAGATCTGGAAGAAGATGGAGGACAGCTAGAGGCACCATGTGTGCAACCTGACACCAGCTGCCCACTAGCTGACTCACTGACAAGCTGTGAAAGATGTCGCTCTGTGTGTGTGTGAGTGTGTGAGGAATTACACTTTGATCAAACTCATCGTTTGTTCCACAGAGAGTGGCACTCGACCCGTTTCCTCTCCTATTGGACCAAATAGAACATCTTCAACACCGTGATGGAAGGAGGAAGAGAACCACTGACTCACCACTGTCCTCTGCTTGTTGGGGAGGTAGACTCGGATGGTGCCGCCACCGCGGGGGACGTCCTCCGGACTCGTCTCCCCCGAGGAGGAGTACGAGGATGAGGTGGAGGACATGGTGAGAAACAGGAGGAGGGGGTGGGGGGGCTCAGAACTGAGGATGCTGCAACTTTAGGACAGCTGCATGCACAGGGGGCTGTGGAGAAGGCTTTCACTTCCAACCTGCAACACACACACACACACACTTCAGTTTAAATAGCAAACACCTCCAGAGGAACCAGTGACGGTTACCCAGGAACATGCCTCACTGATCCACATTACTGGCATAGAAAAACACCATCTAGAATGTAGCTGCTCTGACTGAAAGCTGCTAATTAAAAGTCTCCTGTTATTTTTCACATTTGTTATTTTGATGACTAGAATCAAACCGGATTATCAGAAGTCAGATCCTGGTTCAGAGGCTGCAGACAGCGCTGGACAGACGTCCAGGTTCCACCATGAAAGTCAATCATACATTTTTTTATTTTATTTATATACGTTATACTGGATGAATAAATGCAGGACATAACCAGAGTCAGGAGATGTGAAGCTAAACCAGAAGACATTTTAAAGCCTAAAACTTAGATTCTCACATTCTTATTTCAGCTAGCTGACCAGCAACAGGTGGGGGAGGGGCAGCGCTGCTTTACACTACTCTATGTAGAACAGGACAGAAGTCGTAACCTTCTCTGCATGGTTTCAGTAACTTGATAGTGATAACCAGCAAACTTCAACGTTAGCAACACAAATGTGTTAAAAAAACAACATAAAATACATTTTCATCATATACAAGAATAAAAAAGAGCTGTATATGGATGTGTGTAAAACAATCCAAACAAGCAGTGTGCAGCATTAACATGTAAAAAAGAGGCCTGCAGCATTAGCTTAGCGACATTGTTTGGCTAACACAGTGGAGGATGGAGTTTGCTTCCCCAATAAAACATTCCCCCTCCATTAATCAGCGCTATGGTAAAAACACCCATATCTACTTATCGAATATCTGTCAGTCAGGAAGAAAAGAAAAGTAAAAGGAGCTAACAGCAGCTAGCTTCCTTTATTTATTCCACCAAGGAGGAACAGATCAGTGGTTGATTAATGGCATCAGTGGTTATTAATCAACAGATAAGATAATACAGGGAACAGTCATCCAGGCCAGAAGTCATAGCGGACGCATGGGAACTTTGCTAGCTTCATATATTCAGCTCTGTGCTGATCTGGAGGCTGCTCTGTTTGAAAACACACAGTGTGCTGTAAGCTTCACTCTACTTAGCATGGTCTTTCTCTTTATCCTTTATGAGGAGACATTATGAGCAGCCTGACAGAGACTGTCACAGCAGAAGCAGAATGAGCTTAGCCTCACATCTACAGGCTCAGCAGCACAAAGCTACAGCTCCAACACGCTAAAACTATTAGCACAAAACATTCAGCCAAAACGTTTCAAACCTTTAGAGCCATGGAAACAAAGCTGTGTCATAATTCTAATTAAAATGCATTAGTGGAGTGTTTTTTTTCATTATCAGGATAAAACTATTTTGGACTCTAATAAAACAAATAAGAAATCATCCAAACTGCTTGTTTATTTTATTCTTCAACATTGCTCATTCTGTGACTTCATGAAAACAATAAATAGATATTGTTTTATGTTTCCATGACCACCCCGCAGAAAGTGGACCATAATTCAAATGGAGTTGGTGATGCCAAGCAGAGCAGAAGAGTAATGTTGGTGCTAACTCTTCTTCTGGGTTAGCTGGCCTATCACCTACTCTGTTTGACCTTTTATGACCTTTATACAGTGGTAACTAAAAGATAGAGCAGATAAATAAATATTGTAGTATTTATGTGAAACACTGTGCAGGGGGCGGGGGGGCGGTGCTTCTTGGTTCAGCTTACAGCTGCTGCCACACAAACACTGACTAATTCCTGGAAGAGTTGTCATGTGTTTCTCTATATCGGCATAAAAATCAGCCTATGAATGCAGACAGTAGGCCAGTATGTAACATCTCCAATAAATTGCGTCAACGAGCCATTTAAATTAGGGTTTGATTCCCACCCCTTTCTGTTTTTCTGATAGTCCAGTTTAGACTGAGACATGCTGACTGTTTAACGTCTGACAGAGAGAGATGACCATACGGTGGACGAGGGGAGGAAGAGGCTGAGCAGTGAATCAAATCTGTCATTTACTTTAGTGTAAAGTCATTTATTTTAGACAAAACCATTTTTACATTTCCATCCATCCCAGACTAAACTTGGCCTGGATGGGCGGGGCTGCAGTGCCAGGACTGCCAGCTTCCTGGAAGTGCTCTGTTACAGGAGAGGCGCCCACAGCAGCACCGCTGCTAGGGGCGAAGAGTAAGGCTATGTGCATCACATCCAATAAGACCAAAGAGAATTTTGATAAATATATTCATCGCTACCATGGCAACACTGCTTGAGAAATGTTCACAACTCACACTGAATGAAACCAAACCATTGGGACTTTGGGAGGTACTAGGCATATATATTGAGCATTTCACCTCCATAATGATAAGTGGATGATAATAATGACCACATTACCCCCGTCCTTTCCTATAGTCAATGTCCGGAAGTGGCCAAATTTACATAATGTTCTTTAAAATGTGATGGGCTCTTGTACTTGTAAATGAAAGAGCCTTTTAATTCAGTGTTTGATTCCCACTCCTTTCTGTATTTCTCAGAGTCCAGTTTAAACTCAGAAGTGATAACACAGACCAGGTGAGGTGAGGAAGTGACGGGGGCTGAGTGACAGAGTGGATTTTAGTGTGCAGTCGTTTATTTTAGACATCGGAGCACAGTGGGGAACAGGCAGCACAACAACTAGGCGGGGTTAATATCCGCTCCGCCTGAGCTCCGCACCTGGGTGGGTGGAGCTGTTGGACTACAAACACTCTGGTTCAGCAGCAGCTGCGTTTCTGCAGTAACAAATATACATGCTCCATGTTAGAGTCTAAGTATCCAATAACACCATAAGTCACCTTATATGACCTAGTCGCATTTTTCTGAAAAACAGTCGGTAGATGAGTCTAAATATAGCTACACATTAGCTGCGTTAGCAGCGCTTTCTCCCTCTGTCACATGACTGTGCGCAGTCAAGTGACTCAAGGCCACAATCATTTTTTAAAAGTGGCAGGAGTACTGCTAAACTAAAACACATCTTTCCTTTTTTTTTTTATACAAAATTTACCGGCATCGGCAAAATGATGTCGGTAACAGTGATAAATTTCGTTATCAGTACATTTTTGTTATACAGCCCAGCCCTAGGAGGTACGCTCAATTTGTACATCGGAACAGCATGAGAGTAAAACACCAAAAAAGGTAGAATTAATTTATATGATCGTTTAAAACCCAGATCGTAAGCCAGATTAAATTTAAATTAATTGACCAGCTCTACAACAATGGTAACTTCTCTCAATGCTAAGCAACGAACAAGAAGGAGGAGCAGCAACGCCATTCTTCTTCCACAAACTTCATTTAAATTATGGCAAACTTTACGGGGCCGGCATGAAGACTAAAAGCAATGTTCTTTTCTTTCATTAAATGATGGCAGAATGAGCAATGTTGAAGAAGAAACTGAAAAAGCATGTGGGTTCATTTCTTTTAGAGTCAAATTTAGCAGCTGCATTTTGAAAATGAAAAATCATTTCAGCTACTTTAGGGAAACAATGATACCACTTTTCTTTCAAACCGATACGATACCGATACTTTGATCTGAGTACTTGCTGATACCGAGTACTAGGGATGTGACTCTTACAATAACTCACATTTGATTCCGATTCGTGGGGTGACGATTCGACTCAGAATCGATTTACAATCAGTACTATTAGTAGAAAAAAAAAAGGTGCCAATTTGTAGGGCCGGACAATGTGCATTTCTCTCGATTCAGTTCCGTTATGACTTTTTTGTAAGTACCGATTAAATTTCAATTGAGATGCTTCAATATTACAGATTTTTAATTCACTATAGTATTGAAGAGATATGTAATTTTCTGAATGTTCTACTTCCCACTAGGGCCATTCGATTCTCATTCTTAAGAGTTGGCATCGATTCGATTCGATCTGATCCAATTCAATATTGATATTGGTCAGCGCTATTAAAAGCTTCTTTTATTTTACTGTTATCTTAATCATATGCTAGAAATTCAATGACTTAACAGTGGGTTAGTAACAGTTCACCATGGAAAACTGTATTAACCCTGTCAGACACAAAACTTAAAATGGCCGTCTGGACTGTTCCTTCCCATTTCAGCTTTAAAAAGGGCAAACAATTCTCAAAAATTAAAATCGATTTTTGAACTAGAAGAATTGATTTAGAATCCATTTTTCGATTATTTCAACACAGCTCTACTTCCCATATCTTAAACCTTTACAACAGAATGAATGAAAAGTGAAGACTTTCTGAAGTAAACTGCTACATACTTAAATATACTTCATATAAAAGTGAATTTAAACTTTTTTTTCCCCCAAGCTTGGGCTGCATGTAATATATATATATAAACAAATGTAGGTAAATTAGATGAAAAACTAAATATTAATGAAAATGACAAAAACAAAATTTCAAGAGAAAAATGAACATTTTCTGTGAAAGTATTGCAGATCATCCACATTTTAGGTATCATTATATATACCATCAGTTCATGGTTTCACTTACCTTTAACAAGTACATTAGAACAATATTGGCCAAATACCTGATGCCAGTATTGGTGCATCCCTATTTTATTTTTTTCTGATTTATTATGAAACAGATTTGCATTAATATAGTGCCAAGTAAATGAAAAGCTTATTAAAAATAGGAATATAGTCGTGTTTAGTGTAGGTTGCCTCATAGTGCCCAATCCGAAAGAGCCTCATTCCTCAGTTTTACTGAGATAAACCCAGCCAGAATCAGAAGATTCTACACCTGACCGGCCTCGACTAGGGATCCAATAGAGACAAACTAAAAACTGGACATGAGAGCTACCAGGTGGTCCTGAAAGCAACACTCTATGGTGCAGAATATGGGTGTTCAGAAATAAACTATGAGGAAAGTAGCAAAAGGTGGAAGAAGCTTCCAGACAGGGGAGTGTTGGATCAGGTTATTCAGGCCGGACCTTTATAGCGGACAGGTTCATCTCTTTCATACTGTGGGACATCTTGGTAATACACGTCTTCATCATAATTTCAGTGCACAAATATTAATAATGTTTGCAATGTACTATTACTGGATAATGTACAGGTGTCATGAATTCATCCTTTGCATGTTAATGTTGCATTAAGCCTATTGGATGAAGTCTCCCTGCAGCACAGCTCACAGCTATAGGCCAAGATGCTACAGATCAGGGAGGATTGGAGACATGAGTCATCATCATAAGTCAACATTTTGCAATCTCACAACCACAACATCTACTTATATGATGTGGTCCTGCACTTTTCATCCTGACGGGCTTAATACACGGCCTACTTAGTAGAACTTCCAATTAGCAATTGGCCAGTAAAATAATTTCCAGGTAAATCAGTGGGAAGCTGTGGCAGGAGAGTGCAGCACAGAGGTAAATAGAGGGATTAGATATTACTTTTATTTGAGATGTATACAATAGTATAATATAGTATTAGTAATAGATGAAGCTATGATTCAAGTTTCAGAGGCATATAAGATCAAATTTACATAGAAATATGGGCTTATCTCTGATCAGGCAAAATTAATGAGATCCAGGCCGATCAATCGGTGAGTAGCTGTTCAGTTGTCCTCAGTGTCCTAATCAGTCCAAAATTATTATATCCGTCTGGCTGTTCGTTAAACATTACCCTCATAATCGTGAATAAAGTCAATCATGATGCACGGAAAGTGTTGAAGAAGGTGAGTTAAAAAATTAAATGTTGACCAGTCTGTGTTGGAACAGCTCATGAAAATATGCTCCTGTTATTGTGCAGCCCTGTACTAATAGAGGCGATTAATGAGCAATCCCAGGAGAAATTATTCTTCAGGCCATATTGTAAGGAGATAGCCTAATGTGCTGCTTCCATTTTGTAATTTTATTTTCATAAATAAATCCGTCCTGTAACCTGGAGGAATTCACCAATGCAGATGAACAGATTGAAAAATCATTCTGCTTCATTTTAAATATATGCTGTAAAGCAAATAGAATTATGGATTTATCCACAAAGAAACAAAATATTTGTAATTAATAAAACTAAAAAAGAAAACTATATCAGCAGGTTAAAGCTTTGCTACATCTTCCAGACGTTCGACAACAAGTAGTTTTTCCACGATGGCTCGCTGAGCAGAGATCGTTTTAAGGCTACAAATGAAGGACGATCTGCTGGGGATGTGAGCTTTCCAGGATGAGGGGAGAGATGCAGCAAACCTAAACTAAAAGTATCTGAACTAAACCATGAAAGTGTTTAAGCCGGACCTTGTTAGTGTGAACCATCTACATTTTTCATTAGAACCACATCATCTATTTTACACATCAATACCCTAATGTCTTAGGTTTAAAGGAAGCTAAAGGGGGGATGAGGGCCCACAACAAAATATTCTATACTAAATATAACCTTATTCATCCACATCATGAATACCTGCCGTATAGAGAATATAGGTTTTGTTTCTTTAAATACTTAAAAAGATCCCATATCATATGAATTGCGTGTGCTGCGCCCAGTGAAAACACATTTAGGTCTAGTCTAGACGGACAAAGTGGCCGGACCAACTCAAAGGTTATTATGATTATTATTCCTCTAATGCAGCTCCACCTACAACTTCTGATGATCAAACCAGCAGGATAGCAACGCTGTTCAACATAAACGTCAACATTTTAGGTCATTTCCATAAAAGCACTAAGGTGTTCGTACAGTCTATTCATCGTGTCGCGGTGGCATTTTAACTTCTGTGTGTTTGCAGACTTTGAGCCGTGTCTGAGCGGCAAACACCGGTGTCACGGATAGTTTAGGTCTGTGTGTTTATGTGAGCAGGAGGCTGAAGTTCAGCTGAGAGTCGGACTAAGTGCCAGAGGCTCGGCTTAGTGTCCCAGGTCTGACTCCTCCAGAAGGAGCGTTTAAGCTGGAGCTCAGGAGCAGCTCCAGCTGGGGAGAGATGCGGGCTGCCAGTCCTGGCGCTAATGCTAGCTGACGCTAGCATGGGATCTTCCTGCTATGCCGCTCTGACATTTCCAGTTCTGGGAGGCCATGTTTCTCTCGGGGGCGTCAGTCAGCCTGGCTCAACTTGCATCCAATAAGTTTTAAAGTGATTTTATAAGAGAGGAAAAACGCCAACATTGGCAGCTTTATGTTAGCGAAACAAAATAAGATCATTGGTCAAGTCGTCTCAGCTGGAGATACGAGCTAACAGGCTAGGTGCTGAGATTATCCTCCACCTCAGACTAGCTGCTAGCCCGTGTCAGCTAATGGTAGCCAACCTGGGGGGTTCACCACGGCGTCGGTCTGCTGCTCTCTCTCTACCCAGACCTCTGTAACAGGGCGGCCGGGAACAGCCCCACACGGCTACCGGTAGGCCTACAGATAAACCCCACTCTGAAGCGGACCTCTGTATTCCGCGGTACCTCCAAACTTACGTTGAAAAGTTCATATCTTACCTGTAGCAGCCATCTTGAACACTCTCAATCTGAAGTCGAATCTGTCAAGAACTTAGTGGAAAGCGGAAAAACCTCCATAATGCTCTGTTCCCATTGGCTGGTTCATGTGCTCGCGTTTTCTCATTGGACGAAGCGGCATGTGGGAGGTGGGCGCTGTCATGTCAGCGGATCACTGACGCTACACATTTTAGAGCGCAAGAACTCCAGGTAGAGACATGTCATTACACTTAAACACACAAAACCCGCTATCATTAAGTCAATTAAACGTAGTTATTTTCCATCACTGGTCAAATAAAACAAGACAACATAAATGACAAACATTTTATTTAGAAAAAGAATAATGCACAGTTCAACATGTATCCAAACAGGATGCCTGAAGGAAATGCTCAATTTGAGCATTACTTATTCAATATATAAGACAGGGCGATTGTTACACCTTATGATAATTTTTCTATTAGGTTGCTTTAACAAAGCCAGAACCATTTATTATTAAACCCTTCAATGGAACTGAAGAGCAGGAAGGATGATCTGACACTAATGCAGCCGGCTCTCACTGCACGCTGAGGAACTTCCTCTTCTTAGCTGTGTGTGTGTAGGGATGATGGCGCCACTCCACCTCTGCTGTGCTCTCGTTCTCCAGGGTTCCCAGTTTGATCATGTACACTAGACAGCAGATAAAACCATCAGAAAGATTTACAAATAGCCTACTGGGCTCCAATAGGAGGGAAATCATTTTTGAGTATGATTTTTCATTTCCTCCTAAGAGGAAAGTCCCAAAACTTGCAAGACTGGGAGCCATTCCAGCTTAAGCTTTAGCTTGCTAATAATAATAATAATAATAATAAAATATTCAGACAACCTACTCCCTCTTTCAAAAGCTTTTTTACAATCATGAATTTTTCAATGCATGTACATTACCATGTAAAAATAATCACACCCACTTAACTTTTTATATTTTGTCACATTACTACAAACCTTTAGGTGATGTATATATGTATGTATTTTAATTAGATTTTATGTCACAGACCAACACAAAATACTTATTAAATGGAAGAAAGGATGGGTTTCAGATTAAACTAAAAGCTGAAGTGTGGCATGCAGCTATATTTGCCCCCCCCCCTTTTATAGTAATACCCCTAGATAAAATCTAATCCAGCCGGAGGGATCAAAAGTTCCATAATTAGTTGTGACACTACTGGTTTCATCCCAGTTGGTTAGCAGATATCCCAGAGTCTGGAACCAAACACTGTTTGATGTGAACAAGGAGCAGTTACCAAGGTAACACTGGTACCTTACAGGGAAGGATTAGAGATATATTTCTTGATGTAGTTATATTTATATTGTATTCTTTATCAGCAACTGTTTATGAGCAGCTTCAGGGCTGTGGAGTGAGGGCTGTTCCACAACGGTGTCTGGTGAGGAATGTATTTTAGAGGAGTATTTACTGACGGCTAACGTTAGCAAAGTTAGCAAATGAGCTAGCTTACTAACATAGGAGGAAAGTCGCTGTTTCCGTGTATTTGATGCCTTAGAAATGTGGGTCCATGTAGTGTAGACTTCACCTAAAACTGCTCTAGTTTCTGTTCTTCTGCGATCACTCCTCTCCGGAGACAGATAACAAAATCTCTGGGGCTCTGAAGCAGCTGCTGGACTTGCTGACTCCACCATTCATCCCAGAACAAACCCAGCTGAGCTGACCATATAGCTGGATCATAGAGACTTTATCTGTCAACCCACAAACTGCAGGTGCTACTGGCTGGTAGATGTAAACATAACATTATCGTGCCCGATTTACATTTACATTCTAATTCAGATATACATTTTTAAGGAATAGTACTTTCATTCTGCTCCCCTTTAAAAGCCCTCTGGGTGTTTTTTGTTTTTTTCCCCATGTAGTTTTTATGAAAATGTTGCATATACAACATTTAATTTCCAAAAATTCAGTTCCACAATTGAGGCTAACCTAAAAACCCACTCATTCACTACGGCAACATATGGTCTAGGACCAGCCTGCTCTGTGGCACGCTAGCTGTGAGGTGTATTTTAGCTTGATGAATCTGATTGGACGACGTCCAGTTGATGTCAAACTGTAGGGCTGATATTCTGCTGCTGTTCTCTACCACACCACACATCCATTATAAAGTTATTACAGCAGTTGCAGAAGCTGCAGTTTTCTTTTTAGTGGCTGAATTAAGAAATGTAGGTTTTATATTTTAAAAAGTAGTTCTAATTAGATTTCATTTTTTCCATTTTGAAGAACATTACTGTAT
Source organism: Apricaphanius iberus (assembly GCA_028564705.1). Classification (NCBI taxonomy): domain Eukaryota; kingdom Metazoa; phylum Chordata; class Actinopteri; order Cyprinodontiformes; family Aphaniidae; genus Apricaphanius; species Apricaphanius iberus. The sequence goes on along the minus strand of JAPXFQ010001128.1, from coordinate 189,970 downwards.
TTAATATTTATTTACTAACAGAAATTTTCTGTTCCATCCATGTCTCTCCTGACACTAGGGATGTGCAATATCTTGTTTGCAATATATAGTTGAAAATTCTCCTCACGATAAAAAAATTGTCTCCTCGCGATAATAACGATCATCTAGCTGATGACGTAGTTTTGAGCGCGACTGATTCACTGTTCAGGTGAGGAGTGAATGGCGGAAGGCATGAGGCTGAGGAGGAATTTGTTTTAAAATGAAGAGCTACCTCTACAATTTGGAAATGGTTGGTTCCAGAAACTCATATGCGGAGCATACTACCGTAATATGCTAAATTTGCAGATAAAATGTGTTTACAAAGAGTGAAAACACATCCAATGTGTTCCATCTGAAACACAAACCATAGTATGAAGAATGTCTGAAGATACACTTTTGCTAATTGTCACCATTATGAAGAGCAAAGTAAACGGTTGGTTGAATTCATGGAAGCAGTGGTGTTTTGTTTGACAAAAGACATGTAGCCGTTCCAAATTGTCAAAAAAGGCCCATGGACCTAAGATGGACTCATAAAATCATCACACTGTCCTTTCTAAATGTGTTAAATAGCCTTATAGTGCCTCACAACAGGTACCAAAATATACCTGTAAATGAATATACTGTATGGCCTGCATTTGTATAGCGCTTTACTCAGTCCCTACAGACCCCAAAGCGCTTTACACTACATTCAGTCATCCACCCATTCACGCACACATTCACACACTGATGATGGCAAGCTACGTTGTAGCCACAGCTGCCCTGGGGCGCACTGACAGAGGCGAGGCTGCCGGACAATGGCGCCACCGGGCCCTCTGACCACCACCTGTAGGCAACGGGTGAAGTGTCTTGCCCAAGGACACAACGACTGAGACCGTCAGAGTTGGGGCTTGAACCGTCAACCTTCCGATTACAAGGCAAACACCCAACTCCTGAGCCACAGTCGCCCCTATAATATTATTAATGTATAATTGTATTAATGTGACTACATTTTTTATTTAGTTAATTATTTTTACATCCTTTCTTAAATAATGTCTTAACACATTTAACCCGTGAGCTATTTCCTGTCGTGTTATATTCTGGTTTTATTAATTCACATCAGACTCCACATGATTTTGCCCTACCCAATGAGGTAATAAGATTTATTAACATTAATTCAGAAATTTACTGTTAGTGCTTTCACACCCGTTAGTCCGCTGGACTTGGTACCATTGCGGACCAATTTTGCAACACTGTTGCAATTTTGAGCAGGTGCTGGCTTCACATTGCACTTTTGACAAAATAACTAAACCTTTTAAATGTAGTATATCCCCCCTGAGTGTGGTGGCGCTGTAACAAGAATTGCTGAAAGAAAGTCCAGGAAAAAAGACCAACAGGAAACGGAAGAATAATGTAAGTCATTCCGTATTGGTCCAGCAGCAGATGCAGTGAATGGAGCAGCTATCTGGGCTGTTTTCGCCTTCCACAAGTGTGACAGTAGAGAGAAGCTGCGGGAAGCCTGCAGTGTCGAGGAGGAAAAAGGCTGGTAGTCGGTATAGCAGCAGAGAAGCAGGATGTCTCAGTGGTGATCAGAGAGCTGGTGTTGGCTGGATTGGGCTGGAAGGCTTCAGATTGAGAGTGTCCACAGACAGGATGACCACTGGTTAGATCAGTACTGGCATGAGCAACACAGATCAGGAGATGGAGGCATGAACGGGTCGATGTCAGATGTGAGGTGAGTCAAAAGTCTCATTTTTTAGTGGATCTGTGTTTTCATGATCACTTTGTGACTTCTTTTTGCTGGAACTTTTGTTAAGCTAAGCCCACCCATGTCCTCACCCACTACTGTTCTTCTGAGATGGTAATGGAAACACAACCCTCCCCTTCTAGACCACACTGACCTGAGACATTTGGGGCTTACACTACCCTGGTACCAAATCTTGACGAAGCACTGGACTTCCTCTCAACTCCACGTTTGACCACGATTCATTGTTGGCACTAATGCTAACGAGTTACTTCACAGAAACGGTGCCTCCAACAATGCAAAGCACAGTGCACTACGGATGCCTACATTGAACAAAGACGCCTTTCATCAGGAAGCTGGACCGTGCCAAGACTGGTTCATATTCACACCTGAAGTGAAACGCACTAGAGTTTGTTTGGAAGTGGATCGAGACCACCTCAAAATGTTGGTTTTGGTCCAGTACGTTAGTCCAGACCAAATCTCTGGTCCAATTTCACACCAGCTCAAACGAACCGTACTTGAGTTTGTTTTAATCGAACCAAATGCTGCAGGTGTGAAAGCACACTTAGAACCGTAGGAGTTAAGAGACTAACAAAAAGAGACGCAAAATGCAGAGAGAGAAAAAGAATAATTCAGTTGTCACCTAAACCAATAACATTTGAGAGAACAAAATAGCAGAAGCTTGAGGTAAAATAGCTTGGAAATGATCAGCCGAATATCAAGATCAATCAGCAGTAAAACAAGTATAAAAGCACTGTATTTATATTGATTTATGCATGTTGGCTCTCTTATAGCTTCGGTACATTTCATAGGGAGTTACCTCCTTTGCTAAAATGCTCATTATTCAGTTAAAGTAATGTTTTTGGACTTATATTAGTGCTAACTCCTTAACGGAGGTAGCTGTGTATACAAGGTAACTTCACAATAAGCGAACTTATTCCTCATGTTTACATTGATGACCAGAAACTTAAGGTGCTTACACAATGAATGCGATAGACGCGACCAAAAAGCGTTATACCCCCCCCCCAGCTGGTCGCTTGCACATTCCCACCTTGAAGCATGTCCTAAGCAAACTGGTCATGCTATAAAATATGCCATTTTTCATACCCGTAAAGCGGAAATGTGGAAGGTTCCGCTGGCCTCCTCCTCCCTCCCTCCTTCCCCCAACCCTCAGGGAGCTCCCAGTGGACTCTGATCTATGAGCTGACCACGTTAAAGGTCGGGACCACTCCTGCGGGGGTAGACCCAGTCGAGCAGCAGCGGAACGATCCAGAACCTGGGAGCGGATCATCATCTCCATCGAGCCCAGCATGTCAGAGCGCAGCTGCCAGGTGCACTATGGTCTCAGAGTTACCAGTCCAGCTGAGCCGGAGGGATCAGTAAACACCCCGGCTCTTCACCCAGTTTGTGCCGTGAAGGTCCAAGCTTTGCCTGCCGACACACCAACTACCAAGCCAAGTGGCTGTCCATGTCCATCTGTCTGCGGTTAGTAAAAGTTTATATGCAAGCAGCGCGAAACGTGCTTTGGTGGAGACATTACCAGGCCTGGGTGTCCAGGTGAGGAAGCTGTTCATGGTTCACTACTCAGTGGAGAGATGGGGGCCTTTTGCGGGCACAACGGCTCTTTTAAGAGCCACCAACAAAAACTCTTAAGAGTATTCCTGTCTAAATAGTTTAACTTCTATATAATGTTTATTTTTTTATTCCCGTCTCCGTATAGAAAAAAAGCTGGTGTGATGCACAGTACAGACCAAAAGTTTGGACACACTTTCTCATCCAATTTTCATGACTACATTGTAGATTCTCAATTAAGGGCATCAAAACTATGAATGAACACAAGATGTATGGAATTACTGTATGTGCTTAACAAAAAGGGTGAAATAACTGAATACATGTGTTACCTCAAGGAAATTTCAATCGAACGCAACTGGACTTGGTAATTTGTCTTGGAAGACGTTTCACCTCTTATCCAAGAGGCTTCATCAGTTCATGCTCGCTGCTGACCAAGCTGGGACTGGTCTGTACAATTGAAATATCCTTGAGATAACCATGACTTGGATGAATGAGAATATTCACAGGAATACATGTGTTATATTTTAGACTCCTCAAAGTAGCCACCCTTTGCTCTGATTACTGCTTTGCATTCTCCTGAGCTTCCAGAGGTCGTCACCAGAAATGGTTTTCCAAAAGTCTTGAAGGAGTTCTCAGAGATGCTTAGTACCTGTTGGCCCTTTTTCCTTCAATCTGCGGTTCAGGTCGACCCAAAACAGCTTGAATCTTTTGGAAAAGTATTAAATAATTCCATGTGTTCATTCATAGTTTTGATGCCTTCAATGAAAATCTACAATGTAAATAGTCATGAAAACGCACTGAATGAGGTGTGTCCATACTTTTGGTCTGTACTGTACGTTGAAAACAGTTTTAAAAAATATTTTATCTGGTTATCTTTATCATTAGCATTTGTGTGATGATGATCACGGGGGTATTCCACAAAGCGCGCTAAAAGAAAGCTTAAAAAACAACAAAAACAAGGCTTACTTGAAATATCAGATTTTTGTTCACTGGACTTAACAGTTCACTTCAGGCTTATTCGGTTCCACGAATAAGCCTCAGGGGAATTCAATCCACGCTGATTTCAGCAAGACTTAAAAGCCAGGCTAATGTGCGTCAATACTAAATCAAAAGTAAAAGCTCCCGACAATCTATGCTAGATAATAGAGAACGGAAGGAAGGAGCCATATTCATTTCCCAGTCTGAGAAAGACTTATCAATGCAGTCTATGAGCATCACATTTGCATCATAACCAATAAGGGGAACACCAGCTGCATAGAAAAGCTTGTCGGAATTCCTGCATTGTGTAATAATGTGAATCAGGTGGAGTTGCTACACAAACTTTTTAGAGTGTGACAAGGATGCAATCAGCATGTAGCATGGATATTATCAGCATGTAGCGTGGATGCCATCAGCATGTAGCGTGGATGCCATCAGCATGTAGCATGGATGCAATCAGCATGTAGCATGGATGCCATCAGCATGTAGCATGGATGCCATCAGCATGTAGCGTGGATGCTATCAGCATATAGCGTGGATGCCATCAGCATGTAGCGTGGATGCCATCAGCATGTAGCGTGGATGCCATCAGCATGTAGCGTGGATGCAATCAGCATGTAGCATGGATGCCATCAGCATGTAGCGTGGATGCCATCAGCATGTAGCATGGATGCCATCAGCATGTAGCATGGATGCCATCAGCATGTAGCATGAATGCTATCAGCATGTAGCATGGATGCCATCAGCATGTAGCATGGATGCAATCAGCATGTAGCATGGATGCAATCAGCATGTAGCATGGATGCCATCAGCATGTAGCATGGATGCCATCAGCATGTAGCATGGATGCCATCAGCATGTAGCATGAGACATCATATAGCATGGATGCAATCAGCATGTAGCATGGATGCCATCAGCATGTAGCATGGATGCCATCAGCATGTAGCATGGATGCCATCAGCATGTAGCATGGATGCCATCAGCATGTAGCATGGATGCCATCAGCATGTAGCATGGATGCTATCAGCATGTAGCATGGATGCCATCAGCATGTAGCATGGATGCCATCAGCATGTAGCATGGATGCAATCAGCATGTAGCATGGATGCCATCAGCATGTAGCATGGATGCCATCAGCATGTAGCATGGATGCCATCAGCATGTAGCATGGATGCAATCAGCATGTAGCATGGATGCCATCAGCATGTAGCATGGATGCCATCAGCATGTAGCATGGATGCATCAGCATGTAGCATGGATGCCATCAGCAGAATAAGCATTAGCATGATGCCATCAGCATGATGCATAGCAATCAGCATGTAGCGTGGATGCAATCAGCATGTAGCGTGGATGCCATCAGCATGTAGCATGGATGCCATCAGCATGTAGCATGGATGCCATCAGCATGTAGCATGGATGCTATCAGCATATAGCATGGATGCCATCAGCATGTAGCGTGGATGCAATCAGCATGTAGCGTGGATGCAATCAGCATGTAGCGTGGATGCCATCAGCATGTAGCATGGATGCCATCAGCATGTAGCATGGATGCCATCAGCATGTAGCATGGATGCTATCAGCATATAGCATGGATGCCATCAGCATGTAGCGTGGATGCAATCAGCATGTAGCGTGGATGCAATCAGCATGTAGCGTGGATGCCATCAGCATGTAGCATGGATGCCATCAGCATGTAGCATGGATGCCATCAGCATGTAGCATGGATGCTATCAGCATATAGCATGGATGCCATCAGCATGTAGCGTGGATGCAATCAGCATGTAGCGTGGATGCAATCAGCATGTAGCGTGGATGCCATCAGCATGTAGCATGGATGCCATCAGCATGTAGCATGGATGCCATCAGCATGTAGCATGGATGCTATCAGCATATAGCATGGATGCCATCAGCATGTAGCGTGGATGCAATCAGCATGTAGCGTGGATGCAATCAGCATGTAGCGTGGATGCCATCAGCATGTAGCATGGATGCCATCAGCATGTAGCATGGATGCCATCAGCATGTAGCATGGATGCTATCAGCATATAGCATGGATGCCATCAGCATGTAGCGTGGATGCAATCAGCATGTAGCGTGGATGCAATCAGCATGTAGCGTGGATGCCATCAGCATGTAGCATGGATGCCATCAGCATGTAGCATGGATGCCATCAGCATGTAGCATGGATGCTATCAGCATATAGCATGGATGCCATCAGCATGTAGCATGGATGCTATCAGCATGTAGCATGGATGCAATCAGCATGTAACATGGATACCATCAGCATGTAGCATGGATACAATCAGCATGTAGCATTGTTGCCATCAGCAGCAATGGACTAAACTACCCAGTCAAATCGAATCTCTCTGCATGTATACGCCCATCATCAGTAGCCGAGCTTTTAGAAGCCTGGGGAATCCCACTTCAGGAAGTAAAGAGATCAGCAGCAACAAACAGTGTAATACAATCAACCAGTACAGTCCTTCCTAAATGTTTTGTGCTGCAGTGTTCTGCTTTTACTCCGTCTGCTTCACTGACTTTACAATCTGTTTACTATCTGTGTGACTCTAGCACGAAAAGGTGCATGTCGCCACCTAGGGTCACAAAGTAGATTGCACTTCATTTAATAATCCGATTTTCTGAGTTATATGTAAACTGGGACAGGGCTCTCAGCTTTGGCTGAGCCATAGGTCCGATGACTGCCAAAAGCTCCATTTAGGCTGCATTCACACCTGACAGTCTAGTAGAGTCGGTTTAATTGGGGACCAAAATTGCAACATTTTTGCTGTTTTTAGCTGCTGTGTTTCACATTCACACTGCTCTTTTTTTTTTAAAGGAACCTAAGATTTTGTGCAGCAATTTCACCTCTCCGCCTGTGGTGGTGGTGCTGCACTTGTTCGTGTTGTATAGGACACTTCACAGTGAAGTGAATTGTAAACAAACATGGAGGAGCAGCAGAATGTAGCGGCTTTAGGATTGATCTGTTGTTTTTGGCTAATGTGTCAGATAAATACTGCAGTAGTAACTCAGGATGAACAGAGAACTATGGAGAATGTTGGGTTTTTACACCAGGCGGCTGAGACGGCTCCATATGAGGCTCTGAGTAGCGGCACACACAACTTCACAGCACAGATTTCCTCCTCATACAGACGTTGAACAAGGTATGTTCAAGATCCAGCATTTATCTTTCCAGCATGCACGACTGTTTAAATTATATTTACCCAGGATGCCCTGCACAATAGTCCGTTCCTGTTTTTGGTGCAGTCCCAGTCTGGTTACCATTCACACATGCAATCAAACCGCAGCACTTTGTTTTCTATTGAAACGCCATTTTTAGGCAGACTAGAGTTCACTCCTTTGGTCTGAATCAGAGTTTGACTTAACCATTCACACCAGTCCCCAAACTAACCAGAATTTCTGGGCAAACCAACTAGAGTTCGATTCAAGCGGACTGAACAGGGCTGGTGTGAATGCACCCTTACATGTGCATGAAAACGTACTGAGGTTTTGGTCTAATCCAACGTAAGCATTTTCTTCTCTGTCAGTAATGTCTTCTTCTTGATGGTGTTCCATGTTGTACCAAACAACTATGAACCATTCGGTCTGCATATCCGCCTATGATGTTGATCCTAGTTAGGGTTGTGCCGAGGAATGATGTCATCCCATCGTGATGCCACCCCCCCTTGTCAGACACACACTAATCCTATAGTCTCTCCAATAGTTTAACTAAGAACTTTGCAGGGACTGCTCTGTAAACATTGAGAATATAGGCTAACTAATGCATGTGTTGATCAGTGGAAAATATTTGTATATGGATATTTGATTTATTTATTTTGCGTGGTTTGTGTGGATTTGGTGTGTTTAGTTTGCATTCGTTTCCCTCTGTGAAGCTCCAAGAGAAAAAAATGAACTTGTCTGGATGAGTCAGGCGGAGGAGCGCAGCAATCAGCTGCTTTGTTACAGGTGTGGATAAAAAGAGCTGAGGCAGAACAGAAGGACTGAACCCTCTGGCTGAACACCACGAGTGATTACCGCGCACACGTCTCCAGCAGCAGACAGGCAGCGAAGCAGATTAGTACTGTTTCACCTATTTTGAGAAGTGAGCGAAAATCACCACACAACTTGCACTATGAGTCGAGGGTTTCCAGATATTGGTGCCTGCCTTTTGTTTTTGGCTGAAGGGGGGAGATGTGAGAGCGTCAAAGGAGATCTGCTGTTCACCGGTCAGCTGATTTAGTTGAGCTGCTCGGTGGGGAGAACTTATTCTAAGGCTGTTACCTGGGAGGAGAACAACCTGCAGTGAGTTTATTAAGTATAGCTTAGTCGTCTTATTTACAAGGTAAAGGAATAATGCCCTTTTCCCAGTTTAAAGCTCTGAAAAGGTCCAGCACAATGCCCAAAGCTGCTCGCATATAAAAGCTGCACATGGATTCCAAATCTATACACACGTTTTATTAAATTGAGGGTACTTCTTGTTACACCTCAAAACAATTTTAGCCTTTGATCCATGCTGGGCTCCTTGCAGACATGAAGGGAAGACTGAGTGTTTTTATCATTCTATTCCTTTCGTCTGTCAAAATGGCTTTAATTGTACAGAATTCCCTATCGCACTGAAGCGTGTTGCTGCAGTCATCAGTTTATGAAGCTGTTCACCTTTGTTGTTTAAGTCCTTCAGCAGAAGTACAGGGGTTGAAGGATTCACGTGAAGGGAAATGTTACTCTGTTGGGCCAGCGAGAGAAACAAATACCATATGCCCCCCAAAGATAGGAAATTAATAACCAGAGGGGCGACATCACAAGCAGCAAGGCGGCAAAATCCCTCTTCAGCCCAGCAAATCGCACGCTGCTTATAATGTATACGTATAGTAATGGAAGTCCGATTTACAAAATTACGTTTTTTCCCCTACATTTTAAGAAGAACATTTTTTTCGGCCGGTGTCAAAAGATACAGATACTTTTCATATGTTTTTTGGGGGGAGGAATGACCCCAATGAGAAGCCTGAATCATTATTTCCCACTACGTTGTGTTGGTCTCTCACTACAAATAAAGCTACAGTGAGTTTTGTGGCTGTAATGCAACATGTTGAGGGAATATGACCGTTTCCTACGGACACTAAATGGGAAAGATGATTTAGATCTCATTGTGGACAGAAACATGCAAGATTGAAGCTATCAGGAGAGAAGTTGGGGTTTAAAAGCAAGAACAACACTGCTGGAGTATCTGCTAATAAAAGCATCAGCAGCCTGTGTTCTGTTTGCTGTTTCAGGATCAGATCTAACCACCAATACTTACATTTCATTTCAAACCTGGGTCCTACTTCTGTCAGCTCGATGTTCTTATGGTCCGTTTTCTTATAGGTGTGATGCCTAAATAATAAAGGAAGGAATTCAGTGTTGGTGCATTTGTTCTTTAGCTGACTGGACAAGATGTCTTTCCTCACACTGACCTGAACGAGATAAAGTCCTCCTGGTTGGCGAACGTGATGACACGCCTGCTGTCCTCTTTGGGGACAGGGAACAGATACTTCAGGATATTCGACACCTAAACAAGCACAGTTAATTAGTTTTCTGCACAAACAGGGGATGTAAGACAATATCCCCAGAGCTTGCGCAGAGCAGGCAGCGCGCTCACCCTTCTGCCGAGGCGTGAGGTGAAGTTGTGAAAGATGAGGTGGGGGTAGGCCTCAGACATGGTGCCTATGTTTGGAACATCGTGCCTCATTACCACGTTGTAGAGCGTGAAATATGCCGTGGGTCCAAACGGGAGGTGGCAAACAACCAAGCCATCTGTAAAGAGACAGGGACATCCAGCAGAGCTCTGTTAGATAAAAACTCTGTTTACTCCATGTGCTTCCTTTCATGAAGACACGCTCAGCTAAACAAGAATGATCATGTATTATAGCATCCTGAAAACATTCTGTCTGCTAAATACCTAAAGATGGTGAATAATCTCCACCTCACTGAGGATAAAAATGACATTTGCTCAAACTTGAGAGCCAGGTTGACTGAAGTGTGGCATGCTGGGATGGAGTTTTGCCTTCCCACGACCACAATTCAACAAAGTACCCAGGCAGGGGGACAGCTTCACTGATGTAGCCAGCTCCTCCAGCTGAGAAGAGCTGAGTCATGAATGAACACATTTAGGACGGTCTATGCCTTCATTTCAATAGGAAGCAGATGAAATCACCTTTAGTTGTACTTTATTGATGGGCGGGTAAATATTACAAAATTTCACAGTAAAATGGTTTTGTTTCTAAAGGAGATGTTGTTCTGTCAGTTCTTTAATGAGTGGGTGTACTTTGTTCTGCTAAACATTTGGAGGTGCTGCATAATTCAGATCATAATGTTTTGCCTCATGGACTAAATGTGAAACCAGTCTGTAACACATTCTGTATCCAGTGGGACAAAGTATTCAGCAGCAGTAATGCAGTGTTTTGCCACTACATGCTTTATATTGAAAAGATAATTCATCTAATCTGGTCTATTGGCAATTTTGATCACAAGGAGGTGTAGGAAAACAATTAAAACGGCTGCTGTGTTTGTTTCCATGTGTTTAGAGGATTCTATGAGCTGCACGTCTACTAAAGAGCTTTACAGCTTAATCAGAACTTACTTTCTGTCGTCCATTGCTCATTGAGGGGGAAATGTGTTCACAAGCATAGAAAGAAATTGAAACAACGCTGTGATACTAGGCAGCGACACCATGAAAAGTTAGCACCCCCTGTTGTCCTGGTCGAGTAACACTGAAAAAAACAATAGCGAGGGGAGAGGAACACAAGGACTACTATAAACGAAAAATGTCTCTGTCAATACATCTGCGTCTGAGTGCAGATTGGCTGGGCAGGAAAGAAGAGTTCAACATGCCCCTTACCGGCCCTAGTGGAAAGGGGCATGTGAGACCTGTGTGCTGAACACTGCCAGCCCCTGATGGCCTAAAGATCAGATTTAGATAGATGAAAATGAACACGATCATTTTTCCAGCCTCAATATATCGCCATGTGTATGCATGTATTTGTTTTCCTCATCTCCAAACACGCCGGCTGACATGAGGGTTCACTCTGTGCATTGGTCTCCGCACCTGGATGCGTTAGTGGCTTATCGGGATGAAATGCAGGGAGTGAAGCATCCCTTCAGTCATTTAGGATCTTTGTATCTCTGGGAGGAAGCAGAGCTGTAAGCGGCAGGTGAGCCTTGTGAGAAGAATGGAGAACCTGCGTTCAGACTTCAGGCTTTGTCAGCGTTAAGCAACGCTTACAAAGCGACTAGTTAGATACATAAACACAGAAGGTACATTTTTAAGCTGAAGCTAGCAAAGCTTGTAGTCAGGCCTTTTCTTGTTATTTTAAACACGAGCGGGTTGTGGTTGGCTAGGCAGCTTCGATGTCAGGCAAAGTCACCACAGTGAGACACACCGATTGGCTGCCGCGCTGCATCAACACGTTTAGGACCGTCAAAAGTTCAACTAGCTGAACTTCTGCGTTGCTAGCGTTATGAGCTTTGAAGCTTAAAAACGCAGCCAACATGGTCTGTTAAGACATCTGTTTATATGGAAGTGTTTACGTTGTTACTTCTACGTCTTTTAACAGGATTAATAGTGTTACATGTTAAGGTAAGGAAAGAAAGGATCGTTAAGGTTACATCTCTATTTTTATTATCATTATTGAAGTGCAGTTTTGGTTGATGACACTGGATAGGCCATTGTATTTATTGGTTGAAGAGAGACCGGATCTATTTTATTGTTTTTGGTGAAACCTTTTCTAACAGAGACAGAGTCCTTTTTTATTTTTATTTATAAAAAAAAGAAAGAAAAGAAAATACGATTTGTTTGTATTATTTAAAAGTTCTGGTTCTGGACATTCCAATGTTAAATAAGGGTTTAATTTTTGCATTTTAGAGGGTTTACTTGCATTACATAAGTGGTTATTTTGGTCTCGATGATCCCGACAATAATATCGTTTATCGTCAATAATTTGTGCGACAATATATCGTCCAGCAAACTTTGTTATCGTCCCAGGCCTAGTCCCCGTTATAAAGCCTGAAAAGCTCCAGTATTAGAGCAGCGTTTGACTACAGGACAGAAGGTTGTTCAATTTAATTCAATTTAAAATTAAACATACTTTATTGATCCCAGAGGTAAATGAAGTGTTGTTGTAGCTCATTACTAATTCATTTTTTAAGGAGTTGTTGTAGTCCATGATGGCTGTGGGAGAAAGGATTTTTCTGTAGCGGTCTGTGTTGCAGCGAAAATGAAGAAGCCTCCGACTGAAGATCCTCTGTTGCTGTAGGATAGTTTCATTAAGAGGATGCTCAGGGTTGTCCGTGATCTTTTTAATTTTATGAAGAATCCTTCTTTGCATCATTATCTCCAGTTGTTCCACAGTCGTCCCCAGAACAGAACCAGAACAGAACCAGCCTTCTTTATCAGGTTATTGAGCTGTTTTAAGTCCCTGGCTCTGATGCTGCTGCCCCAACAGATGATGGATGAAGAGATGACACTCTCCACTAGGGGTGTGAGGAAAAATCGATTCACATCTGAATTTCGATTCCTATTTAACAAGATTCAGAATCGATCCGAAAGGTTTCAGAATCGATTCTCAAAAAAATATGTTTTCTGAACCTTTTTACATTTTCGCTTCACGTAGTGTTTGTCATGCAACGGCCACCATTGACAGGTTCAGCATGAAAGACGAAAGAGAAATCCAGCCCGCCCAGTCTTTGCTGAAGGTAAATGTTTCTCCATGCTAATGACACCCTTGGCTAAAGTTTTATTGATTTTTAAAATCTGAAAGTATATAAGAGCAATCTTTCTTTATAAGCTACACATAAACATCCAGCAGCGGTGGATTGCAATTGTGATTTATTTTGCGATTATTTTCTATGGGGCTTTTCTCGTGTTTTTTAACTAATGCAAGCAACAACAAAAAAATCAATTTGTATTACAAACAATATCAGATTTTTGTATACATTATTTATTCTATTACATAGGCTAGACTTAATTTAAGAAAAAGGCAAATGAAGCATGGCTGAATATAAGCAATAGGGATGGGAATCTTACAACATCTCACGATTCAATTCGATTCCGATTCTTGGGGAGACGATTCGATTCAGAAACGATTCTCGATTCAAATAAAACATTTTTTCTTAATCAATACTCTTTCATTCATCATTTGTGTTTGTAATACCCACAACTTGATCTGCCAAGTGTCTGTGATGAAGTGAGCCATGAATGTAATAGGGCGTCAAGACAAAATGGATTTTACAATCTATGCTGAGAGAAGGGAACCAGTTCAAAAGTAACAAGACATGAAATTGCAACTGGACATCCAAGACCTTTTAAAACAAAATTTCTAGTCTTGAAAAAAAAAATGCTGATATATTTTAAGAAGAAAAAAATATGTGTTTTTTTTGTTCTTTGGTATGGAGTAGAAAATACATTGAAAATATTTAGTATGCACCAAATGTTGCTTATCAACCATCATTAAACAGAAATTTATGGCTTATGTTATTATTTTCATTGTTTTTGTTAAAAATGTTAAAAGTCCTGACGTCATTGAACTCAGCATATATTCCTGACTTCCAGCGCTGCTGGATGTTTATGTGTAGCTTATAAAGAAAGATCGCTCTTATATACATGCAGATTTATTAAAAACTAAAATAAAATAAAACTTTAGCCAAGGGTGTCATTAGCATGGAGAAACATTTACCTTCAGCAAAGACGGGGTGGGCTGGATTTCTCTTTCGTCTTTCATGCTGAAGCTGTCAATGGTTTTTCCTGCAGATCCCAGCTGATAAGCCCCTCTCTCAGACCGGCTGCAGTGTTTTCCCCCCTGTGGTCATCTGGTGGCTGCTATTTTAGCCATGCAACTCTCATATATGGTGGTGTGATGTTTTTTAGGTGTTGATAAAGGTTCGCAGTGTACATCGTGAGGTGGGAACAGTAGGAAGGCAGGTTGTGGAGCTGGTGTTGTGCAGCATTATCATTTGCCCCGATTGACTCCCATTATATGTATATACGCTGATCGCTACTAGATACAAACTTCTCCTGAAGGACTCCAAGTGGCTCCAAACTAGTCTGGGTGAGTAAATGAACATAATAAATGCTAAAATAAGGTCCAGGTAAAAAAAAAAACTAAACAAACTTCCTCTTTAAGTGTAACAACGGTACACAGATGTACTCACTATCATCGCTTAAAAAAATTTATCTTTAGAGTTCCGCTACCTCTCTGAGCGCTGAGAACGTTCTCTCAGAGTCCCAGTACGTCTGGTGCAATTAGAACACCATCTGCCCTTCATACAGTGCAGAACGACAGAAGCTGTTTAAAAGAGATGAGTTTAAAAGTTTGAATTATCTGTAGAAAAACTGTATTCACCTCATTACAAAACAAGCCCCCCCAGAAAATAATACCACAAGCCATACACTTCTGTTAATGGCGGTGGGCAAGCAATGTCGACGTGTACTAATTTATATGCCCAACTTATTTTCTGCAAAGTACTAAAAACAAACAAGCTCTATATTCTCTATTCATTTCGTCTCTCCCATAAATCTTTAACAACACTTGTCGTCTGCAGAGTCTCTCCCATCTCAGCTGCTGAGGCTTGTAGCTCCTTCAGCGTAGTCAGAGGTGTCCTGGTTGTCTCTCTGTCTCTATTGTCCTTCAGTCTCTCAGGTTGTCAGGACGACGACCTGATCTAGGCAGATTTACACAGTGACCATATTCCTTCACTGATGACGGATTGATGAACACCAGGGAAGGATCAGGGTCTTATGGTGCATTATCACCGCAGGCTTTGTCAGCGTCAGGCAAAGCTAACAAAGCATCTAGTTTGACGCTTCTATGTTGAAGCTTGCAAAGTCTGTCACTTCTGAGCAAAAAAGAGTGCATGGGCGGGACTTCTTCTGTTGCCGGACATTCTGAACTATGGCGGATAGTATTGAGAGAGTGGCTTGGCTTTATTTGCTAAATAAAGCTAGACAACGTCGACTTCGGCAACATCAGCGCCGTTTGTGGATACATCCTATTTTACGGATGCGTTCTGATTTTGGGGAGTTTAACCATTTGCTCCAGGAGCTACGTATGGATGACGTTCGCTTTCACCGGTACTTCGGTCTGTCCCGCGCCCAGTTTGATGACCTCCTGGGCCGCATCGGAGCTCAAATCGCCTACCAGGACCCCAAATACAGGCGCTCTATTCCTCCCAAAAAGCACCTGTCCATCTGTCTTCAGTAAGTGTTATTTGTGATTTTTTTAAATCTGCGTTTTCTAGACTTAAATGTAGGTTTTTCCTGCTCCTGCTACATTCAAAATACGTGTAGTGACATCACTGCAAAGCGCCGCAGAGACCGTGACGCTCCTCCAACGGCCTC
Organism: Apricaphanius iberus; assembly: GCA_028564705.1. NCBI lineage: Eukaryota > Metazoa > Chordata > Actinopteri > Cyprinodontiformes > Aphaniidae > Apricaphanius > Apricaphanius iberus. The sequence goes on along the minus strand of JAPXFQ010001128.1, from coordinate 174,317 downwards.
CACCATAGACTGATGCTGATAAAGCCTGCGGTGTGAATGAACCATAAGAGGTTGATTTTTGTCTCCATCCCCTGACTGATGCTTTGAAAATAACCTTTAACCCTGATTTGCTTGGAGTGTTCTTCAGTCTTCATGCTGTGATGGGAGCCGGGAATACTGGTGAACCAGAGAAAGAACCCTCCAGACTCAGCTGTCTTTATACGACAATCACTGGAGACACAATCTCTGCACCCAGCTGATCTCTAGTCCACACATTGGGAGACTAACACCAGTTAGCTGGACCTCTGGTGAATTAGGTCAGTCACTTTGAATGGTTTGACCTTTAAATGAATCACAATAAACTTTTATAATTGTTGTTACTGTTTTATTGATTTTATTTACAGTAAGCTATAATCTTGCATATTTACCTGTATATGTTCATTAATATCTACTGTCCCTGTTGTAAGTTAGTAAACTCAAACTAAATATTTATGCTGTTCTTTATTTTGGTAGATATGTTTATCTTTATTTCATAAAATATGTTTTCTATTTAAGAAAAGATTTTTTTCGTCAAAAGCCCATTTTTGTTGGTAATGATCAATTTGTAAAAGCAATAAAAAGGTGGTGAAAACGTTTATGGTAGCTGTATAAAACCCTCACTGGAAGGTTTACCTTGCTGAAAGCAGCTGGGAGTGAAGGCTAATGTCAGCCTGCATACCTGGCTGTCCTCTGGTTTCATGAATGATGACCAGGTCTGATACGTTGTTGGCCTTACAGGCTCGCACCAGCGCCGCCACCTCGTGGTTTCCTCTGTTCATACGCTGGGCGCCAGGAAACATCAGCTTCACCTCCTAGGGACAACATGAAGGCACGTTATTCACTGCTCAGTGTGTGGAAAGCTGCAGCCATGCTGAGGTCAGCCTGCCGTCATTATGGAGCCAAAACTACAGCCAGATCCTTCCAACAGAAATGTTCTTTAAAACGGAGCTGCTTCTGAAAGCAACGAGCGTTTCATCCATCTACTGAGGAAACTTTTATTCACCGTATGCCACATTAATAATAGGCTAGTGATGGACCACCAAAAACAAGCAACAATGATGCTGAACTGGTAAAACGCTTTTAAAATGACTCAGAGGTTCTTTAGAGAACCACGAGCATCATGGAGACTAAGGATCCCAGCAGCAGGTCAGAGGTCAGGGAGGACACACTGGAGAGGTTTGAAGCCTGGTTAGCTTCTACAACAAGCATCCCAAACTTAGAACAGCTACAGGCTAGAGGCAGAGATCTACAGCTCAGATGGGAGAACCCACTAACAGGACAACTAGTCAGTCCACAGATGTGGCCTTCATGAGAACTATGAAAGAAGGCCAGGAGACGTCCTGATGCAGCTTAGAACAGCTATAGAGAGGACACAGCTAACATGTAAAGGATGAGAGCAAAAACATGATGACAGAAACTGACACTGCACATCACCCTGAACACACCATCGCCAGGGCACAACATGGGGTTGGCAGCATCATGCTGTGGGGATGGGTTTCCACTGCAGTAACAGAGCAACTAGTGAAAGATCAGGGGAAGATGGTTGGAGCCAAAAAACCTGGCAGAGTCTGCAGAAGAGCTGAGGCTGAAGTGGAGCTTCAGCTTCCAGCCAGAGAACCTCTCCAAACACACAGCGCCACCACCACCAAGATCCAACCAATGTCCACACCTGAACACAGCTGAGACGGAGTGGACAGATCAACCTGAGCTTTACGGGTGGAGACAAACACCGGCAGGCTTCAGCTGGAGCTGCAGGGACGGCAGCCAACCAACTGGCTGGCTCAACACTGCTGCACACCACACTTTTCAGATTGTTTTTCCACTTACAGTACAGGCCAAAAGTTTGGACACACCTTCTGATTCAGAGCGTTTTCTTTCTTTTCATGACTATTTACATTGTAGATTCTCACTGACGGCATAAAAAACTATGAATGAACACATATGGAATTATGTAGTACTTTTCCAAAAAGTGTGAAATAACCAGGCCTCCAAAGTCACCGGACCTGAACCCAATGGAGATGATTTGGGTTGAGCAGAAGCGCAGAGTGAAGGAAAAAGGACCAACAAGTACTAAGCATCTCTGGGAACTCCTTCAAGACTGTTGGAAAACTATTTCTGGTGACGACCTCTGGAAGCTCAAGAGAATGCAAAGCAGTAATCAGAGCAAAGGGTGGCTACTTTGAGGAATCTAACATATAACACATGTATTCAGTTATTTCACCCTTTTTGTTTAAGTACATACAGTAATTCCATATATCATATATTCATTCATAGTTTTGATGCCCTTAATTGAGAATCTACAATGTAGTCATGAAAAGAAAGAAAACGCATTGAATGAGAAGGTGTGTCCAAACTTTTGGTCTGTACTGTATGATGATGCATGACTTCATGTCAAGCTAGTGGTTATCATGGGACAATATGTGAAAAAGATGAATGGCTTTATATAAAATGAAGTTTAATTTATATGATATTTTAGTCAGCCATTTCCCCTCAGACAATATTTCTCCTTCCTTCTTCTGAATGAGGATCATAAAAGCAGCAGGTTATTAAGCAGCTGCACAGCTGGGTACCAGGCTTTCCCCTCAGCACTGCATTATGGGAAGCAGCATGTTGCACAGACACACAGAGGGACTCACAGAGGGACTCACAGAGGGACACACAGAGGGACTCACAGAGGGACACACAGAGGGAGACACAGAGGGACTCACAGAGGGACACACAGAGGGACACACAGAGGGACTCACAGAGGGACACACAGAGGGACACACAGAGGGACACACAGAGGACTCACAGAGGGGACACACAGAGGACACACAGAGGGACACACAGAGGGACACACAGAGGGACTCACAGAGGGACACACAGAGGGACACACAGAGGGACACACAGAGGGACACACAGAGGGACTCACAGAGGGACACACAGAGGGACACACAGAGGGACACACAGAGGGACACACAGAGGGACACACAGAGGGACACACAGAGGGACACACAGAGGGACACACAGAGGGACACACAGAGGGACACACAGAGGGACACACAGAGGGACACACAGAGGGACACACAGAGGGACACACAGAGGGACACACAGAGGGACACACAGAGGGACACACAGAGGGACACACAGAGGGACACACAGAGGGACACACAGAGGGAGACACAGAGGGACACACAGAGGGACACACAGAGGGACACACAGAGGGACACACAGAGGGACACACAGAGGGACACACAGAGGGACACACAGAGGGACTCACAGAGGGACACACAGAGGGACACACAGAGGGACTCACAGAGGGACACACAGAGGGACACACAGAGGGACTCACAGAGGGACTCACAGAGGGACTCACAGAGGGACACACAGAGGGACTCACAGAGGGACACACAGCTGCTGTGGTGTCCTCAGGCCCCGTCCACACTACTGCGTTTACTTTTAAAAACGGAGACCTTTTGCTACGTTTGCACCTCCCATCCACACTAAAACAGCAAAAACGGAGAAGTTTAGAAACGCTGCCGACCCCGTTTTTCGTTTTGAAACTCTGGAGGGCGTTTTGGTGTGGACTTCTGAAAACGGAGGACTTTAGAAACGATGACGCAGCAGATCACACTCGGCTCTATGATTGGGGGTCATTGGTCCTGGCGTATCCTTCCCTGATTCGTCAGCCACCCGTCACATGACCCGTCCCCGGAAGATAACATACGAAAACAGCCTGGATTACATCACGTTAGAAACTGCAACATGGATAACGAATTACAAGCGTTACTGGCCTCATCATCGGTCCATGAAAAAAAACGTGATCCGCATTTTCAGTCGTTTTAATGTGGATGGAGATCAATTCTAATACCCAGGGAAAACGCTAGTGTGGACGGAGATAGTTTTCGTTTTAACTCTCCGTTTCTAAACGAAAAATGCAGTAGTGTGGACGGGGCCTGAGAAGCTGTCCATGACCTCCTGAGGAACTCTGACCTTGGCAAACATCTTGAGTCTGGAGCTGGGGTCTCTCGACGTGGTCACCATCACCTTGGGATCTTCCACTCCGGCCCACTTATACTCGTCGTCCATGTGAGAGCTGACGCCTGGATGCAGAAGCACTGATGGTCAGAGAAGGTTGCATAGCAGCTCCCAGCCAGGTGAACGTCCGCCACACTCACCTTCTGCCCCGTCATCATCGTACTCCACCAGCTTCTGTAGCCCCAGGGCTTCCTTACGGACCTCGGATGGAAGGGGAGCGTTTTCTGGGGTCAAGAACAAACACAGGTGAGTGTGTGTGTTAGTGGGGGATTTGAGGAAAAGGTGATCTGGTAGTTGTGCTGTCTCACTGTCAAGCGCGTCCTTCAGCTTTAGCTTCTTCTCCTCTATTGTCCGCAGCCGGTCCTCCTGGGCCTTCCTGTACAGGTACTCCCGCCTCAGCCTCACCTCTCGACGCAGCTGCAGCATCAACACACGGCGTTCAGACAGAGCAACGCACGGCGTTCAGACAGAGCAACGCACGGCGTTCAGACAGAGCAACGCACGGCGTTCAGACAGAGCAACGCACGGCGTTCAGACAGAGCAACGCACGGCGTTCAGACAGAGCAACGCACGGCGTTCAGACAGAGCAACACACAAAGCTGCTCAGATCGTCTGCAGATATTCTGGTGTACACGCTGTATTTTACCCAAACATCTACTGTAATGCGTCATAATCTCTTCTTCTAAAATAATTACATAAAAGAATTAAATAGTAAAGTAGATATTTGACATTTTTGACCATTTGTTTCAGAAATATTCAGAATTTATTCAAAGTTGTAAGTAAAACAATAAACCAAACTGGTTTAAGTTAGGGAAGTACAATACGTCAGCATTCAGATCGGTATCAGCCGATGTTAGATGTTAACTTATCAATATCGGTCCAATAAGGAAAGGAATCCTTTGGCGTTTGGGTGGTCATGTGACCGAGATGCAGCAAAGGATTATGGGGCGTTTGACTGAAGCAGAGAAGCAGTGTGGTTAGTTTTCATGGTCAAAAAGTAGGGATGAACCTGTGGGAAATGTTGGACCAGTCAAAATAATCAGAATAAAATATAATATTTAATAATTTGCTGTAACAATTAATGATAATATAAATAAGGCTCCCTGGGCTGCCACCTTATCGTGGTGGAGGGGTTTGAGTGTCCTAATGATCCTAGGAGCTAATTTGTCTGGGGCTCTAAGCCCCTGGTAGGGTCAACCATGGCAAACTGGTCCTAGGTGAGGGATCAGACAAAGCGCAGCTTAAAGACCACTATGATGAGCAAAAAATTTGGACCCAGAGTTCCCTCGCCCGGTCCGATCCTCGGCTGCAGAAACTGGCTCTTGGGACGTGAAACGTCACCTCTCTGGTGGGGAAGGAGCCGGAGCTGGTGTGCGAGGTTGAGATGTTCCTACTGGACATAGTCGGCCTTGCCTCGACGCACGGCTCTGGCTCTGGAACCCGTCTCCTCGAGAGGGGTTGGACTCTCTTCCACTCTGGAGTTGCTCCTGTTGAGAGGCGGCGAGCTGGGGTGACCTGGCAGGCCCAAACGTGTTGTGAGGGTCTGCTGGGAACGTCTGGCAGAATCCCCAGTCAGAAGGAGTTTCAACTCTCACCCACGGCAGAACTTCAAACACGTCCCGGGGGAGGCGGGGGACATTGAGTCCGAGTGGGCCATGTACCGCGCCTCCACTGTCGAAGCAGCGTACCATAGTTGTGGCCGCAAGGTGGTCGGTGCCTGTCGCGGCGGCAACCCTCAAACCCGCTGGTGGACACTGGTGGTAAGGGATGCTGTCAGGCGGAAGAAGGAGTTCTATTGGGCCTTTCTGGCCTGTGGGACCCCAGAAGCAGCTGATGGGTACCGACAGGCCAAGCGGAGTGTGGCTCGGATGGTCGCTGAGGCAAAAACTCGGGCGTGGGAAGAGTTCGGAGAGACCAAGGAGAACAACTTCCGTATGGCTTCGAAGCGATTCTGGGGGGGGGGGAGAAGCGGTCTGCCATCAACACTGTTTAAAGTGGGGCTGGTGTGCTGCTGACCTCAACACGGGACTCCGCCAAGGTTGCCCTCTGTCACTGATCCTGTTCATAACATTTATGGACGGGATTTCTAGGCGCAGCCAAGGTGTGGAGGGGATCCGTTTTGGTGAGGAGACCCAGGGGAAGACGCAGGACTCACTGGAGGGATTATGTCTCCAAGCTGGCCTGGGAACGCCTCAGGATTCCTCCAGAGGAGCTGGCCCAAGTAGCCGGGGAGAGGGAAGTCTGGGTGTCTCTGCTTAGGCTACTTCCCCCGCGACCCGACCCGGATAAGCGGAAGATGATGGATGAATAAATAAGAATACAAACGTAAAATATTAAAAAATAGAAGAAGAACTCAAGAGTCAGAAAAATCTTTACAATATCCCTTTGGAATGAATAAAGTATATAAAATGTTATCCAATCTAATCTAAAAGGCTGGGAAACATAAAAATCATTATTAGCGTTATGGGACATAACAGTATTATTAATATGGGACATAACTTTATCATGAATATTGGACATAACAGTATTAATAATGTTGGACATAAGCCTATGTTTTCTTATCAGTGCATCTGTAGCTTGTTTCCAGATCTAAAATGGAAGTAGGAAGAGGAGAAATGGAAATTAAAGAATAATTGTTGAACAGGTGAACTGACTGTTTAGCCGAAGATGAAATATGGCTGCAAAGTATTAAACAAATAGCATTAGATCTGCTATAAAAAACGGAGTGGTTTTATCTCCTTCATTCATGCTCATATTCATGGTCATATTCATGTTTCACTGCTGATTGGTGAACATTTTTCTGCAGCTTTTGGACACATAACAAGCAGAGAAATACATGAATATGAGCCTGTAATACTAGCAGCAGTAAGCTGCTGATGCCAGTTCTGATCAGATATGACTTCTCTCAGCAGATATGAAAAGGAATGCAACATGTTTAGGCTCAAAGTGCTCAATGCTTCCTCTGTACACAACCCGTCTACATGATCACTTAACACCAGCCGCAGTAGCTGCAGTAGAACTACAGCAGGGACAGGAGAACCATACTGCAGGATACAAGATAATAACATAAAGTCCGGAATTATTCCCTCCAATCTGGCAACACATTAATTCATTTCCACATGTACCTGAACATTAGAGAACAGAACCGCTTTTATTATAGTGCCTACTTCTACCATAGTACAGAGGTAAGGTGGAGGCCATGGAGCAGATCTACATGAGAGGAAGCCCCGGACTAGCTGCTAGCTGCTCCGCCTGCCTCCACCTCTGACCGCAGGAAGGGCCCCTACTAACCTCCTACCGCCGCCATTCTCCCTCCGCCTTCTACATCTTTACAAAAACCGTCCGGTTGTCTTTAACTCACCATGCTCCCGATGCTAGCTTCAGCCTACAAACTCACGTGGGGAAAGGAAACGCTGGAAACAACAAAGCTCGTGATTCGCTGAAGCAACAGCCAATGAAAACAGTTGATACTGACTCTGCCAAGCTTTTCAAAATAAAAGTCTGAATGAGTGCCCACTAACACCCCCACCCTCCTGGGTGGAGGTAGAACTAGGCTCTAGTGCCACATGTGGCCCTTTAGGCCCTCTAGACTGGCCCAATAAATACACATTTTTTGTTTAACAATGATGAATAACTTGTTTAATGGATGACAGTTTATGTAGTACCTGGCTAATATTTCCATAACAGGATGACAAAAATGTATTTTTGTTGACTCCAAAGTCTGTCTTTAATGTTCATCACTGAGAATGTTGTGTTCATGATCATCTTTCATCTCTACAAATGCTTTATACTGGTTGATATTACGACATGCAACAACAATGTCAGTAAATTTTCGAATTTCTGCAGCATGTTAATTGTTTATTCGTGTATGACGAGGCTGTGATGAAAATTTAGGAGTGCATAAGAGCCCCTCTGACTGTTGTAAAATTCTAAACAGGATATTTAAAAAATCAATTTATGTAAATATTTAGGCTTATTGGAAAAATATAGTTTAAATGGACGTTAAAATGGAGGAAACAAATTACTAAATGAAATGGACAGTATATTCAAATTATTAAAATAATTATTTTTTTTGGTGGAGGAGGTCATTTCCAGACGGTTTTATTAGAGGGTTAATTAGAGATGCAACAATACCAATTTTGTTAAACCAATACAATACCGATACTTGGAGTATTTGCCGATGCAGAGCACCAAGACAGGTTTTATTTTCTTCTCTGCTTGTCACAAGAAATGATGGGAATTTGAAAAAAAAAAATTATAATATATATATATATATATATATATATATATATATATATATATATATATATATATATATAATAAAAATTACCATGTAACAAAAATTTCAAGTGAAAAAAATGAAAACATTTTCTATGAAATTAGTGCAGGGTTTGCACATTTTAGGTATCGGTTCATGGTATTGGTTTACTGATACATTAGAACGGTAGTGGCCCAATACCAGTATCAGTAAAGTGCGTGCCTAGTTCCAATCTGTCATATTAAATAGAGCCCCCTGACCCAAACAACATCTCATCTATAATATTCTTTATAATTAAGGCGTAAAACCTAGTTTTCAGAAGTGTTAATATAAATAAATATGTCTAACTTAAATAACTGTGTGTATTTATCTTAGTAATTCATGAAATATGTCAACCACTTAGAGAAATAAACTGACGGGCAAAGCTTAAGTACATGGAACAAAGTGGTTTTTTGAGATGTGTGAACGAAGCTAGGAAGACACAAACTAGCAAACGGTGGGTACTGAGGGCAGCACATATGTGGGCCGGTACCAACGACAATGGCTTTAAATGAGCAAAAGGAAAGGAGCAAAGAACATGCTAAACAAGGCTGTGTGAAACATGCACCACTCTTCTTAAAATGGCGCAAACAGAAAAATCTGAATAGAAAATAATGTTGAATACATAACCTGCTAGTTGAGCTGCAGTAACCATCCAATCAGCATCAGTAGAGATGGGAGCCTCTGTGTGGTTAGACATTTCCTGAAGCTCGGTCAGCTTTTTAAGCCTCCTCTTCCGTTAAACACTGCTCTTCTATTTTCTTTAATCAGGTCAGTGCTGGGAATATGCATTCTTTAGTCCTGATATTCCTTCTGGCAATAGGTAAGTGTCCACAAACGGAAAATACTTATTTAAAGCTCCATCAGAAGAGCTGATGCTAATTTAACTGCCGAGCATTTATACTGTGTTGAGTTTCTGACTTAAACAGCTTGAAAACTGCCTAAAACTCCCTTATTAATGACATTCTATGAATCATTTCTGTGAATCATTAATTGTTCAGACCTGTATGTTGTAGGTAAATTAAAATGCAGTGGAGTGCACTCTGATCCCTCTACAGCGTGGTGAAGCTGTTTTCTGTCTGTACGTTTCAAAATGTCCGTGTAGGTGGGAGTGATGCAGTGTTCTGGCACAGACTCACATGTCCCTATGAACCAGAACACCAGAACCTGCTCAGAGTCTGGTGTCGGCAGATTTCTGCAGAGTGCTGCACGGGTCTCGCCTTCAGCCACGGCTCCCCCTCGGCCCATGGAGGCAAGCTGAGGGTGACCCAGGATGGGCACTCCTTCACTGTGGAGGTGCTGGAGCCCAGCCACAGAGGGGGGGTTTACTGGTGTGGTCTGCTCAGAAAAAATGACACCATCATCAAGCTGGCTGAAGCCTATCTTCATAGCTGTAAGTGGAAACAGATGTCCAGTGCAGAATGCTGCATCCTTTTTAACTGCTGCAGGTACATGATAGGGTGAAAGATGGCTTCCAGATGGAAGATTGTAATCTGTGTGCTGGAGATTACATCATTTTTACAGATATGCTAATGTTTATGTATCTCAACCTGAGTAATTAAAACACGTCTTCATCATCATCTATATTCTGCTCTTCTTATCTGTAGCACCTTATAAACACGTTCAACCCCCAGGTGCTTCACAGTGTAACATCTTTCACCAACCAACTAATGCGATAATATTAAGATTCAAATAAAACAGCAAACCTTTGTAAAAAGTGGGGCAAAAAGCAATAGAGTAATAAAGTAGAGTAATACAAGGGTTTTCAGGGAAGTCTTTGGGCACAGTGGAAAAGTATGCCACACATGGATACTGGAAAGTTTGGAAGTGGACCATATCAAAGGGTGAAACGTTTAATTTTTATGTATTCAAAGTGTGTAATCCCCATGTGGTTAGACTGAACAGGTAAGTAACAAACTTCTAATTGGCTTTCAAAAGCACAAAAATAACCCCAAAATCTTTGGAAGTTAATTACTAAGAGAATTAATTACTCTTCCAAATTAGAACAATAAAAGTTCACTTTTTAAGTCGTAGCAGACAAAAATGAAACAATAATCTTCAATAATATTCTGAGAAAACAAGTACAGTCAGGTCCATAAATATTGGGACATGGACACAATGCTAACATTTTTGGCTCTATACACCACCACAATGGATATCAAATGAAACTAACAAGATGTGCTTTAACTGCAGACTGTCAGCTTTTATTTGAGGGTATTTCCATCCAAATCAGGTGAACGGTGTAGGAATTACAACAGTTTGCATATGTGCCTCCCACTTGTTAAGGGACCAAAAGTAATGGGACAATTGGCTTCTCAGCTGTTCCATGGCCAGGTGTGTGTTATTCCCTCATTATCCCAATTACAATGAGCAGATAAAAGGTCCAGAGTTCATTTCAAGTGTCCTATTTGCATTTGGAATCTGTTGCTGTCAACTGTCAAGATGAGATCCAAAGAGCTGTCACTATCAGTGAAGCAAGCCATCATTAGGCTGGAATAACAAAAGAAACCTATCAGAGAGATAGCAAAAACATTAGGTGTGGCCAAAACAACAGTTTGGAACATTCTCAAAAAGAAGGAGCTCAGCAACACAAAAAGACCCGGAAGACCACGGAAAACAACTGTGGTGGATGACCGAAGAATGGTGAAGTAAACACCCTTCACAACAGTTGGCCAGATCAAGAACACTCTCCAGGAGGTAGGTGTATCTGTGTCAAAGTCAACAATCAAGAGAAGACTCCACCAGTGTGAATACAGAGGGTTCACCACAAGATGTAAACCATTGGTGAAACCCAAAAACAGGAAGGCCAGATTAGAGTTTGCCAAACAACATCTAAAAAAGCCTTCACAGTTCTGGAACAACATCCTATGGACAGATGAGACCAAGATCAACTTGTACCAGAGTGATGGGAAGAGAAGAGTATGGAGACGGAAAGGAACTGCTCATGATCCTAAGCATACCACCTCATCAGTGAAGCATGGTGCTGGAAGTGTCATGGCGTGGGCATGTATGGCTGCCAGTGGAACTGGTTCTCTTGTATTTATTGATGATGTGACTGCTGACAAAAGCAGCACGATGAATTCTGAAGTGTTTCGGGCAATATTATCTGCTCATATTCAGCCAAATGCCTCAGAACTCATTGGACGGCGCTTCACAGTGCAGATGGACAATGACCCAAAGCATACTGCAAAAGCAACCAAAGAGTTTTTGAAGGGAAAGAAGTGGACTGTTTTGCAATGGCCAAGTCAATCACCTGACCTGAATCCGATTGAGCATGCATTTCACTTGCTGAAGACAAAACTGAAGGGAAAATGCCCCAGGAACAAGCAGGAACTGAAGACTGTTGCAGTAGAGGCCTGGCAGAGCATCACCAGGGATGAAACCCAACGTCTGGTGATGTCTATGTGTTCCAGACTTCAGGCTGTAATTGACTGCAAAGGATTTGCAACCAAGTATTGAAATGTATAAGTTTGATTTATGGTTCTTATTCTGTCCCATTACTTTTGGTCCCTTAACAAGTGGGAGGCACATATGCAAACTGTTGTAATTCCTACAATGTTCACCTGATTTGGATGTAAATACCCTCAAATAAAAGCTGACAATCTGCAGCTAAAGCACATCTTGTTAGTTTCATTTGATATCCATTGTGTTGGTGTATAGAGCCAAAAATGTTAGCATTGTGTCGATGTCCCAATATTTATGGACCTGACTGTATATTAAACGTAACAAGTTTGCAGTCTCAAACACAATAAAAAATCCTAGTCCAGTCTTTAGTTTTCATTCTAGATGAACTCTGACTTTGCACAGCCTCGTTCTAGTTTTTGTGTCCATGTGGAGCGACTGGATCTTTGCCACTTTGGTCACAAACAGAAGCACTTTATGGGTTATGTTCAGCAATAAAGTTACTTTTACATTCTAACAGCCACAGTGCAACGAGAAGCGGCGTACAGCAGCGCAGCCTACTGACTGTTCCATCAGTGAACAGATCAGAACCATCCCTCAGCAGACTGTTGTAGTGTCTGTAGAAGTATACTTATTGGTCCCCTGAAAAACAGTGAAAAGCCAAACATTTTCATCAATCTATGAATTCCCCCAGACGGCTCAGATAGTATGTGAGAAATGGACTGTTGGTCACCCTGCCATACCAACAGGACTTTAGTGGTGCATGGTGGCCCACAAACCTGACTGTTTCTTCCAGTTTCACCAAAGATGGCGCCTGCTGAGGGCGACGCTACGAGCCTCTCTTCACATGAACATCAGCCTTAAGGAGAACTGAGATTTTTTCATTTTATTGCTGGAATGTTTTTTAGTTTTTTTTTCAGCGTAGAGAGCGCCAGGGCAACATTTTCTTCATTGCTTTGGTACCTTGTACTTGATGCACATGACAAATGAAATTAAACTTAAACCCAGAAGGAAGGATTCAGAGTTCCTGGTGGAAGGAGACCTAAAATGTCTGGTCCAGGACCTAAAAGCCCGTTCTACCAAATGCTATGAGCCTGTTGTTGACCAAGGTCCAAGTTGATATGCTGCTTCAGTATTTTCACCGTACCGTACTGCTACCGTACTCCACCATACTGCTTTATGAAGTGCACCAGACCCTCCTGCAGCAAAAACCCCACACCATGATGCTGCCACCACCAGACTTTACAAACAGCTGTTCTGAGGCTTGCTAGCTTCTCACGTTTCAATCTATTTTCTCCATTGCTTATCCTCAAGGGGTCGTGTGTGGGTGGGGGTGTCTATCTCCAGCGGTCATGGGGTGAGAGGCGGGGTAAACCCTGGACAGCTCCCCACGTTTCCCCCCGATAGTAATGATGGTCATCATGGCCATCAGAACACAAAACATGTACCCAGAATGTGTCTGCAAACCTCTAATCGGGCTGTTTATGTTGCTTGTTAAAAATAATAACCTTTTGCTACATTTTTGAATACAAGTAGGCCTAACTGAAAACAGAAATCGAGTATTTTGTCAGAGCTAAACTTTGAAGTTCTACCAAAGCGATCATAAAGCAGCTGTGGCAGATTTCTCTCTCGTACTATTCTCTTACTGAAGCTGTTTGATGTTGAATAAACCAGTGAACTAGCAGGTGAGAGTGCTATTAACTCATTAGCTCGGATTTTTTGGCCTTCACTCCAGCCCCAGCTGTTTTCATCTGGAGTCTGACTCGTTGGATTCTGCTGCCACTGCTGCCCATAGTGACCATATTGACTCACGTCTACACCATAAGTAAGTGCCTCCTGTTTTTATTCTTTACACAGCAGGCTTCACAGATGTTCACAGATGCTCATTTAGCCGATTTTCAGCTGACAGTTTGCTGTTAATGAAACCATTTCAAGCATCAGGGCTCTGAATGGGGGCGCCACAACAGCAGGATCACTGCTGCTCATCTTCCTGTCTGAAAGCAGAGCTACCATTAAGATTATCTACATTAAATCTCTGGAGCTTAATGTTTCTTCTTTTACATATAGTTTTATGCCGTTTACTTTAGAACAATATTAGTGATTAGATTAGATAATCTTCCCAGTAACGGTTTCCTCTTCCCTTCCCAGTGAAAACCAAGCAGTGCTGTGAGGTAAGGGAATGATGATTTCTGCAGAATGCCAACTCCATGGGTTGGGTCTACACTAACTCGTTTTCTCTTCCTTCCTCAGAAAGAAGCTGCGCCTGATGATGATGATGCCGCTGTGGGCGGAGCTCTGACTGACCCAGACGGTCCAGATTTTCTGGAGTTATCAGGGATTTAACTTCATCATGCTGCGACTCACATCTCCACCACAACGCAAAGAAAAAAACACCAGCTCTCTCTTTTCTGAAGAAATACGTCTGCATTTATTGGACAAACCAAACAAAGGCAAACTCACACATAGTGTAAAGATGGAACATGTAATGGGGTGAAAAATAAATGAAGAGTTTCATCCCAAAATGATTTGGATCAACAGCCACATGAATCCATCCCTTCTACAGTCAGGAGTGTTTCTACGTTAGGGAACATAAACCCTCTCAGGATTTCAGTGCGACTGTTTCTACATGACTTTGGAATGAAGCTCCTCAATTTTATATCTATATATATCTATAAATTTACTTTATACATTCTTTTCTTATTGTACATTTAAGTCTCACACTTTGCTTGAAACTTTAATCAGCATTTATCCTCCAATAAGAGATGAAAAAAAATCACACAGTATTCAGGATAATGCTGCATAGTGTCAACTTTGGAATAAAACACCATGTCTCTGTAAACCAGCAGTGGAACCGTCGTCTGTGTGTGTGTGTGTGTGTATGTATCAATCAGGTTTTCATGTGTTTTCATGTGTAATCAGCTGCCTGTTAGCAGGACAGAAGCTGCAGGACGGGTCCGACCTCACCAGGAGAAACCATGACAGGGCATTATGCAAGAAAACAGAAGAAGCAATAAATAAAAGGAGAAATGGAACAAAAAGAGACATGTCACAGCTACAACATAATATTCATATTCATGTTTTCCAACAAAAGTAAAGATTCACCACAAACTGATGACAGACGGGCTTTAAGGAAGCAAGCCGTCTGTTGATGAAGAGCTGGGAGGGCCGACGGCATCATTTACAGTAAGAACACTTGGAGCGGTTCATGGACAGCTGCTCATCGTTCTCCTGCTGCTAACCTTGCTTAAGGCAGAGACACAATGAAACCCTCATGAAGCTCCTCCTGCAGCCTCTGCTTGGATTCAGCAGCTTCTAGATGAGCTTGTTTCAGTCTCAGATGTTGGTCAGTAGCAGATGATTCTGGTTCTGATCGTGACAAGAGTGATCAGTCTAGCAGGATGAATTGAACGGTTGGTTAACTGAGCACAGTCAGCACAGAGACAACTACTGATGTAGCTTCATTTAGAAAATAGAAAAATGCTTTAGAAATGTTCTCATCACTGGAGATTATTAGTGATGAAAGACGTTTAGTGGAGACTAAAGCGGAGTCTACCTTCTTCAGCCAACATGTAGGAATAAAAAGAATGAGAAGGACACAGTGGAGTCTTTAAGTCCTCACTTTGAGCATGCTCACCACACAAACATTCAGAGGAAATCAGGATCCTATTTACAGCGGCTCACTCAGAGTGGATCAGCAGAGTATGAAACCAAAGAAAAGCCCAGGCCCGTCTTCATACAAATCTGTCCATTTCATCTTCAGATTCATTCCAGTCCATGTGACTCCTGCTGGGGTCGTCTGATTGGTTGGAGTGGAACAGAGCTGGAGGAAGAACAGGAAGCAGAATCCATGGTAGCAGGTGGTGTTTTGGGTGGAGCCTATGGCTTGGAACCCTGTTTCTGTGCTGAGCTGCTGCGACTCAAACACACAGCAGCTTTTATAGCTCTTCATAATCCCCATCGTCTCTTTTGATGGAGCCAGCTCCTCCACCCAGAAAGTCCTCCAGTTCGTCCACTTCTGTCTTCTTGGACCGAGATTTCTTCTTCTTCTTCTCCTTGTCGTCTCCTGCTGCAGCTTCGTCTTTCTCCTTTTTCTTGTGTTTGTGTTTCTTCTTGCTCTTCTCGTCCTCCTGCATACAACATGGCATAATTAGTCATTAATTAATTAATTATGCTGTCATCATCAGCTTCAGATGACAGCGTCCAACCAACATCTGTCTACTAGGATCAGACCAATATAAAAAAATAATATATATATATATATATATATATATATAATATTACAATATTCTTTAAGACTTCTCTTCCCATCTCTTTTGTCATTTTATTTGTATAGCACACTTTCAGCAACAGGAGAATTCAAGCTGCTTCACATGAAAGTAAAAACAGCAATAAAGCATAAAATAGACACTCGTTTTTACAGATTAGTATTCACACCTTACGCAGATATTTTCAACTTTACGCACAGAGTCCAGATAAATAAATCAAGTAAAGAACAGATTTCCAGACACTGTATTCACTGCATCTCTCTGACTGCAGGTTGAAAACTTACTGAGGCTTTGAGAGCGACTGTTGCCGTAGCAGCTGCTTAGAAGTGCTACGATGTGTGCCAAACATCTGCTGCTTTCCTCCCGCTGGAGCGTAGTTTACGGATCAGGATAACAGATAGTTCAGAGAGTCTTTTACAATTGGAGAAATGCTTCCGCAGTATAAAACTCTGGCTGAAGTGATACTTAGTTCCTGCAGCAGAGCGGTATTCAGCATCCAGAACATCTAAACACGTGGAAGTCATCTATCTGAGGCAAAAATCTGAAACCGAATGACAACCTCTGCAGTAATCCCACTATGTGAACTAATGTGTGATCAATCCTGCAGCAGGTATTCCTATTTTAAGTGCAATTGTTTAAATTGTAATTCTCTGTTCAGCTGATTTGGATTTAATAATATAACAAAATAATTAAAGAATTAAAAGTACTTAATAAAGCAAGGCCACATACGATTTAAAAATGAAAGGTAAAAATAGATTATGACCAGAATTCTTTGACCCTGCCGGTCAAATTGGTGGAAAAAAACAACTACTGGCCCACCTCTGGTTTATACGGCCCCTTTATCCCAGCATGGGGTAAACTTTTATGAAAAACACCTGATGGCTGTAAACTGCCCCCACAGGCTGAGCTCTTAGGAACAACCAGGAGCCTCACTGATGGCGCGATTGTCTTGGAAAAGGAGCTCCAGGAACTAAAAACTGGTTGGAGGACCTGAGTGGTCCTAAGCCAATCAGTGATCCATAAACTAGTAGGAGAATTTAAAAGTCTATTCTCTGAGCTACAGGGAGCCAGAGGAAGGACTTTCGGATAGGGATGGGTACCAAAAAAACCAGGATTAAATGAGCCCCAGGGCTGATTCTGATACAGATAGGCTTCAGCCTTATCGGTCCTAACGGTAAAATTAAGGTCGTATTCATCTTTTGCGGGAGATAGAAACACAAGCCAAACACTGTATTGGCCGCTCACTCCTCCTTAACAAGCACACACGCCACGGGAACTGATGGTGGGAGGAGCTACTGCTGCGCTCATAGTTACACCATGGCAGAGCGAACGAAACCATCCAAACTTTGGCTTCGTTTGACAAAAATAGAAGCCGAGAACGCACGCCGTCACAAATGCAATAAAAGCTAGAACACGAGTTATTTGACCAAACACTTTGCTAAAATACACCAAAACAATGTTCTCAGGGCTTATTTTGCACTACACACTTTAGCATTCAAAATCTTTCCTTTTGGTTCTTAATTGCATTGTTTTATGGGGAAGTTATGTTGAATATTTTTATTTGAATACCTTAAACTTTTTTAAATAGACAACATAGTATTTTTTAGTTTAGGATGTAGCAAATAATTTGTTTATATAGTGTTTTTATTAAGGTCTTACTTTTTATTCTGGAGTCATTTTCTGTGTTTTGCTATTCCAATTATTAAAAAAATGATAAAAACAATTATAGTTCATTATTTGTTTTTCCCCTTTTGTTTTAGTCTTACCGATAAACTACCGGATCGATAAGGAGTATCATTAAGAGTAGTAGTATCGATAAGTCCCTACTTAAGACCTGGGGTGGTGTGTTCTACTTTCCTGGTTCTAGTGAGGAACGTCTAGAACCAGGCAAACAGAACAGCTAAGAACAGATTTTAGTTCTGGGTTAGGATGATGCTATGTAACAAGGATTGGGAACAGCTGAGTGGCATCCCTAACCTGTAATTACACCTGAACCTCAGCCAGGAACCCCAGCTGTGATGGAGGCAGTGTGGGTGTAGAATAGGAGCAAAGAGACAGATTCTGACCAGCAGCTTCATGCGCTGACAAGGACTCAGCCAGAGCAAACAGCCCAGGGAGGAGGAGAACGAAGCCTCGTCCACCATCATCTGCTCATCTTTAACGCCTACTTTGATTCTCTCTGTGGATTATTGTAGTATAAAGGACTCTGCTGTGGTGTATGGTGGTGGATCTACTGGGACAGAGCCAGTGACATCCAGCTCAAGCAGCTGATAAAGAAGAAGAGATCAGAAGACTGGAGACATAATGGACAACCCAGAGACAGTGTCTTCAGCCAGACGCTTCATCAGATCATCTCTGATGGTTGAGGATCAATCAAAGTTGCAATAAGAACAACGGCTGGTTGAACGTGTTGCTGTTCCACCTGAATTACATCTCAGAGTGCCAACATGATTCAGAGCTGCTAATGTGGACAATCCAAAGTACAGCTGAACGTGTGAGGAGGACAAAGACTCTATCAGCTCATCTATATTCTGTGTGAAACAACACCAGTACCTCCTTGCTTTTCTTCTTCTTTTTCTTCTTCTCCTTGGCCTGCTTGCTTTCTTTTTCTGGAGGAGAAAAACAGATTTAGGTTATCAGACGACAGATGAGGTTAAAACCATCCAGCTTATAAACTAAACCTGTTTGGTTCTGGGAAAGACCTTCTGGTCCAGCAACCATCTACCACTACCTGTCACTGAACAGATGGGAGATAATGTACCAGAAAAGACTGGTTGCTATAACAACAGGGGTCCAGCTGTCCTCCTGACTCACCCTCCTGGTCGTCGCTGCTGTCCCTCGCTGCTCGGGGCTCTTCCTGGATTCCCAGGCCAAACAGGTCAGCATCATCCTTGGGCTTGAAGGAGATCACAGTGGGCTTGAGGGGTACCAGAACCTTGGTGGCATGAACATCCTCATCAGAAAGGTCGGACAGGAGCTCCTCTCTGACTGGAAAGGAGTCCTGTGTGAAACATAGCTGATGTTACACGGAGGTCAGAGAGGTGTGTGTTCTGGTCAACACTGCTCTGCTATTCTATTCCACTCATATCTACGGTCAGGGAGAGTCACCTGATCAGTGAAAACCCCACACGTCTCAACATCCTCTAACCCTCTCTATGTTATTCTATGGGCTTTACATCTTAACATGCATGCAGGGAACCAGAAATCTATTTTTTACCCTTTAAAGACTTTCTAAGACATTTAACATTTAATTATTTTGCCACGGCTGAATCAGTAAACCTAGTGATTAGAGTTCAGTGAGTGGTGGTTAACCACTGCGTTAGTGCGCCCCCTGGAGTCACTCACAAGTCAGACGTCATTGCTGTGTGTGTGTGTACTAATAGGCACTTCCACTGTCACACTAGCAGCTGCTTTGTGCCCATGGAGGGATCACTGATGGATCTAACAAACGCACAGTAGCCTCCATGAAATCCTTCCCTTCCCTTCCCTTCCAGCCAGGAGTCAGCCTTTCTGACAGTGCTGCATGGCTTTGCTGCACTCTGCTATAAGTGAACAGGATCCATCACATCAGCAGGATAGGACATCAGGTACTATGATACAGAAACCTGAGCAAACAGCTGGCGTAAAACAACAGAAAATTGTTACAGTTTATCACTTTTTATGATTCTTTTTTTGATCATTTTAAGGGACTTTTCAATCGTTTTTAAGGATCTTCATTTTCTTTAAATAAACTAATCAACACGTAATACTTTACTAGAGAATATCCTGTTCTGATTCTCCCTGGAAGCTGCATGGCTGACTGATTGTCTGACCCAAGGTGGCGCTACAGCCACATGTTGTTCTAAATCAGATGTGGGCATGCAGAGTATTCAGAAATATACAGAAACATGAACAGCTGTAATAATTAATAGAATAATGATGCAATAAATATGGATTCTTGTCCATTACCTTCAGTTCGCTCTAATGCTGATTGATTTAATAAGTCAAATTATTGTTGGGGACCAGCTACTTCTATCATCCTCAGTGTATGAAGATGAACCAGTCTGTCAGTAACTATGACGACATAGCAGCAGATTTTTGAGGAAAAATGGAATATCATGATTTTTAATTATACAATCATGATTTCGATTTTATCATAACTTTTTTTTAAATGATGCTCACCATAACTTAAATGACATATTAAAGAAGAAAAACACTGAATAAATGAATTTATTCAGATTAGGCATAATCAATACAGCACTAAAATATTTATAATAACTCAAACCAGAGATGATTACAAATGCACTGAGTCCTGAGTGAAACAATTATAAAAGTCAGAGTATTTTTTGTTTGTCATTTAACTTTACAGAAAATTACTTCAAAATCATAAATGTATTAAAATTCGATTATGTAAGATTTGAATCCTGACTTGTCTAATAAAACAGAAAGAACACATAAACTTACTTTAGTTTAAAAATATGATATTGAAGAGGATAAAATACAAAATCTTTTAAAATAAAAAACTAATATGCAGCTGCAAATATATTGTGCAAGATTTATTGTGTAATCTATAATACGGCAATAAATAATCCTCATACACGGAGGTAATACAGCTTTAACTGGTTCAAATATTTTTTTTGCAAAATTGTTTTTTTTTTGTCATTCGCTGAGAAGGAGGGCGGAGTTTGGCCTTTTCATACAGAGGCAGAAATACAGCAGCATAACTGTGAATTATGATAAAAGCATCTCTCAAGAATGACAGATCATCAGACGGCCTTGCATCGTCATATCGCCCACTCCTAACACAGACCTGTATACAGCTAACAACCCCACAGACTAGACTCACCCCCCATATAAGCAGATTTGATGTTAGCTCAGTCATCCCTTTGTCCTTGCTCTACATGCGCTCTCTCACACAGTGTGACGTCTCCTCTCTTTCTGATATCAATGAGTCGATGAGAGTTCAGCTAAAACCTCTAACTTCAGTCAGAGCACTAAGAACACATCAGACCAGTCCAAGGTTCTTTATGAGACTCTGCTTTAGTTCACCTGGGAAATCTTGGGGGTGTCGGAAGCTTCTGACTCAAAGTCAGGGTCATCCAGGACAAAGGAGAGCATCTGCTGGGCCACCGGCGCCTCGTGGTCTGTGTCAGAGTCTTCTGCTCTGGGGGGGCTTCTTTTCTTCCTGCCTGGTGCTCGAGCAGGCGGCTCCGCTGCTGGAGTTAGAGTCAGGGAGATCGGTGCTGGGCTCTGGACTTTGAGCTCTGGAGCTTGAGAAGCCACCTTTGGTTTAGTGAGCTGAATAACCGGCCTGAAAAAGCCACAAGTGAAAGCCAGTTACTTCTCATGCAAATGTTTGAATAGTTTTAATTCTCATCTTTTCTGAGCAGGTTACGTTTTTTGTGTGTTTTTTTTTTAACCTGGACCTTATTTTTTGCAATCATTACATTCATTTACTCACCCAGACAAGTGTGGAGCCACTAGGAGTCCTTCAGGAGAAGTTTATATCTGCGTGTATCCATATAATGGGGCTTAATAGGGGCAGACGAAGTGCTGCCTGTAATACATCATTATCCGCCCCAAAACTCCTTCATTTAACCAGCTTTTGTTACATACAGTTAGCCACAATCCCCTGTGAGTTCACATAAGGTATTAGCTTCTGGGGGTTTTACAGGACTGTAATATAACTGATTCCAATTTACAGTAACATGGGATTTTAATGACGTCGCGGCCGTCCTCCATTACAACTGTAGTCTGTGTGGGTTGGAAGCTGAACTTAGTCCATTTGGTCATTTTGTTGGTGAAATTTGGAAACACGCACACATGAACCATGATGATGTCTGCAGTAGTTCTGTCTAACCGACCGCCATAGAGCTCAGAGAGAAAGTCCTGATCAGACTACAGCTGGGATGTAAATCTATGTTAGTGTAGTTGGATTATTGCCTCTAAATCATCCCGGAAGAGAACGAAGAATCACCTCAGAGACATTCTGAACTCACAGAGGGTAATATTGCTAATTATTCCTAACAAAACATGGTTAAATGTAGGATTTTTGTGGCAGATAATTCCTTATTACTGTCGCCACTTGGTCTCTGTTCACGACTGGTTAATAACTCCTCCCAAAGGACTCCAAGTGGCTCCAAACTTGTCTGGGTGAGTAGATGAATGAAATAAACGCTAAACATGAGGTCTGGGTAAAAAAAAAGAAAGAACTTCCCTTTAACTTTTACTCCAGGTTTCCTCGTCATATCTGCACAGCTGATATGCTTTCTGTATAAGTGGTTATCATTTCCATATTTTATGGTCATGGTTACAGTTAATCCATTACCAAGAAACACACAGCTCCAGCTGTGAGTAGCTAAGCAGCGCTCCTGAAGTGCTGACATCTTATTTGTTATGTCTTCGGTTCAGTTTTATTAATAACAATTTCTATATTCAAATCAACTGGATGTGTGGATGAATTTTGGCTTCTGTGACGTTAATAAAACGTACGCTTTCAGGTCAGGTTCACTGTCCAAATCCTGGTCCTGTGTGACAGTGGGGGCCACCTGCTCTTCTTCCTCCTCCTCCTCCTCGCTGCTCAGAGCGATGTCCTTTCTGTGGGGTAGAGTCCTAACCTGGGGCAGGCTGGGCTCCGAGTCGTCAGGGTCCAGCTCATCCATGAAACCAGAAACCATGGGGTTTCCTCGGTTCTCTCCATCACTGTGGAACAACAACAGGAGAGGCACTGAGCACGCTCAGTTCAACCTGCACCTGAACACAGTGTTAGGCTGCAGCCGCAGAGCAACACCATCAAGTGTTCCCCTCATCATAGGAACGTATGGAAGAAGTTCCAGTTTCAGCTCGATGGGAACAAGGCCAGTTCATGTTTATGGTCTGGAGCTAACACGCCTCTCTGACCTACAGAGGCTCGTTGATTGCATGAAGCCAGACTCAGTCAAAGCTGAAAACCCTTCGTCCTCGTTTTACAATATCAACGCGGATATGTTAAACAGTGTTGGGCAAGTTACAAACAAAGTGTAATATATTTCACATTCCTAGTTACAATGTCAACAATGAAATAGGTTTGCATTACATATTACTGTCTTAAAAATGTAACTGAGTTACACTACTTTAAGTTACTTTTGGCAAAATATCTGGCTTAAATATCTAACACGACTTCTAACCACCATAACTTATCAATATACATTTTAAACAAGTGTCACACCACAAATACTGTTTTTTTAACACTTTTATTAAAATTAAGTCTGTAGTTCATTTGCATGCCTTCTATTTCATGGTAATGTTTGTTAAATCTAATCAATCACAAAGATGGCTGACAAAGATGAGACTCTGATGTCTGGTTAGGAAAACAGTGTGAATAATGTTTAAATGTACAGTCCATCTTTTCCTCAGCCGTCCTGATTCTCTGATGTTTTAGTTTAGAGCAACAGGAAGTGGCTCTTCTTCTATGGTATCCAACTTAATCTGGTCTGTTGCATTAGTTGGCCAGAAAAACAATTTAAACTCATTACTTTTGTAATGCATTACTCCCAACACGGATGTTACACACATGGTATGAGATCTGGTGCACGTAAAGTTAACTAATACAGGAGAACAACAACTCATTTATTCTACTTGGCATCCAGAGGTGAAGTTCCCTGGAGTTCATTAGGTAAAGGTAGGACTCTTTTTAAAGGAGGATTTCTGCTATAGCCGATTGTGTGAGGGGATGACTTTCCACTGCAGACGACCAACATGATCCTGAGCTTTCATGCTCAGGTTGTTATGAAACCTGCATTATGCAGAATAAACAGACCCCAGCTTCTCACCTGTCGCTGTCCACAGCTGCAGCAGGGCCAGCCTGGGCCGTCTTGCTCTTTGAGGACACGCTGTCCTCCAGAAAGCTCTTGTCTAGTCTTTCATCTGGCACAAAGTCATCCACACTCTGAACTTTAGCAGGACCCACGGGGACAGGAGGCTCTTCTGAGGAAGACATGAGGACAAGTCTGAACCACGATCAACATCATCAGCTCCATCCCAACATGGCTCCCATGGCAGCGTTCCTCCTCTACAACACAAAGCCTCAGCAAAGCTGGAGAATCACATGACATTCCAGCTTCAGTGAGGCCTTTAATCTGGGGAACGCACCGCCTCTTCTCACTGCTGGGCCTCCAATCACATGACGGATTAGTGCTTTAACTACCCCTAAACAATCCACTCAGACTAACATGTACACATACAGGGCATACAGGGTACCTATACACTGACATATGTTGTCCATTAAAAATTAACCTGGTAAAATTCACAGTAAACTCAGCTGCTAAAAGTGACACCATGTTTCCAGAAGCACAGCAGGCCGTGATCTTTACAGAACGTCTAAAACTTCATGTTGCAAAAAGGAAAACACACAAACTGATCTGTCATTTATTCTCATCCCTTAAAACTCTACAAATGTTGCCATATTTTTATGTGCTGGAGGAGAAAAAGTAGTGGATAGAAGCAGCGGTGTTTCCCTTAAATAGGCGTTACCATGACGATCTGCCAGAGCTACAAAATGGAAACCAGGCAACCCTACGAAACATGTAAGTTCTGTACTAAATGTGCCGTACTCATGTCTGACAACAGCATGCAGCAGCGTGGTGAAGCCGTTTCAGCCAATCATTGTGGAGAATAACGAGTTTACCCCCCCCCGTCCATACGTCGTCTGGCTGTCTGCCTCAGCTCTCTGTCCTCCGTTCTTCACCTGGACTAACAGGTAAACTGTGTGTCACTGTCCGGCCAGCTTTTGGTAAATGTTACTTTTACTGTGGAAACATTTGAGACGAAGTCTAAGTAAAGAAAAATAAATATTTGCGAGGGAGTTTTTTGTGTGTAAGTCTTCATACCTGCTGAATACGAGGGTCCATGTCCCTCTGAAGTGTAATCATTGCATTCTTAACAAAAAAGAAAAAAAAACTATAGCGATATTATTACCCTTTACCAGTACTGAAGGGTGTTTTTCAGTGTAAAACCAGTCTGGAGGGTGTTATTATAATCCTCCATTATACTCACAGCCTCACGTGTGCATTATTGTAATCCACTCCCCAGGAAATCATGCACAGACAAATGTTCCACATTGATTGGAATAAAAACTGCAATTAAATGCTTTATTTTTTTAAACATGATAATTCTTATGTAATTAATGAATCTTAACAAAAGCGATAAATGAAATTACGCGATTAATTATACTCAGTTATACGATAATGTTGGGACATTGGCTGACCAAAGCATCTGTGGGATAAACTAGTCAAACTGTAATTAAATCAATCACTGCTCATATTGTCATCAAATATCATTAACCATGAAAATAAATACCTATTCTGTCAGGCTGAATCATTACTAGTATGTAAGTTCTCACTAGTTTGTGTAGATCAGTGGTTCCCAAACCTTCCCGTCTCTGACTCACAAAATAAAAAATGTAAGAGTTCCCAAAGCATTTTTTTCTGAGTTACTTAAAAAGTGGTACAATGGCAACATAACCAACATCAACAGCCAATATAGTGAGAAATGCATGTGGCTTTTATCGAATTACGTCCTCTTTTATCATCTTGTATTCCATTTATGGAATGCAGCTGCCTGCTCATGGCCATTTCTGGTATTGACTTTTTTGTAAAGAGGATCTCAGGACCCCACCTTACATGTACATGACCCTAAGTAGGGCCCTGCCCCTAACTTTGATAGAACTGACCTGGTGCAGCAGACGGGCCGTCAGCAGCAGCAGCAGCAGGACCAAACCAGCGGGAGATGAAGCTCCGTTTTTGGGGGCCTGGCCCCCCAGACGCAGCTGATGACGACTGCTGGTGTTCGGGCGACTGGGTCGGAGGCTTCATCTCAGCCGTGGGGGAGGCGGCCCCAGTAACCACCGCTGTGGGGGGTGCAGGAGAGGACGCAGACACAGAGGGAGACTGAGGAAGCATCTGGGAGGCTAGGGGAGGCTGTGGAGTGCTGGGGCTGGAGCTGCCTGTGGAAGCACCGCTGGGGGGGACGATGGGAGACTGGGAGCCGGAGGAGGGACTCTGACCGTTGGCTGGACCAGGGGAAGCGTAGCCCTTACTGCGGGACTCCAGGTTCTCCAAGAAACTGGAAAGTTCACACAAGAATTTCACTGACTTGGCTGAACATCTCGTGTCCTGGTGTCATCTCAACAATATGGTGCTGAACGCCCAGAAGACAGTAGATTATTGTGGACTTTAGGAAGCACACAGCCCAACAACCCCCCCCATCATCCTGACTGACACCCCCCCATCCCCACTGTGGACTCATTCCCCTTCCTGGGTACCGCCATCCCCAAGGACCTCCAGTGGGAGCCCACCGTCACCTCCGTCATAAAGAAGGAAGGCCCAGCAGAGGATGGACTTCCTGCGGCAGCTGAAGAAATTCAACCTGCCAACACAGATGATCATGCAGTTCTATAGTATAATCATAGAGTCCATCCTCATCACCTCCATCACCATGTGGTACGCTGGCGCCACCATCAGGGACAAACAGAGACTGCAGCATGTTGTACACTCTGCTGAGAAGGTGATTGGCTGCAGACTCCCATCTCTACAGGACCTGTACACCTCCAGGACACTGGGGGCGTGCAGGTCAGATCGTAGCTAACTATTCTCACCCTGGACACAGAATGTTTGACCTGCTCCCCTCAGGCAGGAGGCTCCGGTCCATTCAGACCAGAACCTTTCTCCATAAGAACAGTTTCTTCCCCTCTGCTGTTGGACTCATGACCAATAACCCTAAAACTGTTCCCACCACCTGCTCTGTTTCAGTCACATGACCCATACTGGGTTTTATGCACCGTTGATTGGCACTGATTGTTACCTGCACTTGTGTATAAATATCCATCTGTTTAGCACATTTTATTGTTATTGTACCCCAGCAATTTCCCAATGTTGTAAATCTGCCCAACATTTGGCAACTAACCATTTCTGATTTCTAAGACGACTTGGTGTGTTTGCTGTCTGCTGGACAACCTTTAAATCCTCAACACCAAATGATAATTATGATAATTATACCAAAGCCCTCCCACAGATCTAGCAGCCATTCCTAATAAGTCTAATTCTAGCTCCATATAGGATCACAAATACATCCATGTTCTGTTAACAGGTAGAACATCACAGCGTCCCATACAGGACACGTGGACACCAGAAACTCTACTGTCTGCCCTTTTAGCACAAACAGCTCCCTCTAGTGGTTCTGTTCATCAGCACAATCAGAAAAGGACGAGGCAGCCGTACATCTCATAGTTCTGATCTTCGGTCTCCTGCTGGACAGTGAGCTCCTCCAGGGTGGCGTCCATGTCCAGCTGGTTGGTCTCCAGTTGCCTCAGGAGGGTCTCTCTCTGCACACACACAGATTCACAGAGAAATAAGTACACACACAGCTGCCGGTCCGCTGCCATGGCAACAATCCTGGCTAGGTAATGGCTGATGAAGGCAAACCTGTAGCTGCAGGAAGGGGATGTTGAAGAACCTGTGCAGGTACTTCAGGCCAAATCCATTCTTCATGGAGGACTCAGCATAGTGGATGTAGGATGAGCCCATTGGTCTGTGAAAGGTCAGAGGTCATTCAGACTCAGTTATTCTCACAACAGCAGGAAAACACATCCAAAGGTCTCAGAATCCCCCCCCAGGCCACCATACCACGCCATCGCCCCCTCTGGCCAACACCAGTAGGCATTTGGTGAAGTGTCTTGCCCAAGGACACAATGAGACAGATGGATCTGGAGCTCGAACCTCCAACTATCACAGTTTTCGGTATAATCGCAGTATTTTTTTTAAAGGGTGTTGAATATGTTCAGAAAGCATTGATAGTCCTACACAAACTGAAATAGTTTTGGAACAGTGTGGCAGCGTTTATTATATTTAAAATAATACAAAGCCTTATCAAAAGTGCAACTTTTCACATGAAAGAATAGGAACAAATGTTGAGTATGCAAATAGCTTATTGTCAGGAACAATTTACAGTAGTGGAGGTTTGAATCAGGGGAAACTATAAGAAGATCAAGATATATTTTGATTCCAATATTTCATGATAACTATGTGTCATTGATTATTTGGAGAGTATTAAATGTACTAATTGAAGCGCGAGAAACGTGTTATAATATTTTTGGAAAACTAAATAAACCCTCTACATCAGGAAAATATTGTTCTCAGTTTGTGTCCTTCCAGTGAGCTTTGGGAAAATGTCACCAGGCAGTAATCATTGTTAAATTCATAATAATGGGGCACTGGTGACCAACTAAACTAAAACTCTTATCTCCCCCTGGGAGCCCCGCATTGCATAGCATCATTTATATATGGAGGTATCCACGACACACAGGGGGCGCTGTGGCTGCACTACAGGGCGACTTGTTGCATTCTCCCTCAAACCAAAGTCTTCCCATCATGCATTTCAGGTAAAATGCTAACTGTAGAGCTGTGGCTGACATTCATGCAGATGTGTGGTGAGCCACTTTTTTCCTGCATGTTCTGCAGACAGCATTGCATTCTTCAAATACCCAAAATATGTCTTCTTTGAGGGCTGATAAATGTCCTGAGCGCAGCCGTTTTTCTGCCATCATTTTAGCTTAGAGGAAGTTTTGGTTGTAAACTACAAAGTGTGTATGTGCAGCAACTTCAAGAATTGGGACATGTGGAACATGAAGGAAGGCAGCTCCTCTGTGTGGTGGCACCAAACTGCTGCCGTTTACCTGTTTAGTCCTGCAATAAAGTCTCTTATATCATCAGGCAGGATGACGCGATGCTCCCCCATGTCCCTGTGGTTTCCCAGAACACACACTGGCACGTGGGTGGGGACTTTAGGCAGTTCTCTCAATATGTAGTTGAATGTCCTGAAAGGTACCGAATGACAGCATAACATTATTCTACAGGTGAGAGAAAAGCTAACCGAGTAAAAATGAGTTTGACACAGCCTGGAGCTGCATAACATAGCATGACACATGCCCCTCTGTGCTTTACTGCTTCCTCAGTTCTTATTCAAGTATTATTTCATTGAACAATGTAACTACAGAGGGATCCTGGCTAATCTTCATGATTTTCCTTTAGAAATCATTGCTTGTTAGGATACAAATATTCAGGTAAACATATCATATAGGAGAAACACAGTGAAATGAAGTTGACAAAATTTACAGAAAGTGTGCAATAATTGTTTAAACTAAATTTGGGCACCACAAAAAAGAAATGAGCTCAATATTTAGTGGATGCTCCTTTTGCAGAAACAGCAGTGTCTAAACACTTCCTATAGCTTCCAATAAGGGTCCGGATTCTGGTTGAAGGTATTTTGGACCATTCCTCCTTATAAACATCTCTGGTTCCTTCAGGTTTGATGATCTCTGAGCATGTACAGCTCTATAAGTCACACCACCATAGATTGTCAGTAATATTCAGGTCTGGGACTGAAATGGCCGTACTTGCTCCTCTGCATGAATCATGCATGTCGTTTAGGGTCATTGTCTTGGTCAAAGATCCAGCTTTGACACTGATGTCTGCTGGTATTGGTGGAATCCAAGTGTCCCTCAGCTTTAAAAAGATGAGCAGTCCCTGAACTGGCCACACAGCCCCACAGCATGATGGAACCACCACCATATTTTACTATAGGTAGGACGTGTTTTTCTTGGAATGCTGTGGTATTTTTTCTTCGTGGATAATGATCCCTGTTCTGCTCAGTCAGAGTATCATCAGTCCACAGCATCTTATTCCAAAATGAAGCTGGCTTTTCCAATAGCGCTTTAGCACACCTACAGTGGCTCTGTTTGTGCTGTGGCGGAGAAAAGCCTTCCTCTTCATCACCCTCGCATAGAGCGTCTCCTTGTGCAAAGTGTGCTGAATAGCTGAACGATGCACAGCGACTCCATCTGTAGCGAGGTGATGGTGTAGGTCTATGGAGCTGGTCTCTGGGTCGACTCTGACTCTTCTCACCATTTTTTTGCTTCTGTTTATCTGAGACTTATCTTGGTCTGCCACTTTGAGCCTCAACCTTAACGCTCTTCCATTTCCTCAATATGTTGCTACTTTTCAGAGAATATTCAAAGAGGAGAGAAACTTAAAATTGGCCCCCTTAAATACTCTCTCATAATTGCATACACCAGCTATGGAAGGCAAGCTTCACCGAGCTTACAAAACCAAATTTGAGTTCCAATAATTAGTGCTAAAGGTTTTGGAATCAATTAAGTAACAACAGTGCCCACATTTATCTACCTGCCTAATTTTATTTCAACAGTTATTGCACACTTTCTATAAATCCTATAAACATCATTTCACTTCTCAAAAATCACTGTCTCCTATATATTTAGCTGAAATTTTTTATCCTAACAACCAATGATTTATAAAGGAAAATCACGATGCTTAGGGCTGCCAAACTTTATTTAGCACCCCTCTGTAACTAAAGGGCTAAAGGGTGGCCAGCACTGAAGCTACGACTCAGACCGATCAAACTGACCCAGATACTGTAGCTGCACACTGAAAGATTCACTATCTTTATATAGTATATACAGACCACTCTGTAGAGCAGTCTACGTAGACTCCTCAGGCCTGGATAGTTTTACTCTGGTCTAATTTTTTTTTAAAGCAAAGTTTTTCATTTGTAAAAACATCAAATTGTGAAAATAAAAAGGAAACTCTAAAATATTGCTCCATTCTTGTGTTTCTGTCTTATGAATCCAATATTGTGTACCTGGATGTGCTGCTACAAGACGCATGTTCACTACTGATCCACAAGCAGGTTTTAAATCAGCTTGTTTTAATGGATGATGGATTAGGGCTCCTTAGTGTTCCCCCAAACATTTTAGGTTTTTCTCTGCTTTAACACACCTCATTCAGATGACTGAACTTCAGCAAAGGTCTGTTAATTGGCCATCAATTGAAACCATGTGTGCTGAAGTAGGAAAAAACCCACAACATGTAGGGCAGTGTGCCTTGAGGACCTGGATTGGGAAACATTGCCTTAATAGAGCCTGTATTAGTTTTGTCATAACTTCACTGGATACGATACGTGGACTATTAGGAAGTGCTTGTTTGTTCTCCAGGGTCTAGGTTTGCTATGAACCTAAAGCACAAAGACTGTAACACATTAACGGCCATCACTGCATCGTAGCCAGACTCAGAGACCATGAAACCCGTCTGCAGATTGTCACACAGAGAGAAGAACTTACCACTGCTTAGTGATGTCGTACATCATGATGACGCCATTACAGTTCTTGTACACATCCAGGAACTCAGCATCCAGGGCCACCTCGTCTGACTGCAAGCATTCAGAGATCCTACATCACCAGAGAACAACTCCAAGATGCCAGAGATCATGACAGTAGTGTGATCATCACCTCCTGAGGATCGTTCTCCAGCTTCAAATTGTCTCCGCGTCGTTTGCCTTTGCCTGGAAGAACATCACAGTCACAGGTTGAGACAGGAACTCACCATCTAGTCCACCGCAGTCCAGTAGCTTACAAGAAACGTATTCACTTTTCCGTTGGAAAAGCCACGGTGCTCACACATGCCCTGGCATCAGCTCAGCGCTGACATGTTAAGGCTCGAGCTAAACATGGCAGAGAACAAGCCTCATCCACAGGTAGTCAGTCACACAGCAGCCCTAAGCACAGCCACACCTGGACACTACCCACTCTCAGGTTACAGTGGAGCAGGAAGGACACACTCACAAAACACACGGCTTTCTACGCATTACAGTGGCGCTCACCTCCACCTTCAGGAAGAGGCTGTTTTTGGCCTGAGATGAGTGCAAGAGATGGGTAAGAAAGACAGCAGACACTGAACACACGTCTGGGACGTCTTTACACTTTCATGGCTAAAAGCCTCTGAGCTGATGTCAACACTCACCTTTGTCCACCACGTCCCACACCTCCACCTTCACCACGTCGTCTGTAGCTGAGCACAGAACAAAGATTGGACTCATTCTTAATGTTTCAAAGCACAAAGCCAGATACAGGGTGAGGAGAGTCTAAAATGGCTCTACTGTCTAGACTAGAGATGCCCTGCGAAAGTGGTGGATGATGTTCAGGTTGGTCAACCCTGGTTTACCCTACCAATCAGCTCCATATCTGAAAGAGGCTTTAACAGCCCAGCTCCAGTCAGTCAGCACCGCTAACCAGGCTGAACACAGCCTAACATGGACATCTGTCATCATTCTACATTTTTTGACATGAGTATGTCCCTGACCTAGGGGCACCCAGAGTGACGTTGGCTCTGATGCCAACATAAATCATTCATGGAGTCATGGTAGAAAGGCTAGAAAAAATAACCTGCTGTTAACTACAGGATAATCTGATCCAGACAGGATGAACAGGTCAAAACTCACAGGAACTAAGGATGTTTGGTTTTCAGGTCAAGGATCACAATTAACCTAAACTGAACTTTAACCTTTTAAAGTGACCTTAATCAGACCTCTACTAAAGCTTTCAATGTGCAACAGTTCAGTGTTTCAATATTTCTGCTCAACCTGCTGAACGACTAAACGGCTGTCTGTCCATGACTGGACCAATAATCAGAATCAGTCTTTAAACCAATCCTACTTATTCTCCTGTCCACATTCTGACATTATGAGACCAAGACGACGAGGCCTCCAACAGGAAGTGGCTTAGAGAGTCATCAGAGAGAGACGACCTCTGGCAGCAGAACCACGCCACTCCTGGTCCATTTAAAGCCAGGGTTCGTAGGAGAGGATGCCACAGATGGAGCGGCCAGCACTTTCATCAGACCTGAATCAATAGAAACCCGATGGATTCAGCTGAGTCACCGTCTAGAGCACAGCAGTCAAACTCCAGTCCTGGAGGGCCATGGTTCTACATTTACATGTGTCCCTGATCCATCACAGATTATTCTAATTGTTGAATTGCCCCCTCTGCAGACAGGCAGGTTCTACACGGCCCTGCTGACCATAAAATTATTTGATTCAGCAGCTGTGTTGAAACTGAGGCATCTCTAAACGTTGCAGGACTGCGACCCACCAGGACTGGAGTTTGAGACCCCTGGCTCGTAGCTCTTGACCCCGGCAAACAATAAGTGGACTGATGAGCAGCAGGGGGCGCTGCTGTCAGCTCTGATTGATACTCAAGGTCACATGACACCTTACTGAGACACCATGGCTGTTGGCTTTGGTTTCAATGGATTGTTAGAGAGGAGGACATTCACCATTACATGATTCCTCCTAAATGCCCTATCTTCATGATATAATAACGTTGCTGCATCAACTTCTTAAGTTTACATCAATTTCACCAGAAAGCCAAATATCCTGAGTTTTCTGAGAGAAGTGACTGGTGTGAGTCTGTCTGAAACACTAAGCGGTGGAGGGGAGAAATCGATCCTTGGGAAGGAAGAAACTAACACACAACATGCTGTTAGCTCAGATTACATTCTAACATGACAGTATTTACCTTGATATGGAGCCACTGAAATAAAGCACCAGGAACAAACAGCAGATGTCAAAATTAATCTGAACAGGACTATCAGAAAAGCAGCAACCTGACAGCCAGAGGAGAAGGGACTTACTTTTGTAATTCCAGTGAATACTAGTGACCTGGATCTCCTGAGTTGGAAGATACTCCTCCACAAACTTCTTCCCCTGCAGTCGATGCCATAAAGTACTCTTCCCAGTATTTCTATCTCCTCTGATGACTATTTTCACTTAATGGTGGGAAAAAAAAGACATGAAGGTCATTGTAAGACAGATTAGGCAAAGAAGGAAGATCTGCTTCCATGTTTGTCCTCTTCATCTTACTGTTATACTGGACCCCTTTGGCGAAGCGCCTTTGCAGACTTTGGTTCATGGACTGCAGGCCTGCAGGAATGGTTTTCTCCCTGAGCTGCCCCGGCTCAGAACCCACCAACTTTTTCAGGGCTGAAAACATTTTTAAGGTCCCGGGAGGTTTTGCCGCAGATAAAAACCCTGAGACGTCACCTGATGTGGCTCCTTTATGTAAACAGAAGGAAAAGTGTAGCAGCGTATCCTTACAGGGGAGAAAGTCAGGGTTCCATGTTTAGTAAGAGGCCAAACAGATGAATAAGAATCAAGCTTGACTTCTGTTAGACTGGACTTGGTGTTCCTTGTTGTCCGTCAGTGGTGGGATGAACTACCGTGGCATCAGGGTCGGCGTCTGTAATAAAAGCAGAGAAATGGGGCGTAAAATCCTCTGTCACTTAAATGGAAGAACAAACATGAGGCTAATTCTGTTTGATAGCTTAGAGCTATAGTATCATTACCCAGAATACACCATACTTACAGGCTGAAACGTTTACAGTGAGGCAAAAACATATTTAGGAATTGGGATGTAGGCAAATATCGATACAGCAATATGTTGATGTTTTATGTTACAATATTGTAGCAATAATCAAAGCCCAAACATTGTTTGTTTTTTTATTTTAAGAACTTGAATGAACCATTAAAGATGACAATATTTTTTAGGAAATTGTAAAAGAAGACCACTAGGTGGTGGCTGTTTTCACCTTCTTCGGTCCAGTTGATCAACTGGATCTAGTAATAAAACTTGATGTGTTACGTATGAAATATGTTGGCTGTAACAGTTTTTCTACATTTAAATTAAGTTTTAAAAATCAGAATATATCTTTTTAACTATAGTATCACAAAATGTGTCATATTCTCAACACATCTTTGATTCATTTTGTCCAACATTTGCAAGCTGTACTCTGTCCAGTCAGATGCATATATGGTGTAAGTGATGTTTTTAGTTTTCAGTTCAATTATTTCAATCCAAGTAAATGGAACATTCACAAAATGTCACAAAAACCACTCTGTCCCCTTTAAATATTTCAGAAAATGATTTAAGTGTATCAAATTATATTGAATCGTATTGTTGGCTGAATATCATGATCAGGTCTGGGCGATATGGCTAAATTGTTATATCCCGATAACGATATACTTCATGATATAGCAATGTTTCTGTTAATTATTTCATGAATAGTTTATAAAAAATTACAACATGGAAATGCAGTTTTTAAATGATAGATGACAATAGCACCACCCAAACTCATCATGTACTGAACTCCTTCCATCTGTGGGAGCTATGGATATCAGCGATCTTTTAGCGGAGCCGCTCAGCTCTACACTCTGCCTTTAAATTAAACATATTTGAAAAGCATCCAAATTTTGCCACGATACCTGTTTTCACTCATTTTCTTAACTTTACAGCACATTTTGGAAGTAGCATTTTTTTCCTTTCTCCTCTTGCACCCTCTTGTTTTTATTTGTTTCACTATCTGCGAGTCTCCTATGTAAAAGAGGGGTGTTATGACGATATTTGTTCCCCCCTTAGATGTCTTCGAACTCCACCCACACGCGAGGCGGCTGCTGCTGGTAAACCTTAAACCAATGGGTCACGTTAAGTTTAGGAACTGGTTCCCGAATAGTAGGATTAGGAAAATAGTCAAGTTATGGTTATCGATGCCGTTTGGATATAAGAAGACCGACGCAGATCAGACAGCAGTTGTTTGTAAAGTTTACCAACTCCCGGTCCGACCAACAGACTCCAACACTACACCTATTTTATCAGCGGCTCAAGAACCACAGAAACGAACACAGAGCGAGCTGATGAGTAAAAGCAGCGTTGAGTCGTTGCGTAAGCTCTGATAAACTCCAGATACAGACGCTGCAGCGCACCACTGATGTGTTGCTAGCGAACAAAACGGCTTTTAGAGCTGGGTGAGACGCTTTTTTCTGTTCAAGCTGCGCGTCGGGCGGAGAGAGGAGAAATGCGGGGAGACCAACTTTGGGTTGTCTGATAACCTTGTTTAGATATCTGGTCTGAAACGTGTTGGTTATCGTCTTCCTCCCTGTTTTTTCATGGATTGCAGCACAGCAATGCCATAAGATGAACCGTGACGTAATTTACTGCCGTAAAACCCTATCGTGGCTTAAACCATAGAGATTCATTTAAAACGATAGATGTTTTTTATCCTACTGACGATATATTTCGTCATATCGCACAGCCCTAATCATGATAAGTATCGTATCATGAGCAGAATATGTATGTATCGTATTGTGAGATTAGCATATCACTACAGCCCTATTTGGCAAGTTGTTCCACTGAAAAAGATGTGAGGTGTGTAATTTTCATCATAGGTACACTTCAACTTTCAGAGACAGAAGGTAAAAAAATAAATAAAAGGACTTCACACTTTATTTAAATAATAAAGGATAATGAATAACAGAAAATGAGTATTTAGTTCCAACAAAGACGCAATAAATCTGGCTCTTACAGACCTTTTACTTCTTGCTTAAGAAATTCTTCTTTTCTTTTTAAAGGTTGTGTGACCACAGCTGTCTTTATTGGCAGTGGATAGTAGAGAAGGGGGGGTGGGGGCATTTGGCAAACATCCATATCAGGGGGCGGAGTCAAACCCAGGACGACCGCTTAGAGGACTAAGGCCTCTGAACATGGGGCGCCGTCTAAAGTACTACAGCACATGACGCCCCAAGAAGCTCTTATATCCTCCACTTGTTATCTGTGATTTGGGTTTTTTTTCCTACAGCACTGGTTTAGTACACAATATATTGTAAAATAATGCGAGATATCGAAACTTCAGGGAAAATGAGCCAAAGAATTTCCTTGTGTAACATTTTCTGCCCATTTTGTAGATAGAAAAAGAAAAGAAATGCCTGCTGGACATTTTGAGGCTTGGCTTTTAAATGTTTCATGTGCAGGTAAAAGAGAAGGAAAAGATTATCTATAAATACGTTGTACACTGTTGAAATTGTTAATTCATGATGAAAAATCTGTGCTTCATGTTCATCTGTCCTTTCATCATTCTTTTTCTATTCACTAAAACTCTAAAATCTAATTCAGATACTTTTTTTTCTTTGCACAGTTCAGATGCATTCATAGTGTCTTTACTGTTGGTTTGACAAAGCTTCACAAGAATAACTAATACTATACTTATGTTTATTACCCTTTTAATATAGTTACGAAAGGTTCATTAATAATTTAGAATGAATCATCTGTTTATTTTGAGCCTTTAGTCTGGTGTTACAAATCATTTAAAGTAGTCTAACTTTTTCTTAATTAAAAAACACAAAGTTAGTGATTTTGAACCACAATGACTCTGTGCTGTAAATAAATGTGATTATTGAAAAATGTGTCTTTTGTTGAGTAATTAGGACTTTAAAATCACAGTATAGCCTTCTAAATGGAAACTTATTTTGGCCGACAACATGAGCACATGAACTGTCAAGTCCACCAGAGGGTACCACCAATGACCTTTTCTGACCCTGGTGGTGTGTGATTTTTTACACCTAAGGTCAGATTTAAATCATCCTGGAAAAACCCAATAGTTTGTACATTAAAACTAAATCCATATGCCTCTTAAATGATAATCCTCACTGCAGTATTAATGCTTGCAATAATGCAATCACAATAAACTACGTATTTGCAATACTTTATAAATGAAAAGACTGCAAATAGTATATGGAAGATACTAACACTTTGTTAGACACAATGACTACTCTGCACACATTCATACACCGATGCAGAGCATGGTAGGGAACTCGGGGTTAGGTGCCTGCCTTGCTCAGGGGCACTTTGACATGTCAGTGGAGGAAGCTGGAATTGAGCCTAAAATCCTTGAATCCACATACCATATTTGGCCCCATGTGACATGGTGATGTCCTGGACGTCATCATCACAAAATACAAGAGGAGCACAGTTCTGTTTTTCCTTGTGTTGTGCACCTTAGATCTACCCCGGGGTGTACTTTCTTTTTCCTCCTGCACATCCGGTACAGTTCCAGAGGCGACCGTGACTTTCACTAGTCAGGAACTACAAGCTTCAATGCGTAGCTGCAACTTCACACAAATAACAGCTTTTTGTCTTAATCCAGGTTGCTTACAGGGAAGAAATTCAGAAGATCTACAAACAAATCTCCTATAAATCGGTGTTTCTGTCTGCATCTCAGCCAGCGGCTAAAGCCTCCTTCTGTTCCACAAAGGAGAACAGATGAGAGGCTGAACCGAGGGGTGAGGTGAAGAGGTCAGCTGACTCTGTGCTAATAGGTGGCTCATTACACTACCATGAAATATTAGCATGTACAGCTCATGGGGCATACGGCTGTGAGTCTCTGGTTGCTTCTACGTTATATTATTAACGGAGAGGACAGAGAGATGATAGCAGGGAGACACAGTGATGGAGTCTGAGACACCAACTCATTGTAAATCAGAGAGGAACAAGGATGTGTGATAAACACACTTCCTCGCTATTATTCGCCGTCGTTCAGCTAGCAGTAGCTGTCCATACACTCCGTTAACGGAGTAATCTGCTAATTATTTTGACCCACACAGTTTGTGGTCATGAAATCCTCATAGCACACCAGTTAAACGTAATACAGTACAGCCTTCAACAATAGATGAGGTAGCCAAGGTTCCAGCCTGCTGTTACCCTAGATAAAGGAGGTAACGTTATCCCCCAGCCCAGCTTTAGCTAGCTCTACCAGCCGCTATGTTAGTAGCCTAGCGCTTCCAGCGGACGGCTCCATCCCAGCAGCCAGCACCCAGCAGCCGCCTCTGCTCCGCGGCGTCTCGCTAAAATACTCACTGCTTTGTACCGAGGGGGGGCCCGCATCTTTTTCTCCCAGCATCTGTCAGACATCCACCCGGACAGTCGGAGAGCAGCCACATTCCTTCGCAAAGACAGCGGCCACGCAGAGCTGACGTCAAGCGTAACGCTCAGAACTCAGTACATCCGGCAAGACCTTCAAAATAAAAGCATGCGTTAGTTTAACTGAAATTTACACATAAAAACACATTTTATGGAAAATAATGCTGTTCAAAGAACATTACGCACCACTCAAGTTTAGAAGAATATTATATTAGAAATTAATTATTCAGTTATTTAACTGATTTACAGTAATTCCATTCATGACTGTCTTCCACTTGTCCAGGATCTGGTTGCCACTTGGATGAGTTCCACAGGGCATAGCTGCATTCCAGGTAACCTTTCCGAGGCGGATAGTTAGAAATGTCTCCCATCATTTCACCGAGACACGCCCCCATTAGGTCGGAAATTTTGAGCTCCAGCATGTCCTGGGTCTTCCTCCGGGTCTCCTCCCTTTGGGAGGTATATATTGGAACACCTCACCAGGGAGGCCTCCAGGAGGCATCCTGACCAAATGCCAGAGCCATAAACTGACTCCTCTCCATGCGGTGGAGAAGCAGCTCTACTGTGAGAAGTGAG
This sequence comes from Apricaphanius iberus, assembly GCA_028564705.1. Lineage (NCBI taxonomy): Eukaryota > Metazoa > Chordata > Actinopteri > Cyprinodontiformes > Aphaniidae > Apricaphanius > Apricaphanius iberus. The sequence continues at coordinate 135,133 of JAPXFQ010001128.1, read as the reverse complement.
CTTCCCTATATCTAAGACAGAGCAAAGACACTGAGGAGGAAACAAATTTCAGCATCCACAATCCATGATCTTTTGTTTTTGGGTCACCACCCAGAGTTTGTGACCTTAGACGAGGGTAGGAATTTGAAGGACTGGTAAATCGAGCGTTTCACCTTCCGGCTCTGCTCTCTTTTCACCAGAACATACCTCTACAGTGCCCACATCACTGTAGACACAACACCAATCTGCCTATCAGTCTGCCGCTCTATTTTTCTCTCATTCATGAACAAGACTCCCCAGATACTTGAACTCCTCAATTTGAGGAATCTTCTCCGACCTGGAGAGGGTACCCTACCCTTTTCCGGCTCAAGAACGTGGTCTCAGATTTGGAGGTGCTGATTCTCATCCCAGCTGCTTCACAGTCAGCTGTGAACTGCTCCAGCAAAAGTTGTAGATCACAGTCTGGTGAAGCCAACAAGACCACATCATCAGCAAAAAGCAGAGACCCTATCTTGAGGTCACCAAAACAGATCCCCTCAACACCTTTGCAGCCCCTAGAAATCGTGTTCATTAGGGTTATCAACAGAATCGGTAACAAAAGGCAGCCTTGGGGGAGTCCAACTCTTACCGGAAACGAACCCAGCGATGCCAGCAACACGAACCAAGCTCTGACACAGGTTATACAAGAACCTAACTACCCTATACTCCTGGAGAACTCCACATAGAACTCTCCAGTGGGACAAGGTCGAACGCTTTCTCCTAGTTTGACCGACATCTGACGTACTCGACCACAGACTTTACATGTAATCTTGCCGCAACTGACGCTGGCATTTGAGGTGGTGTGAATGCAGCATAACTCAAACATTTTGAGTGACCTAATAATCATATTTCCCAGGGTGCTTAGGGGCATGTTTTTGACACCATGATTGACTTGGAAGTCTGTTGTATTGACATAACGATCGTGATCATTCACTAATTATAAAACTATTCAGAGTGGTGTCTGTGTTGATACTACATTCACAGTGATTGTAATTCTGCTCACTGTATCACTTGTGTTGAAAATTACTGAACTTAAGAGCATTAATATTTAATGTATTCATGTGAGTTAACTATAAGTTCATGTCAGTTATATCAACATGCATGAGACTTACATAACTTAAGAGTAGTGTATACCAAATGTGTGTATGAAACTTAATAATTAAAGTTACGATTTTTGAGTTGACTTAGTCAGTAAATTTAATTTAATTATAATTAGAAAATATGTTTAACAGAAACTCCAAATATTTAAGGTTTTATATACTCAAATATCTGAGTTTATGAACTCCAAAAATATGTGGCAACTGATTGCCTAACTTTTTTTGAGTTCTGCCTACTTATTCAGGTTTACCGTGTACCTGGCTTGTTTGATTCTTACCTTAAAGTTTAACTTAACCCCAAAACCAATTTTTTTGGGCTTATAAACTGTATGAATTTACCAATATAATCTTTCAGTTTAAGGGCATTTTATTGGACATTTTCATCTAAACTTGTTAAATTCCAAATGTTTTGGTCTAAAAATGTCTTAGTGCTGCTGCATTTAAATTTTCTGAATGGCTGAGATTTGTACAGTTCATGCCTACATCACAGGTATTGTCTTATCTTGTGTGCTACAGTCTATGGTGCTACGTGTGCAGGCCTGGGCACACATCCTAACATCAATAGCAAAAACGTATGCAGAAATGTTACTAGTGATTTTCAACAAACAGAAATATTTTTCTTTGGCGCAACGCAATCAAAAGTCACATTCAGTAAACATGTTTTAGCTAACGTCAAATCGCTACCTTTCGCTCGATTAAAGAGATATATTCCCTTTTATGTGGCACGATATTTTTATGTAACTAATGTCGTATGTCTAACACATTAAGTCCTAGTGTTATTCTTCTCTTGTAGCGTTACGTGATCGGGAGCGATACGTGTGTCTGAGGGTGTGTTTGTGGAAATGGACACACTGATTATTGTTATAGCCGATTAAATAAACGAAACATCCCATGACGGGGTTTTGAAATTAAGATTTGGCCCACAAAACAGTTTTTTTTAATGTGATATTATCTAATATATGCTGTCCTTTAAAATATCCATTAATTCTAACATTAATTATCAATAAGAGGATCTGTCTCTGATCAGCAGTTGCATGAACATTTGCTGAAATAATCATGGAATTAAAGCTTATGTGTGAAAATGTTGCAAAAACACATCTATGTGACCTCCTTGACCTCTGCTGTCCCAAGATTTCCCTTGCAGCACCTTATGCTGTCTTTCACCTCCTTAATTTAGATGGAGCATCCACAATTTTAGAAGGGCCCAAACGGGACCCTCCTTTTAAAGGCCTCAGCTTAGGCCAATGCCCAGGGCCAGGGCCCACGTTGCCAGCGAAGGTGGTGACGTAAGCAACGCCACCCTCTTGCTGAGCCGGTGGAAGGTCCAGTTTGGAAGTTACCAGGGTGAGACCTTCCACTGGCTGCTGGAGAACGACGTGGGCTATGCGGTCATGGTGGTGAGAGAGAGGACAGGCTCTCAGTCCCCCCTGATGGCCAACAAGGTGGGCTCTTTCAGCTCCACTCCCATGTCAGAACAGATTCTACTAATATCATGGTTTGTTATTCATTTATTTGTTTGCACATGCAGGATGCACTCAGCCGTTACTCCATGGCGTACCCAGACTTTGCGGAGGCGGTCCGGTTCCGGCGTGCGTTCGAGAAGACACGTGTGAAATCCGTCCACTATGGTCCAGCCTGGCCAGGAGGGACGGCCAGCAGACCCTGTACGACTCAGAGGACCCCAAGAAGATTTAGTGTGTCTGACCTGCTTCAAATGTCGCATATTTACCGCCTCATCTAATAAATGTTTTTTATTTATTATTTGTTTTCATTTATGTCTCACTTGCACAGATTTTTCAACTACCTGAGAAGGATAGTGCCGGCACCAGGCTTGTGGATGGAGAACGTCGTACGTTATATTAAGAAGAGGGACAGACAGGCGGCGAGCAGCGCTGCAGCCTCCACCACCACCACCACCAGCACCACCACCAGCCCTGATGCTGCAGCCTGATTCTGATGTTCAATATCCTATAATAACATCCTGTTAAAACTCAATTTCTAGAATTGCAACTTTCGTCTCTGGGCAGCGTTCACCGTCTGCGTGGAAATGCAGGCAAACATTAAGAAAATGGTGGCCCCAAAGCCTGCATTTCCAGGTACATACATTTATTTAGTGAAGCATTTACTACTTTGTATTATTTCATTTCCAGCCTCCTGCAGACCAGCTCTTCCTTCCAGAACATCTCAGGAGCCCCGAGTAGAAGAGCTGGTCCAGGTGGAAGCTGACAAAGAAGAATGTAAGTTACAGTAGGCCTACAATGTTTATTTCACGTATTGTTGGAAATGATGGATGGATGAATACACGTTGACTCATTTCTCTACTTTGTGAATATTTTCTGTAAACACAGATGACCTGGAAGTGTTACACTAAGTTTGGGTTCAGTTAAACTTAGCTTTGCTGTTTGTAGCGTGCACGCTAACTAGTTCTCATTACTAATGCCATGGTCTTTAGATTTTAGCTTCATCTTTCCCTGTTATGGCTGTTCACCCTCCCAAACACAGCCAGTGCTCATTAATCGTCAGATCCTCCTCAGCTCACCTGCTCTGCAACCACTGCTTCCTTTGGCTTCTGGTGTCTGTGCAGCTCCCAGTTTAACTGAAATATTGCTAGCACACTAACATTTACTTTGTTTTTTAGCCTCTGGAGTACAGGCTGCTCCCTCGCTCCTTCCTCCTCCCACCACCACCCGGAGCAGCACCCGGGACTCTGCAGGACTGGACGAGCCGATGGACGAGGAGCTCCTGGAGGTGTCCCAGGAGCTTGCTGCTGTCCAGCCTGCAGAAGAACGGGGCCCAACACCAGCTGTCTCCCACCAGACAATGAGGGGTTGCCCGGCCCTGCTGTCCTCCCTGCTGTCCAGGATGTCACAGAGGGGGCTACACCCATACCCACAAGCTTGTTGCTCAGTATGGAGGGCTTTATGGTGTTAAAAGTGCTGGAGAAGTCGAAGAACATTATGCTGACATAAGGACCAGGCACATCCAGGTAGGAGTATGCCCGGTGCAGCAGGTAAAGGACTGCGTCTGCAACTCCCAAGTGTTCCTGATAGGCAAACTGGAGGGGGTCTAGTTCCTCAGCAACCTGCAGTTTCATTCTACGGACAAGGAGCCGCTCCAAGGTCTTCATGATGTGAGAAGTAATCATTCAGCTCTACCAGTCGCCCTATTTTTGGCACCGGTATGAGACATGAAGTCTTCCACAGTACTGGGACTTTTTCTACCTGAAGACTCAGATTAAAGAGCCTCTGCAGAGGAACTGCCAGTTGTCCTGCACACTCCTTCAGAAGCCTTGGACAAACTCCATCCGGATCAACAGCCTTGTCTGGTCGAAGTTTCCTGAGATATATGGAAGAGTCTGTCAGGAAACCTGTTAAATAACAGTCAAATGTAAATTTTTAGTCGTCAATAAAAGCTCAGTCTGATTTTATTCTAATTCTCGGTTCGCTAAGGAATGTCTGCCAGTGCAAAGTACTTCCAGGCGTTCCTGGTCGATGGACTGGTGAGGTGGAATGAGGACCGCACAGCTGCAGCTGAGGGATACAAGGCACCTCTGCTGTCCTACAGTGGCCACTTTAGACACGCCCTTAACCAGAAGAGCCTATGGGTGCTTGGTGTCCAGCTGGTTAAGGACTTCACCAAGCCTGCTGCTTACACAGGTAGAGGAAATGACGAATACATCTTATATGTAATAATTGATTTAAATCAATAACAATATTTAAATTATGTATCAATATTTTGAAATCAAAGTTATTTTACCCGTTTTTATTCCCCCTTACTCTCAGATACTGTCTTCTGATACGTGCAAAATAATTGTTTCATGGTTTTTATATGAAGATTATACCTCAGCTTTGATCTGAGGTGGCTGAGGGGATCTGCTGTGTATTATCGCCTCCTTCCTCTCCAAGCATCTCAATGTGGGAGCGACAGGCAGAGTGGATGTTGACATATTCCTTGGCTGATTTAATGACCCGTTTAATTCTGGCTAGTCTGCAGCCCCCTCAGATGTTTAGTAGTTTTAATTAGCCTAATCGTTGCTCTTGAAAAAGACCACAGGGTTTTTTAAATTAGTCATGTTTGCCAAGATGCACAAAAGACATGCCATTTATTCAGCGCTACAGTCTGTCAGTCATTATGGGTGTCAATATTGATAATTAGAGTTAGAATTGATTCATCTGAAAGCTAAATTCAACCTGTGCAGTGTGAGGAAATTAGTTCGGTAGTGTTTGAATGAGTGGTAAATACACTGTGGGAGTGCTTCACCAGTGGTGCTAACTGAAGTAGCTTCACATGCTCAGAACTGTCTTTGGAAGGAGAAGAAGCAGAAAATTCAATTCACTTATTTATATAGCGCCAATTCACAACAAATGTAATCTCAAGGTACTTTACAATAAAAGTCATTTCAATATGATTATACAAATATTCCAATCAGTTAAAAGTTTTCTGTGTAAGGAATCCAAGCAGATTGTAATGTCATCAACGTGAGGTTGTAACTAGGGATGTCCGATATTATCGGCCTAAAGTCATTATCGGCCGATATTGGCAATAATATCGGAAATTATCGGTATCTGTTTTTATTTTTTCAATAAGATGAGTTTTTCACACCATACACATATTATATATAAAACTCTTCAGCTACTTCTTTTCTCTCTCATAATGTAAAAATATGACAGATTTAAGGTTTAGTTTTTGAGATATTATTTGTTTGAGATAACTTTCAATTTAAGATAACTTTAACAAAGGACTGAATTTTGTTTACTGGGCTCTAATCTGTCACCGTTTCCTCTTTCTGACACTGTGTTTTGCACATTTGGTTACTTTGAAAGATGGCTAATTAAGTCAATGTTTGATTGTATTAAAGTATGGCCACTGGCCAGTTACATGAAGAGCTAAATTAATGCAGTATTTAAGCCCACTTTATTTTTAAGATTGTAATACCCAAAGTAGGTTAATTATTGGCCCTGCTTAAATGTTTGCTGGTTTTTTATTTTTTATTCTGTTTCAGTTGTTTCCACTTTACCTCACTGCTATAAAGGTATAATGTTGTTGACATTTTTTTAAACGTAAAAATTTGTCCTGAGTGGTGGGCCTTTGTCAGTATTCTCTGTGTGAGAAAATGTTCCAGCTACTTTTGAAGACAAAATAAAAACGGCACCTTTTTCAATTGCCTAACTAAAATTCTAGTACTTATTACATTTTATTAATTTTTAAAGCTCAAGTATGCATGATAGAAGATATTTAATTGTGGTTACCTTAAAGGGTTAAGTAGTTTTTGTTTTTAATGAGGGAGGGTCCCCACATATCGGTATCGGTTTATATCGGTATCGGAAATTATGAGTTAGGCTATATCGCTATATCGGATATCAGTAAAAAAGCCAATATCAAACATCCCTAGTTGTAACCTGAACATGCAGACTCCAACCACAGCAATTCCTCAGCAATCCCTCATACTGAGCAGGCATGTAACGATAGTGGAGAGGAAAAACTCCCCTTTAACAGGAAGAAACTTCCACCAGAACCAGAACCTGGCTCAGTACAAGCGGTCATCTGCCACGAACGTCTGTAGGTTTGAGAAGACAGAAAAGAGACAGCATGGAGGATTCTCGGTGACTGATCCGGAGAGACGGCATCCATCCCACTTTGGACGGAGCAGCTCTTCTTTCTAGGAATCTGGACAGATTTATTGGTCCTTCAAAACACTGACAAACTAGGGTCCAGACCAGGAAGCAGAGTCGTAGTTTAACCCACCTCTCTGCAGCTTCTGTATTGTTACCCACTCAATACCCCATTGAGATGGTGTTTTACCCACGGCCAAAATCAAATAGACTAAAAGTTAAGCTGACCAAAGCAAACTATGAAAATCTCATTAAAATAAATACGACTCAGACCACGCATGGAAATAGAGCAATTAGATGTGGTTTACTAAACATAAGATCCCTCTCCTCAAAGACTATTAGTAAATGACTTGATATGTGATGATAAAATGTATCTATTCTGCCTATCAGAAACCTGGCTGCAGCAGGAGGATTTTGTAATTATAAATGAGTCAACTCCTACTGATTATCCAAATTTTCACATTCCTAGAAGTTCTGGACGAGGAGGAGGAGTTGCAACCATCTTTCATTCAGTTTTACAAATTCCCCCTAGACCAATTATTAACTACAGCTCTTTAGAACATCTAATCCTTAGATTTCCTCATCCAAACTGTAAAACATTAAAACCAGTTTTGTTTGTGGTTCTGTATCGTCCACCAGGCCCTTACTCTCAATTCTTGGACCAGATCTCAGATTTTTTATCTGATTTAGTTTTAAACACTGATCAGGTAATTATAATAGGGGATTTTAATATCCACATGGACACTGAATGTGATAGCCTAACTGCAGCCTTTAATATTATCTTAGACTCAATTGGCTTTACCCAGAAAGTTTAGGGACCCACACACTCTGGTCGGCACACTTTAGACATTTTACTGACATACGGCATTGAGTGTGATGAAGTAACAGTCCTCCCACATAACCCAGTCCTATCTGACCGTTTTTTGATAACCTTTGAATTTACTTTACCCAATGTTTCAAAATCTGAAAGAACATTTCATTACAGTAGAACTTTATCAGACAATACTGTAACAAGTTTTAAAGAATCTGTTCCATTCTTGCTTCCCTATCCGTCTCAGAATACCACAGTGGATGGCAGTAATTCCAACACTAACCCTTCAGAAATTGATGGTCTGGTTCAAAGTATTACTTCCTCACTGCGTTTGGCACTAGACAGTGTGCCCCCTTAAAAAAGAAGGTACTCAGCCATAAGAGGTTTGCTCCCTAGTTTAGTGCAGAGTTGCGTACTTTAAAGCAGAATTCTGGGAAACTGGAGAGAAAATGGCGCTCTACACACTTAAATGATTTCTTTCTAACTTGGAAAAATAGTCTACTACTTTATAAAAACGCCCTTCAACAAGCTAGAACAGAATATTTATCATCATTAACAGAGGTAAATAAAAACAATCCTAGGTTTCTTTTTAGTACAGTTGCCAAACTTACACAGAGTCATAGCTCTGGTGAGCCAACCATTCTACCTTCTCTCAGTAGTGATGACTTTATGGGATTCTTCATAAATAAAATAAATTCTATTAAAAATAAAATCATTGGTATTCTCCCAAACATGATTAACTCTCTCTCAGTAACTGAGGCAGTATCAGAGAGAACTGTAGAACCATGTTTATGTCTGTATAGTTTTGATTCTGTTGAACTTTTGGAATTATCACAAATATTAGCTTCATCTAAACCCTCAACTTGTATGTTAGACCCAAAACCAACCAAATTATTTAAGTTAGTTAAGTAATGGATACACCTGAGATCAAAACAGAACAAGCTGGGTTAATATCGAACTGTAACACAAAGTCCATGGTTGATGAGTTTCAGAAAATAAAGTTTACCCCTTTTATTCACACTTGTTTGACTCTTGGCTAGCTCGCCAACTGTAACGCTTTTGGAAATTACGCTAGGAACAATTGACAGCAACCACTAGATGGAATAATAGGAATCAGAAGTAGGTTCCACTACTGAGACAAAACTTTGTTTGAATAAAAAGGACGGACAACAAAGAATGTGATTCAACTAAATTGTATTGAAGATTTTAAACAAAAAATAAATTACCCAATTAAGTAAATTAACAGTGATAGATTTACAAAAACCACAACAGTGCAAATATACTGTATTTTTTTGTGTGTATCTAATTTTCTAACTCCACTCAGTTCTGGTTCCTTTCAAGTTCAACAGTAACAAACTTTACAGTTTTGTTGCATTAACGGTCCAGAAGGTTCTTTCTTGGGTAACTCGCCATCACATGATGAACTGAAGGAGATCTCATGAGGGAAAAGGAGAAAATAGAAAATGGAGATGAAAGAAAAAAAGATTTCCGAGGGAATAAAAAACCTGACCTAAAATAAAGAAAGACAAAATTAGTTAAATCCAACCATTCAGAGCATTTAACTCTTAGAGACAAAAAATAAAGGCCAAATACTTCAAAGTTAAATGAAGTCAACAAGTTACACAAAAAGTAACCAAAAACATGAACAAATGTGAAGCTTTGTTCAAATGTTCTAAAAGATAAATATTTCATTCATAACTGAGAAAACCCTATCAAAATGAGTACATACCTGACTTTTTACCCATGTCTGTCTGCTCCGCGTCAGTGTGCTCTGCCTGATCCTCCATGTTCGCCTTGCTTGGCCCTTCCAGTGGGTCACAGGGTGTGAGCTTCAAAGCAATTAGCTCCTCCTCATCTACATCAGGATGCTGGTTCCAACATGCAATTTAACAAATTGTCAAATCTCAACCAGATTTGTGTTCATTTTAGATTACAGGACAATTTTGAGTCTCCTGGATCTATTACATTTCTACAAATATATACTGCATTTAATTCTTTGTGACTGTAACTATAACTCAGAATATTATCATATGGTTTAATTAATTAAAAATATTATTTTATATCTTTGTAAAAGACCGTTATTATCAATGCTGTTCTTAGTGTATAATGGACCATTTCTCCAGCCACTTTGGGTCAGGGTCTTGCATCACCCTGTCAGCGTTTTTTCCTAAACAATGACCAGGTCCCTGCACACTATTCCTTACATACTTTATGGTCAGTGTCCTGTTCTGAAAGCTGATTCGTCACAGTCACATGGAGCCCAAAAGCCCAGATCTTATTCCTTATCAAGACTTCAGCCCAGTTTAACCCGGCTTTTCTTCTGCATGTGACCGCAGCATAACAGACTCAATAAACTGATCAGGAAAGCTGCTCCTGTCCTGGGAGTGGAAGTCCAGTTGGCTTTGAGAGAGAGGAGGATGCTGAGAAAACTCACCATCATGAATAATTTCTCACAACCCCTGCATGCCACACATGCACATTACAGTAGTCTAACTATTCTTAGCATTTACTCCATTCACACTAAACCAATAATCTGGCATGAAAATGTCCTTTCGGATAAAAAACAACAACTTCTCATCGTATTTTATCTACAATACTGTTTATACAGAACAATGACAGAATACTCATACGACTGACTTAAAAGTTACATTAAGCTAAACTAAACTATTTACACTAACGTGTGCAGTGAAGGAGCATTGTTTTTGTCACTTTATATTTTGACATGGACGAAGGAGACGACAGAGGGCCAAACATTTTACAGGAGGAAACTGATGTTTAAGCCCGGGAGGTCCGAGCTCACAATGGCAGAATATATGGGAACACGGACCGATGAAGCAGATTATCATTAAATATGCCCTGATACACTAAGAACTGTTGCGAAGAAGCCATGTCATAAAAAAAGGTTAATCCACTCCTTTTGTTAGAATTGTTGTCACAGCCCACCAGATGACAGATATAGATGACAGCCTGTTGTAAGTCAGTACTCAAATAGTCGCTGTTTGACGTCACATGCTGTCTAGGAATATCTTAACGCGTTAACAAAGAAGAGTAATGTGCAAAAATCCCAACAAAAATCCATACAATGCGTAACGGGGATTCAATCAGAAGCACCTGTGCATAAACGATGCATCACTACGCCCCATGGCCCTTGTTGACAAACATCTCCATTTTTCTCTTTTCGTTTGAATTTTCTGAGATGGGAGATGCCAAATATAATATACTCAAGATCTGATGTCGTGGCTGTTTTTGGTTGTCTGAGAGACGTGAACTTGTTAGTTTGCGTCATGTTTTAATCAGTGTTAATTCAGTCAGGTTAGACACCACCCTGCGCTGTGCCACAAAGCTAGAAATCCATCATTCCTTTCTAATGTATTAATGTAATTTATATATTGATAATACCATTTGTTAAGCATACAGTGCAAGCATCGTACTTTCACAAAGGCACTCATAATATGAGCCAATCGTTTGGAAAAATGAGTCAGTCTGCATTGAGGTGTGAGGATCTCTCACTGTTTGCTCCTTCTTTGTCTTCTTTCCAAGAAGTATTGGTTTGTAACCAATAGCATGAAGTTCCTCAAGCTGCAATGACATACGTTTGAATAAGCAGTCGACAAGAAAGGAATAGCAAGTACAAAACTAAATAAACACATTGATTAAAGACAAATATGGGACATTACTGAGGACAGCATCCATACTGCCATTTGGGACGATCTAACTTCGTGATGAATTTCACTTTTGTATAAAAATGTATGCGCAAACAGGAACAGTTCATGAAGTGTACGAAGAAAACTAAACTTTAAGAAAAATAGCAACTGCAAGGCTGCCATATGTATCACATTTGTAAAACTTGTTTTTCATTGAGATAACTAGAAAGTGAAGCAGTGACAATCTCTGAATGTATTCAAAACAGAGAGAAGCATTTGTGATTCAATGACTGAATAGGTGAATGCTGCAAATGCATTTATAGTTGGCAGCGTATGTATTTCACAAGCTGTAGTGGTATGCATGTAGTCCATTTCCTCTATGAACTTTTTTATTATGAACACAGAAATACCTGAGGATCCCAGGATTTTCCATGTATACCACATTATTTTTTCCAATATTATCTGAGCAGTTCAATGTCATTTAAAAATCTGCACGAACCATTATGGTGGCTTCATCCTTAATGGAGGCCACGTTGTGGTTCTTCTTACGGCCAACCACCCATTCTTCTCTTAGTGTCAAACTTTTGCAGCCTTTTTTTAAGGCGCTGCTTTGTCTTACAGTGAGGAAATATTCTGTGCACAAAACAAAACTGCCATGCAAAAGGGACAGATGTTTTTTGTAGATCCTCCTGACATGACAGCAAACTGGACAGACAGATACAGACACAGATACACGCAGTGGTACCTTACAAAAACACGAAAACGTAGACCGTAGTTAAAAAAGTAACGCAGACATTCTAGTTATATCATAGAAAAGGCACCTGTTTTTTCCTTCAAAATAAAATAACCAAAAAGAGTTTTCTAATGATGAAGTGCCTAAGCCCTGCATCAAATAAAAGGAATAAAGGCATTAGATCATGAATATGGAATATGATGCTGAGTATCCATGCATTCTTAAATGTACAGGCTTGACGTAACATAAAAAACTACAGAAAAAACTGTTTGATATGCTAAAAAAAGTTGACCTTATATGAAAAATAAACGCGGACATTATATATGGGGGGGGGGGGGGGGGGGGGGGCAGGAACAGATATTAAAAATAACCATAAAATAGTTTTCTAATCACACGATGCTTGAATCCTGCAACAAAAAGGAATAACAAAAGCACCAGAGCATAAATATAGGACCATATGATGCTGATTATAAATACAGGCTTAATGTAACATTAAAAAAACAGAAGTGGGAGCTGCGATATACATGAAAGATATAGGAGGAATCTCTGATGATTGAAATGTTGTATTTAATGATTTCATGGTCCAGAGATATAATAAAATGACAGCTCGAAATACATTCGTCGGAAATGTGTTGTGAGGAGCACTGAAAAAAACAACAACGAGGAAATCGTGCTGGCACGCTAAAATTCGTGTCAGTCAACATGATTTCCAATGAGACTGGGTTTTTCTACAAGTCAGTGATGGGGTTAGTTTATGTTTTCATACGTAGTTTCTGATTCATTAAGTTAATAGTTAACTCACCTGGTGAAGAACAGGTTTTTTTTTATGATGAGAACCAAGTTCTCAGTATTTCCTTTACAGTCCGTCCTGCTGCTCATTCCACAGAACCCTTACTTTGAAGTCCCGGAACCGACAGAGCTTCCGAGATGATCTCCTGTCTGTTCAGGTCCATCCTCCACCCAGTCTGCTCCGCTCCACTCTGCTCCACTCTGCTCCGGCTCTGCTCCACCGCAGCGTGCTTCCTGATGCTCCTCTCCTCCCTCCGGTTCGCATCCTCTGCTGTCACTGCCGTCTCATGCACACGCCCGCTCCGTGCATGTGAGCGGCACACGTCGTTATGGGCTCGTAAACATAAGCAGGTATACACGTTTTAATAAATTTGCCCAAAAGCAATGAGTCACTGCTGGCGGTTATTTCGAAAAGTACACCAGTCGGTGTTTGTTGTCTTGAACACACCCCGCTGAGCCCCCGATATTGTTCAGGGGGAATAATGGCTGCACAAGAGCCGTCTCCTCCATCTTCCCTGGAAGGCAACAAGCCGGGCTTCCCAAAGAAAATTCTGGCCAACAACCTGGAGGACAAGCATCTGTGCAACTCGTGTCAGAAGATCCTGCGGAGGCCCCTGCAGGCCCAGTGCGGCCACCGCTTCTGTTCCTTCTGTTTCAACAAGCTGGTGAGGTGAGTGTGGGGGCTAGCTGCTAGTGGAGGGAGCTAGCCGGGCGAGTCCGCTGCTCACCGCCAGACTCCACTCAGCTAATCCGCCTTTTAACACCTCTCCAGCGGCTGTGGCGGGGCAGCGCCATATAGGATTACATGGAAATAACATCAGGGTAATTAGGGGAGGAATGTGGCGTACGGCTAACTCCCAAACCCTCTCTGAGCCCAAAAAACACCAGGAGCTGAGGGATGAGCTGCTTGTGGCTGGTTTGGAAGTGGAAACGGTGAAAAGTTTGGCCCTGCCTGATGGAAATAAAAGCGCTGTCACAAATGTTTCTATGCCGAATATACCAGGAGGTTAGAATGTTCTAGTCTTTGAATACAAATCTACTGTTTTAAAATATGGCATTAATGGAATGGGGGTTGGGATGTCTATACCTATATTAAAATACAAGATTCGCGCTACACAGAATGAACATAGTTCAGTCCAGAACTAACAGTTACTTAGATTTTTATCTTGAAAAGACGGCAGCTGCAGGGATTAAAGGGACACAGCATTATGTGTATAGTCGAATATAATAGATGAAAAATAATCACATTTCTTCTCAGACTAGTTGGGATGACGGTGCGTTGGGGGGAATGGTGAGATCACCGGGTCTGAAAGTGCGCATGTGTGATTCTTCTCATTCTTTGATGCTTTTTCAGGCGCAAAAAGGAAAACAATCAACACATCTTCATCAGACTGAATAGTCGTGATGACATCATGTCTGTGTTATAACCACCATCAGAGCAGAAAGGAAGAGACAAAAGTGCTCATTGGAGTTTTACGAGGTCTAAGGTTTAGAAAAACCTACCACCACTGAAGTACTCTCAGCAACACATCCAATAATTTTATTTGGACAATAATTGAGAGATGAGGATCCTAGTGTGACAGTGTGAGTTTCCTGTCTCTGTGGCCCTGATTGATCGCTTGGTCACAGAGGGTATCCCTTTGGCTGACTGGTTGACATGACTCACACCCAGGAGTTCGTGGGATCGAAACCCGCCCTGGCCCTCGTTCTGCGCCTTGCCACACTAGCATTGGTACAGTTAACTTGTGTGGTATGAGCTAAAACTTGTAGAGCATCACAAGGTTAACATTGAAACGAGCTGTTTGGAGAGCGGTGGCAAAATGTGTCGTTGAAAATGTTTGGATAATTCTGATCGAACGCGAACATAAACCCCAGAACAGCTCCTGAGTGTCTAAATGGATACATTCATTACCGATGTAGGTTGTAGCCAAAATGGGCCAGAAGTGTTGGGTGTACAGTTGGAGTCTGAATGCTAGTTACACCAACACATCATATTAGTTTTGCTCTGTCAAAGGTTTATTTTACCATGTTTTTCCGCTGAGTGAAATGCTTCTTTCTGAAATTCTTGTTGATCTTCTTTGGTTCACACAAGGTCAACATTCTCTAATGTGTGTCTTTGTTTGCCTGTTAAATGATGCAGGGCCCTTGAACTATTTCACCTTTTGCCACATTCATTTCAAATTGTTCTAATTGTTGTTACTGTTGCTTTATTGATTTTATTATTTGATGTCGTTGACATTAACCTCCCAAAGGGACTAAGGATGGAAATAGCCGTAGGCTATAATCTAGCATACATTCATGTATGTGTTTATTAATATGTATTGTCCCTGTTGTAAATAAATAAACTCAAACTCAGGTTCCTCCCACAGATTCTCGAATGAAATGAAGTCTGGACTTTGACTAGGCCATTCGAACACATGCTTTGACCTAAACTAGCCTGTTGTATGTCTGCTGCATGTTTAGGTTTGTTTTTTATGAACCTACATGAAGGTGAAGACGTTTTCATCCTCTAACAGGATCAATACTTACCTCCATCTTCCCATCAGTCTGAGCAGCTTCCCTGTCCCTCCTTAGTGAGATTATTCCCACAGCATCATATTGCTACAACCACGCTAACTTTGGGGATGGGGCACTCAGCTGATAGGCTGTGTTAGTGACTAAAGCAGTGCTTTCCCTGTGTCTCCTACATTAATTGGGGTTTCGTACGATTTGCTTTGAACAGTGGCTTTCCTTTTGGCTCTAAAGATCTGGGGCCGTATTCACAAAGACTCTATCTTACCGCTAGGTGTTACTCCTAACTCGCGCTAAAAGGTCTAACATAGGAGTTGTCGTCTAAAACCTATTCACAAACACACTAAGAGCTACTTTTATGTAGGAAAAATCCCTAAACGTAAGATAAGAGTGACGTCCCGTTGCTATGGAAAACATAATTTCCTATGTATGAGTAAATAGACGGATAGCAGTGTGATTGGTTGTTGAGTGACACGTGTGAAACCAGGAAATGGAAAACTTCAATGTCGATAAAACCGTAATTATGAACAGGGAAAACAGGCAAACGGATGAATTGTTGCATAATGTGTGGTCGACAGAG
This sequence comes from Apricaphanius iberus, assembly GCA_028564705.1. Taxonomy (NCBI): domain Eukaryota; kingdom Metazoa; phylum Chordata; class Actinopteri; order Cyprinodontiformes; family Aphaniidae; genus Apricaphanius; species Apricaphanius iberus. Next base: position 119,338 of record JAPXFQ010001128.1, on the reverse strand, counting down.
CTCTTTAAGAGTTTGGTGGATTGATCAGCTGATAGATGGTTGTGATATACCCAAGTCGTCCGCGTTGCAAAGTTGCATTTTCCCTGTGGCTAAATATCTTAGTTTCGCTAAACATTTAAGTTCTGGACTGATCGGGTTGTTATACGTTTAGTTGGAGACGTGATTGCATCCCGCACCACATCTGCAATAAACGATTTAGTCGGTATCTTTTGGTTAATTCAGAATCATCCAGAGTGTCCAACACATTGCGTCTGGCCGCAGCCATTTTTGGAGTCTTTGTGAATAGGTCTTAGGGAGTTAGGAGTCCTCTTGACTTCTTTTAAGGAATCCCAGACTTAGGAGCTATTTTTAGGCCTCCTAGTTTCTTAAGAAACTAGGAGTCCTAAATTTAAGAGTGACACGCCCACATTTTTTAGGAGTTACTCCTAAATTCGGCGGTTAGGACCTACTTTTAGCCCTAAGATTCTTTGTGAATACGGCCCCAGATTTGTGGAGTGGAGAGTTGTAAATGACTTTATAGTGAGATCAAATTACTCTCAGGTAGACTCTGTTAGGTGACAGCTGAAAGCAATAGGCTGTACTGGCTTTAGTTTAGGGGTACAGCCTTTTCTGGTATTTATTCCACCCAGTTCTTTCCCCCCTACTATACATCCTTGTTGGTATATAACATAAAATCCCAACCAAAAGGTTTAAGAGGTATGAGCTTAACTAACTTAACTATATTATTTATTTCTGACATTTTTTGACAGTCCTCCTGTGAAAACTGTTTATTATGTAGCGTTAATAGTGAAAATCATATGGCAGAAGCAGTTTCTGTGTTGATGAACTTTCTCTATCCTAGTTCTGGACCACAGAAATGCAGCGCCTGTATCAAAGAAGAGCTGTTTGAGGAGCCCACCTCTATTCTAAAGCAAGGTGGTGTAAGTATCTTTGAACCTTATCTTGTTTACCCCAATGCGCATACATCAGGGGTCCTCACCACAGGCGTATTATGAAGTTGGATTTTTACCTTGACAAAGATCAGACTCACTTTATGTATATTAGGGGTGGGACTTTAACGCATTCATTGCGATTAATTAATTACATAAGAATTATCCCGTTGAAAAAAATGAAAGCATTTAATCTGTGCATGTGTCTGTGCATGATTTCCTGGGACGCACACGTGAGGTTTTCTCAGAACGACTGATTGTAACACAATTTGGTTGCAGTTCCACCAGAGTTCCACTAGGGGCGATCACCATGAGTGCAAAATGAACAGGAGTCTATGGAGCTAAATGTGTCTCTTTCACCCAATTGCTGTTGAGAAATCTAAGATCTGACTGTAGGTTTCAGAGATTCATCATGTGTTATAGGAGGAAAGCTGAATGAACGACTACGTATGTCCTTTGGTTTTCTTACAGGTTGAGTTGTTGTTGCCCATAACTCGGTAGCATTTTGCTAATGACCGCTGATTGGTCAGTGAAGGACTGATTACAACCAGATGTACCGCTTGACGGCATTGTGGCATCCGAAGCGGAACCAGAATGTTAAGGCGGACTTTTTCGCCCAAGCTTTTTTTTAATTTTTTTTCAACATAACAACTTTTTTTGGGTTGCTAGCACTGTTATCTGCTTATGGTTATGTATGTACTGTGATACTGAAATGAAAAAAATAAGGATTGCCATGAAGCAGTATCTCTGGTTGTATGACGTCATTGACATCTTAAAGTACTTTTTAAAGCAAATAAGTGACTCTAAAAAATCTTAACACCCAGCAATATGTAACTTCTTTGCATATCCTTTCGAAAAAAAAAGTTAAAATTACTAGACAAAAAATTATATCCGGAGAAAAGTGGATTTTGAGGGGTATTGCTCCATAGACCTCCATTCATTCTGCACACATCATGAGAGCGCCCTCATATGGAACCAGAGTTCAAAAACATGACTGTCAGGTTAATTGGTCTCTCCTTAGGTGTGGGTGTGTGCGTGTGCATGGTTGTTTGTCCTGTCTGTCTCTGTGTGGCCCTGTGATGGACTGGTGACCTGTCCATGGTGTACCCGCCTCTCACCCGGTGACAGCTAGAGATAAGCACCAAGCTCCCCGCGACTCCTGGAGGATTAAGTGGTTTAAAAAAATGGATGGATATATATATATATATATATATATATATATATGTTTTTTTTTTTTTGATTTCTGATCTTGTGATCATCAGCTTGGCTCTATTAAGGGGTTGGGGTGATTTGTAGTTGTTGCCAGGACGAAGAAGTGAAGCGGCCCCGCAGGGCCTATCTTCATATGTGGCAAAGAAACTAGAGCCAGGGAGAAAAGTGAGCTGCCAGCGTTCTGACCCTCCGTAAACTGATGCAGAGGGTTGGTAACTCAGCACTAAAAACTCAACAACAGCAGTGTTATCCATGTTCTCCTACCTGGTGACTAGTAGTGGGAAATACAAAAGGTATAAGGTAGAAATGACATAAATGTAGCCAAAGGTAGAGATTTTTACTACACTGCAGTTATGCATTTTGATGAAGTCATTAAGCTGTGCATAACTGTATGTACCTGGTACATACCTTTACCAGGTAAGCAAGGATGCTGATGTTCAGTATTTATTTTAACACCAGATATTGAAGGTTTGATGTTTGTTGGTTTTTATTTAACAGAAAAAGAACCTGTTGAACTTGAAGCATTTTTAATTCAAATGTATCCAGGTTTCTTTTTCAGTGATATTAAATGTATAAATGAGTAACCAGGAAAGCAGACAATTTGAGCTTTATTTTCATATTATTTAGCTTTTAATTTTTTTAATATCTTCTTCTTTATTTTTACTGTTGAGAATTTTTGTTTGGCATTAATTTGGAAAAATAATTGAATATTTTTAAATGCTTTTTTCACAATAAATGTTCCTTAAATGATCTTTTAAACCTTGTTAAAGTTGTTCTGCTGCAATGTATCTGGAAAGTGCGAATATTCATAAGCAGTCATTTTGACATATATAAAGAAAAAAAGAATTTATCTCAGTAGATATTGTCACGCACATCCTTTAGATCCTATTGCGATATAGATTTGAGGCCATATTGCCAAGCCCTACCCTGTGACGCCTCTGTTCTCCTACCTGGTTACACCCGTATTCTCATTCCCAGGCATTCCCAGACAATGCAGCTCGGAGAGAGGTGGAGGCCCTGGCAGCAGTTTGTCCTAATGAAGGATGTACATGGACTGGAACCGTCAAAGAGTTTGAGGTGAATCCCGTCGTATCATCCCCCCTGGGGCCGATCACATCCCTTCTCTGACTGAGGATTATGAGAGATGAGTCGATTCAATAACAAAAACATTCCGTATGAAATAGATCAACTATCAATCTTTATCAGTACTGGCTAATAAATAATAAATAATATGTTTAGTAGTTCATTCAGCTGTTTATGTTACTTGTAGGCGACATAAAGATTTATGTTCTTTACTGTTTGCCATCTCATTGGATTTTCTGCCATGTCGGATCCATAATTACACCATAAACTTTGATACGCTGTTTTCAGTTAAACAAAAATTTGAAGAAGTTTAAGTAGATTTAGTGTGATTCAAAGCTGTTGGTGATCTTGTAGTTTCTTTATGTTCCTTTGTATTTTAACACTTCTCTTTTATCAAGCAAGCTTCTGAAAATGATTTCTTTCTCCTCACGCCATTCAATTTGGTCCATTTAAATGGGTCAGGTCAGAGGTCAAAGAACAGCTGGTATTGGCCGGCCAAAGCCTGATGGGTGCATCTCTAGTTCAGTTACACGATGACGACGTAAGAAGCTGTGGATAAACTGCTGCTGTTGGTTCCCTGCAGGCTAGCCACGAAGGCAGCTGTGACTTCATGATCATCATGTGTCCGTCATGTAAGGAGCTGATGAGAGCCAATGAACAGGAGCGCCACAACGAGAGAGAGTGTCCAGAGAGGACTCTCAACTGCAGATACTGCAAAGAACCGTTCCTGTTAAAGAACATCAAGGTGCGGATCCAGTTTGGCGTTTGAACACCTAAACACTATGCATGTTGTGTAGCTGTGCTAGTAGTTATCACACATGGTCATCCTCAGGAACAGTGGACTGCCAGTGATGAGCTGCTGACCTGTTTCCTGTGTAATCCAGCGTGTTAGAGCCTGAAAGCATCTCTACTCATGTCTACCTCATTGAACTTCTTCATGGCTTCGAGTCATTTAGTAAAGATAGAACAGACACAACGGTCCACATTAGTTCATTTTACCCAGACACTGAGAAACACACAAGAATAATTTTAGTAAGAAAGCCTGAAGAAATGACACACAGTCAGATAGGATTACAGAACTGGATCAATGAGAAATGGAAGCACAATAAACCAAAATCCCAGAGCTTCAGATTGAACTCCTTCTTCTCTTTGATTATAGTTGATAGCCTCTTTTCTGCAGAATTATAAAAAACGTATCAGTTTTTTTGTTCAGAGGTAAAAAGCTGATTCACATGAGCAGGTTGTGTATTCCAGATCTTTTTCTGCGTTCAGGGAAAGCTATGTGGGTAAAGGATACAATTTTAACTCTTCTGCTGCTCTTCAATTCATTTCCATTATGTTCATAAAAAGCTTAAAGACAAAGTCCACCAAAACATTTAAATACAGTAGACAATTGTTGGCATTTGTAGCATGTATAGCAGTAATTAAACAGTCTATCGATCTAAACTGAGTTTTTTTTTCATTCTCATTCAACCATCACCTTTAGAGTTAAAAGGATTAATGGTTTAAGCTGTGTCTGAACACTGTAACTTGTTTCAATCAGAGATGAGTGTAACATCCATAGATCATGACAAAAATAACCAGCAGCCAATATTTGAATCAATACATTTTTTTTCACAAGACACCCTGTGCCAGTATATTAGGGTAATATTCCTGGAATGGTGTGTCTTATGAATGTGGCATTGCGTTGGAGCAATATTGCAGCATTTGTGCTGGCAAGGCTACTAGTAGTATTAGTGCAATATTGCTGAAAATCTGGTCTTTGGAATGAAGATCACACGTCGTTGCAACAGAGGGTGAGCCGTGGGAATTAATTCAGCATTTGTAAACTGTATCAGCTGAGATGGCAAACTGGAGTGATGCAGAGGTCTGGGAGCTTCTGACCTGTAGAGCTGAACACCAGATAACCGGAGAGTTCATGGAGCTTGTGTAGGTCAGCCAGCAGGGCTTAAATGGGGAGGAAAACAAGTTATGCCAATATATTATCATCTGTTTTATGTTTTATGGGAAGCCTAAGTCACGCCAGTCCATGGGTCCCCTTCTGCCAAAAAAAAAAAAAAAAAGACTCACTGGAGCGATGAAAGGTATTTTCTGATCCCATTTGAAATGCGCCGTGGATTGAACATATGAAGTCCGTGAATTTTAAAGACACATTTTTATGTAGATAAAAAGCTTTTGAACGGTGGCAAAAGTTACTTTCGATTCTGTGTAAAAACACTTGTTGGACTACGACTGAAGAAGAAGAAGGAGACAACAGGTCGTACCCTCCAGGGTGAATGAAGGAGCATTAAACACGGAGAAAACCTCCATAAATCTGACAATGTGGAAAGTAGCAGCTATGTCTGGGATAAAGCAGTCGGTGGAGGAGAAGCTCTACGAAGTGTAGCTGAGTGTTTCCAGTGTTAGCTAGTGTTAGCTCTGTGACCTCATATATGCAACTTTTGATTTGTAGGGATTCTAATAGCAAATTTAAAAAATCGAATAAAACTTAAATCACTTGACAAATGAATTCGAAATGTACATCATTAATTATCATTTAAATTGAGGTACAACATATGTGTGATTCAGGGCGTAAAAAACAAAGCGGACCAGATAATAACTTTTATCATTCCATTGACTTCCATTCATTATTTTTTTCGGCCATGGGATCCATGGGCCTACAGGAAGGGGAGGAGACTTATACTGCATTCCATTTGTCTCGGAAAAGCGGGCGTCCGAGTTGCTGTACACGAGAACGTGACGTCATTCCCGACTTAAAACATTCCAGTTTGTCTCGCTACCCTCGGAGTCGGAAAGAACATGGATGGGTAGCAGCTTTCCAGTGGCGGGCTAGTTATTGCTATTGTTGTTAGCAGCATAGCATCTTCAGCAGGCCAGCATGAAAAACAAAGCTGTACATTGTATTGCACACACAGCAATACCGTGCAATGTATAAATTGGTGACCCGATTAAAGCGAAAATGTAGTCAAGTGTGTAAGAGCATTTAAAAATGACATTAAAATGACCAACAGTGCAAATACAAAGAAAATATATCATCTTTGTTTCCGACTTGCCCCCCCTCTACTCGGTCTACTCTCAGAGCTCCGAGTTGGAGCTCGTATATTCTGACCTAAAGGGGGGGTGTCTCGGTGAAATGACGCGAGACAATTGCGAGATTTCCGACTTTCCGACTCGGAAAGGCCAACTGGAATGCAGCATTAGGCTCCGTACAGGAAGGGGAGGAGACTTAGGCTCTTCATACAGATCCCTGCACGTCACAACCCAGACACCGCCACCCTACCCCCCTTTATCCTGGCATGGCGTAATCTTATGTGAAAAACACCTGATCTTGGCAAATTGCTGCTTATGAATGACCAAAAGGCTCACTGATTACCATATTTTCTTTTGAAACAGCCTACTCTGTTCATTTATACTTTTATTGCCTTTGAAACCAGTCAGAGCTGATCTGTTTAGCTGTGTTTCTCTGCTACATGAAGCCACTAAAGGAGCTTCTACTGACATTAACGTCTTACTACTCCCAAACATAGAAAGTACCTGTGAATCAGTTCCTTTGTTCTTTTTGTGTCTCATCTCTGTCTTCCCCCCAGACGGTCGTGGCAGATGGCCGCTTGTACTGAGCTAGGTTCTGATTCTGGTTCTGGTGGAAGTTTCTTCCTGTTTAAGTGGAGTTTTTCCTCTCCACTATCACCACATGCTTGCTCAGTATGAAGGATTACTGTTAAGTCAACAACACAGTACAGGATGCAGTCTGCTGGGATTCCGTTGATAGAAAACTTTTAGACTAATTGGAAAAGTTAACGGCACCGATTGATAATTAGGATTAATTAGAGAGGATGGATTATTGAATTGTAAGGACTTGTTTTTGCTAAATTGTAAAGTGCCTTAAAATGACATTTTGTGAATCGGTGCTTTATAAATAAACTGAATTGAATTATTAATTCTCAAACTGATCTATATTTGGCTATGTCTACTGAAGAGAAATGGCAGTAACAAACCAAACTAATAAAATGTGAAAATGTGAAACATGAACCGTGAAAATTACCATGGTGATGTAATGATGTGATGAAACTTAAACTTAACATAAACAGTGATGTTATTTTACTTTCTCTTAAAAACAACAACAAAAGACTTCATTAGATTTATTAGCAGGTTTTGAATCCAGCTGTCAGATTGTTAGAAAAATGTATAACTTATATTTTTGTGTAAGAAACCACTTTAACAGCTGATTTTTGAAGTTCAGATGATATTATAATATATCAATGTGCAGTGACATCGCTCTAAAAGGTGAAAACAGTGCTATTTTTTTGAAAGAAAAGCAGACACTTGAATCTTCCAAAGGTATTCATAGAGGGGAATGTGGCTTCCAGCCATATTAATATTATGATTGAATTTTAGTGTAGCTTTTCTCCAGCAGTACCAGAGCTCTTACCAACCATGTAGATGACTACATCATGAGTTTGCAGCTAAAGAGCAAAGACAGGACAGACACCTGGAAGATGGTTTATCTGCTGCCTTAAAACTCATGGGGCCTATAGCTGTTCCTGGTGGAACTCCTGTTTTTCCATGTATAAAACACACGGTTTTCGTCTCTATTTGTAAAACACAAAAGCCATCATATTAATGGCTTAGTTGTATATTTTAAGAGGTTTGAAAACTTTGATCGGCTCCATCTTGTTTCTGCTTACTTTTTTAGTAGTGCATATTACTATAGTTTCTTGCTATTATTCATGCATTGTATTTGTTGTCTTATTAACTTATTTTTGATCTTCCTATGGTGACCTAGAGTCTCAAAAAAGGGGCATGGAAATAAAATGTTTTATTTTTTAGTGATTGACTGCATTCAGCACTTTGTTCAAATCCAAAACCATGACAGATCTTACGTCATAAAGTGTTTTTGTTTATGACCTAATATTTAGAGATGTAAATCATGATTGGTTATCAAAACAATCTAAACATTTTATCTTCTTAAGGAAATGCTTTTAAGGTATTTCTAAATAAATTCAGAAAGCAGTATTTAGCTTTTATTTCATTTCAGCATTAATAATTAGTGCATTTTCATAGTTCTAACTTTATTTTCCTCTTTATTAGAAATTCCAACATGTTTATTAAATATGTCACCAAAGATTTCATAGCTCTTTAAGTGAATTAGACATTAAAGCTGTAAAGGACTTTATAAGTCTGTGAGACTTACATTTATGGTCAGTATCTATTAATAGACTGTTAAAATGTCCCATTTTTAGGGCTTCACAATATAAGAAAATCATACCATGGTTGTACTATTGGCAAAAAGTGCAGTTATGATATTTTTAGCAATAAATCTGTGTTCTCCTTAGTCCCGCCTCTTTTCCAACGTTGCTTCCAGCTCTTTGTTTTCGGACCATTTATGACAGTGAGACTCCATCCAGTCAGGAGAACATCTTGGTGACATGCAAAGTGCAGTTAACACAATAATAATGAATTATCCTCTGAGCTGTTACTGTTGCTCACACCACTAATAGTGTCATAGGATAATTTGCACAGCCTTTGTGAATGCATTATGCTTTTCATCCCCAGACATTTAAAACTATCTTCTATTGTTCAGAAAGATCACCTAAAGGCTGATGACACAAAGCACAACTTTGATTTTTAGTTCATGTTTTTAGAGAAAGCTCATTTTGCTGCATTGCTCAAAGTTTTGCATATTAAAAGCAAACGCTGAGAACTAATGTGTGGTTTTGTTTTAGGCTCATGATGAGATCTGTCCAAAGTACCCAATGATCTGTGAAGGCTGTGCAAAGAAAAAGATCCCCCGTGAGAAGGTATCCTGACCTTTTACACTTTGCTTCATATCTGAGTTAGATGAATCTCACTCTGCTCTGAGCTCAGGATCAAACTCTGACATTCTTTACGCCATTGGCTTCTTTCATTTTTCTTTTGTTTTGCAGTATGTGGACCATATTAAGTTCTGCAGTAAATTTAAAACACCATGCAGATTTCATGTTGTTGGCTGCGATACGTCTGTAAGTAGATACTTTTGTCACAAATTGCTATATGTTCATGGCTGCCTATTGTGATAACTATTCCATTATTAACAACTTGGCAAAATGAAAAAGATCCAAAATCAGACATATTCAGACAAACAGGTGAGGTAACCAAGGTGACAGTCTTCCTCCATAAAATAGGTTTCATTTTTTACAATTTCTGTATATTTTCCAAGTTATTGTTAATAGAGAGGATGTGTTAATAATTATGCTATTTAGGATAAATCTTGTCCTCATATAAAGAAAAGGAAGCACTTTTTTAATTGAGTGACTTGGATATTATTTAGATTCCTAATCAGGGCTAAATAAAAGGGCAGCTCCATGTTTTTAAGGCATCTGTGCTATTTGGATTCATGAGATAATCCCTGCTTCAAAATCTAAAGTAAGTAGACAATCATTGGAGATTATTAACATAGAGTTATAAAACCTTTATTTTATTTTTAGAAACACAAAAAGTTTATTTGGTAGCTGTAAGAACACAGACGGTTGAGATGGTTCAGGAGTTTATTCTTGCTTGAACAGGCCTTAGACTGAGACGGGCGTGAAAACTACACTACGTAGACTAGTCCAACCTAGGGCTGTGTGGTTCTACAGAGATGGACAGTTGGGTGCTGTGCAAAGCCTATATATAAGGTGAGGTATGGGAAGGGGTCTGGCCCAGCGTGACATTCATGTAAGAAAGACCGCTGATAATGTGGGGATAACATGACTTCAGGTTGATCTGGCACTGATTAACAGGAACAAAATAAACTGTTTAGATCTAAAACTTTTTCTGTTTTACGCCTCAATCACAGCGTCTGCGGTGCGTGCATCGTGGGTATGCGTAGCTTAGTTTACTTTCCGCACTAAGTCTGTTGTTTCCACAGGCTGGATGCGTTTTTTAATGAAGTTAAAGAGATAACGTATTCAGTGGTAATGATCAAACCACATAACTTAGCTCCATTGTGAAAGTTAAAACGATTTGGATATTTTAAAGACAAAAGAACATGAGACTAAATTAAACATTCTAACATTAATCTATATAAAAATAGAGTGTACTTAACCCGATGTAGAACAACTGAATAAATACTCTTCAACAAAACTACGAGAAGATGACTGCAGCTTTTGTTTTATCACGTGAACCACCGAGATTTAATGCACTGGCTGGAGAAAATTTCTGGAGATTTTCCTCACGCAAACTTTATTCTGTATGAAATTTAGTTAGTGTGAGAGCCGTACGGAAACCCGACCGCACCCGATGTGAAGGTGGGGTTACAAATACCATTTACAGAAAATAATAATAATAATAATACATTTTAATAGTATGATCTAATTGAATGATATTCTTTAAGATCCTCTACCTTGTAAAGCCTGGGTTCAATAAGAAGGCTTGTCCCAGTGTAGATGGACAGAGAGAGTAAACTTGTTGTTTAGGACCACAGAAATAATCCATCAGACTGGTTTCCATTAGTCAGGATGTTGGAGAGATTTGGACTGATGAGCTGTCTAATTATACCAAGCCATGCCTTGTAATATCTGTTTGGTTTGGAAGCTCTTTGGACAAATATTAATGTTTGTCTCTGTTTCTACTTGATGTTGTTCAGTCATCGTTTTCTTGGTTGTAGTTCAAATAGCAACAGTATTTTAGTTTTGTTTCACTCAGTGAACATGAGGGGCCAAAGACATTTTCTGTCTCTGGAGAGGACATTGCTCATGTCCATCGCTGTATTCTGCTGCATGAAGTAACTCCTTAGCATGATACTCCCTCCACCATGCTGAGAAGCCACATTTTTTCATTAGATGTTCAAAGTAAGATTCAAAGATCCCAGAAAAGGACAGTTTTTCTAAAATACAATTAAACGATAAAAAGTTTGGCTCTGATAACTGAACACAGCTTATTTAGCTGCTAACCACTTAGACTTGGGACTGAATCAGCCATCAGTTTTTGTGGAAAAAGGAATCCCTGATTAAACTTTATAAGCTTTTACCAGTAAACGTTGATAACACTGATTAGCCATCAGACGCTCTCCCTCTGGATGCTGTCGCTCCCCAACATTCTGAAGCAGCTCTGAAACAGAATCTGTCAGACGTCTGTCCAGCAACCCCCCTGGGACCAAACACAGAGACAGCTCACTGGTTAGGGTCATCTATATGTGCCTCAAAAATACAACAAATAGTTGTTCAGGTGGTGATCAGTCAGCCAGTTTGACAATATTAGCTTTTTTATTATCAAAACTGTCTTAAATCTTTGCTCCTGCTGTCTTACTATCATATTAGCTCAACAAACACTGATTATTGCTTTTAACAATATGATGGTAAAGGGTCTAAAATAATTTTTCATTGTTAGTATTAAACTTCGTAACTAGGGATGTCCCGATCTTGAGATCATATTGGGCCAATATTTTCAAATTTTGTAGTGATTAGAGATCGGCTATATTAGCCGACGAGTCATGCCGATTTTTACGAAAGTACATCCTAGTTACTGATGGTGATTGTGCAATAATTCAAATCTCCGTAGCAGTGCAGACAAGGACTCTTAATTACCAAAAATCAGCATAGCAGATTAAACTCAATTTTAATATGGGTAGACTTCAACAAATATGCTCAACTGTACTTTAAACTATATAATAAAAGCATACAAACTTAATTTCTGGCATTTACATGCAACAATAAACCGAAATAAATAGAGAAAAACTCCTCTTGCTCCCACAGCGGGAGAGAAAAGGCAGACGCTGAGCTGGACCAGTGGTGCATTCAGATAGTGTCAGAAATCTATGCTGAGTTCAAGAGCATAGGATATTTAAGCTTATATTGAAAACACCAATAATAATACTGCGACTTACAAACTTATAACAACGTTTGCTTTCTAACATTAGCATATATTCAAAAATGGAGAATGAATGTGATCCCATGACTATGGAGGGAAGCATATAGCTATAGTTAGAAATAATTTTCTTTATAAAACGTTTTAGTTTTGTCTGAAATATTGAACTGAGTTTGACCTTTAATTACAACCATCTTGGTAATGCTTATTAATGAAATGAGTCTTATAGAAAGTTGAGTTACTTGCTAAAACCATATTTCAGTTTATACATTTTATATTTATGTATTATATATTATATTTTATATTTATATATTCTTTAGGTAAAATATCGGATCAGGACTCGAAATCGGCTCGGATTTGAGGTTAAATGATCGGTTCGGGATTGGAAGCCTAAAATACTTGGGACATTCCTATACTAAATGAATCGTAGATTACATTATAAATTCACTAACTGTCTGTTCTGCTTAATATTACCCTCTTTTTTTGCTGTTGTCCAAGCAGCAGTTTGTGTCTATAAAGAGATGAGCTGCTGTTTGTTTAATTAAAGGCAGGGTATGTGATTGTGGGAGCGCTCCTCAACAGGGCATTATAGCAAAATAAAAAGTCCCACCCCACTCCTCAATAACGCGCAGACAGCATGGTCTGGTCTGGTCTCCGCCACAGTCAACAACTCGCAGGAAAAAAGCCATTTGAACCAAAGTCACAAAATATAAGGTGATCTTACCTGTCCAGGAGAAAATCAGCAACCAACACATCGGTTAGCAAGCCCTTAGCTTCCTTTAGTTGATGCCACCGTGTAAATGTAGCAGCTCTGATGCAGATTCGGCTTTTGGAAAGCTCTTCGTCAGCTTTCTTCTTTCTCTTTGCTATTTTCACATCAGCTTTGCGTTTTCGATTCATTTTGGGAAGCTACTCTGCACTAACTTCGAACTAAATGCTTCACCAAACAAACACGTCGGCTACTGCAGCTGGCGCAATCAATTTATCTGTTGGTAAGGTAGCGTGAGCTTCCTGTTATCCTGGATGGAACGTGAAAGTTGATTGGATGAGGTTTTCCCTGGGTTTCTCGCTGTAGCAAGAATGAAAATTACTCAGGCAAGTTTAAGAACTCCTAACTTATAGGTTGCCACTGGTATATGAAGAGCATTTTGTGCACAAAAAGTGTTTTTAAATGAAATCGTATACCCTGCCTTTAATATGTGACTGCTTCTATCTGTTCTTTCTAAGGTGGAGAAAGAGAAGATCCACGACCACGAACGGCAGTGTTCCTGTGAACACCTCAACCTGCTGCTGCATTTCATAATGGGAATCAAGGTGAGTCTGGAGAGCCTCCAACCGCAGACCCTGGAAGTGGCCAGCCAGAGGTTGCAGGTGCTCCACCAGTCCCTCAGAGAGCTGGAGCTGAAGATGAGCCAGCTGGGTGGGGGCGGCCCAGCTCCCGTGCAGGGTGCATGCGCTCTCACCCTGGCCACGTCCTTCACCCCGCTGCCGAGCGCTATGGGTGCCGCCCTGGAGCTTCAGCTGCAGAGCGAGAAGACCAAGGTGGCGGAGCTGAGCCGACGCTGCCAGGAGCTGGAGCTGAAGGTGAACACATTTGAAAACATCGTCTGCGTCCTGAACCGAGAGATGGAGCGCTCCTCCACCACCATGGAGGCCTACAACCGCCAACACAGACTAGACCAGGACAAGATAGAGATTCTCAGCAACAAGGTAAGACTGACCCTAGCTAGACAGTAACTCCTCACCAGACCTGATGTATGGATCAGCTTCAAATGGACCGTTCTGCTTTTGGCAACTTTACAAAACAATGTTGCCCTGCGTTCACACGATAGGGCGAGCGATCTGAACTTGTTGAAAACAATGTAATGCATATGCCTGGCCTTTAGATGGCAGTGTGCCCCATGTATTCAGTGTTCTATGGTTACCCTCCATTACCCGGTAAAAAATTGAAGCATGGCGCAGTACGCAAGTCCAATATGCTGTGGGTGGCTGGCAGTGATGTCATCGTTTTTTAAAGTCCCTGGTCATTTATAGACAACAAAACATCAAGTGTTGTTAGAATTCTCCAAATTGGAACCTATTTTTGAAAGGTTGCGTCCCCCTCCTCATTCTCTTGGAAACGAGAGGCAGAATCGCAGAGAAAAGCCTCCTTTTTGCTGAAAAACTTTGTGTAAACCGCTCCTTAGTAGAGCCAGTCATACACTGAGCTCAGCTCTAACCTTACGGTGCGTTCACACCATAGACTGTATAAAACAATGGACTAACCTTCCGGTACGTCCCCCATAGGTTTCTGAATAGCAAAAATGAGGCCAAGATGGGCAAAGAGGTGGAGCTGAGAGTGGCGCTGTGAGGCTGGGGGCGGAGGGTTAACGCTCCGAGCCGACATAGCTACAAGCTAGTCAGAAGCTAGTCGGGAGCTAACTGAAGCTAACGTAGGCTGCAGCCAGTTTCAGCCAGAAGACCCTGGTTAAGAGACTTTTACCCTGTTTTTCAACAACGATCCCTTTAGACGCAGAAACATCTCGAGTAGAGAAAACATATCGATACGGCCTGATATTGTGTTATTTCCATTACCATCGGAGGAGGGTGAGGACTTAGTCGGCTTATCTTAACAACACACCCAGCTAAAAGTAGTCACAAAGTCATCATGAAAATTCAGATCCCCTAAAAAAAATAAAAGGCTTTTGACTCACCTCACATCAGACATCCATTAGTTCATGCCTCCATCTGCTGAACTGTTCCTCACACCAGTACTGATCTGACCAGATATCATCCAGTCTGTCTAGAGTCCAACTCTGTAGTCTTCCAGCCTGATGTAACCGTCGCCCGCTCTTGAGTCTCGAGGTGCTCTACCTGACCGGGTCTGCCGCGGCGTCCCGGTCCTGCCGACGTTGCTGCTCTGCTGCTACCCGACCGATCGCCTGCTCCAACTCGCACGTTGAAAGAGATAAAAACTCAAACCAGAACAGCATTCCTCTCGGCCACCTGACAGAACCCCCCCACAGCTGGTTAAGCTTCAGCCGGTATAAAGCCTCCCCCAAAGCAGAAACTTCTTGGACGGTCTGTTACTGTAATCAACACCACAGCAAGCCATCTTTGCCCAATAATTGCAGATTAACATCCAAAAAACTCCAGAGGCAACTGATAGTGGAGTTCAGAAACACCAAATGACTGAAGACTTTACGTTATTCCCAGGCTGTGAAGAGCTTACCCGAGCAAGCAGAGGGGGACAGCAGACTACGGAGCAGCTATTAGCTACAGTTAGCCATCATTAGCTACCAACGTTAGCCTAGATGGAGCTGTCAATCGAAGGGACACGCCCCTAATGATGCATAATTTCAAAATTAAATTACAAATAAACGGAGGAGTTAGAAAAAAAATTCACCCCCCTCAGAGTTGTCATGACGATAAACCTGAACTATCTGACCTAAAATGGTTTTCTGAACCAGGCTGTAAACATGTTTATTTTTGCTGTAAAGTTTGCCTTTTTAACATGGGAGTCAATGGGAAGTTGCTCCTTTTTGCAGCCAGCTCCTAGTGGATGAGGGCTGAACTGCAATATTTGTCACTTCCGCGTTGGCTTCACATTCTGCGGGCAGAGTTTGCCCCTTGGTTCACACCGAACGTGTTTGAAGCATCGTGGGTGTCAGGTTCACATGGAAAGTCAATGTAGAAGTGCACTGACACCGTGAGGGGGTCCTACATCGCATCAGAGGCAGATTTCATCGTGAAAACGCTTTTCTGCCTCATTCGTGAGTCAGGTTCACGTGAATGAGGTATTTGATGCACGTCAGGAAATGTGGTGCATTTTGTGCATTTGCGTGTGACCAGCGTTTTTGTGTCTATCTCTGAAATAGAAAAATCTGAACTTTGCCATCAATTCGCGCCACATCAACCAATCAGGAACCTAGTGATGTGGTGTCCGTGATGCTGTGACTGACGGGGTGAACACTAATAAACACCGTGGCTAATTACCCCGAGCTAGATGACACCAGCTGTTTTCTATAAAAAGAAAGGAATAACAACAACCATTATAAAGAGGTTAAACTATTTTAACAGGAAAACTCTTAAAAGGCTCTTAAAAGAGCCGTTGTAGCCATGCAGGCCCCACTCTCTCCGCCGAGAAATGAGCCATGAACAGCTTCCTCACCCAAACAGCCTCTCCGGAGGACTAAACACGATCCAGGCCTGGTAATGGCTAAACCACAGCACGTCTCACACTTCTACTAACCGCAGACAGATGGTCTGTCTCTCAGCACAGTAGTTGGTGTCTTGGCGGGCGAAGCTTGAAAACAGCTCCTCAAACTAGATGGGTAGGCCAGGTTCTCCGATGTGGTGAGGGGCCGGTTTCGTGGATCGATCCGCCACAGCTCGACTGGGTCCCCCACTGGAGCAGTCCCAGGTCCGCCTGGAGACCAGGCCGAACAGGTGACGCGGTCAACCAGCAGACTAATGTCCCCCGGTAGCCACGCCTGCACATGCTGGGATCGACAAAGAGGGCCCCTCGCTCCCAGAGGGTTGGGAGAAGGAGGGAGAGGAAAATGAGGAGGAGGCCCGCAGACTGCTATGGAGCGGTCCCAGTCAGGGTCCTCTCAAAAATTGTATATTTCTGGCTTGACACGCATCATAATTGCATATTACGAAGAATGTCCTGTTCGCTTTGGACCTGCGTCGAGGTGCGAATGTTTAAGCGTCCAACAATGGGAGTGCAGCGCCATTCTGACTATTTGCTGTGAAGGCATCGTTAGAAAGGTCAAGCTCTTCTCAATGGGGTGTCTCCTCAGGAATTTTTTCTGAAATCGACATTACCTTAAGTATCATTAAGTTGATGAAAAAGTTATTTAAAGGTGGCAAAGTAGCTCAAGCCAAGTCCTCATTTCCATGATACATACTTTAAATTTGATTTAGGACTTGACTTTGACTGAGACACCCTTAATAATGAATAACCAAAATCGGAGGAGTCTGTAATAGTTTAAGGCCTCAATATTTGTTTGTTGTGAGGAAGTACTTTCTGCGCCCCAGTTTTTGGCCAGTGAGTCAAAAAGTTTGGACACCTCTGATCCATAATGTATCATGTATAGTGTATATATAGTGTATAGTGTATATATAGTATACATACATGTATATATAGTGTATATATAGTATCTATAGTGTTTATATAGTGTGTCTAGCTACACACACCCACACACATACAGTTACCACTTGGCCTGGCCTGTCCAGTCAGGTGGAGGGTCATGTCTTGAGTCCTTAGTCCTACCAGTCTGACATGATGAGTTGAATCACTTTCTTTAGAACCTCAGCCTGTTTTAAACTTCTCCAGAACCTCCTCCCTGACCTTTCTGCTACTTTCCTTGGTCTTCATGATGCTGTTTGTTCACTAATATTTTCTTTCCACCCATTACATGTTGACACTGTTCAGCTGACTGTCTGTAGATAAAATGCTCTCATTCCTTTTGTGCTTTACTGCAGGTTCGTCAACTGGAAAGGACAGTAAGCCTGAGAGACCTGTCCATCGTGGAGATGGAGGGGAAGATGAGGGAGATGTCTGCAGCCACCTACGATGGCGTCTTTGTCTGGAAGATCTCTGATTTCACCAAGAAGAGGCAGGATGCTGTGGCTGGCCGCGCTCCTGCTATGTTCTCTCCTGGTAAGCATTCCGTACAGACATGCTCTCACCAAGTGGTTCTTGCCTGGAATAACCACGATTTAACACTTGGTTGTTTAACTTCATCTTCCAGCATTTTATACGAGTAAATACGGCTACAAGATGTGCTTACGGATATACCTGAATGGTGATGGGACGGGCCGTGGCACACACCTGTCTCTGTTCTTTGTGGTGATGCGAGGACACAGCGACGCACTCCTTAAGTGGCCTTTTAATCAGAAGGTAAAATGCATTGTCATCAGTGTTAGGTAAAATAATAATCGTTGTATATTTTTACCTAACAATCAGTTAAAACATTAAGCTGCTATTTGTGAACAGAATCAAACATTATTATTCATTTATACTGTAACCAAGATGTGCGGTGTTAAAGTTTTAAGCATTCAGCAGAAAAGATTCTGAACTTCTTTTTCATTCTTTAGCCAATTTACCTAAACGCTGAGGTCTACTGTCGTCAGTAAGGCCGACTGGGGTTCTCTGGGTAGAGTAGTTGGCTGTAGGTTTGATTCCAGAGTAGAAACTTTGCAGCTGGGAAAAGCGTCTCGACGGACTGACAGAATACCATCATAGTGCTGTCCATGACGCTAATATGTAATCTGGGAGCATCAGCTTTTACTGCATTAAGGAAGTTTTGACAGTGCATCACTTTTTCCACATTTTATGTTAAAGCCTTACTCCAAAACGGATCAGATGATTTTTTTCTTCAAAATTCTAAACAAAAAACACCATAATGAGAACAAGAATACCAATTTTTCTCAGATTTTTGCAAATTGATTAAAAAAAACTGAAATCACATGTACATAAGTATTCACAGCCTTCGGTCAATACTTGTTGACGAACCTTTGGCAGCATTTATAGCCTCAGGTCTTTTTTTTAATAGGATGCCACAAGCTTGGTCCACCCGTCTTTGGGAAGTTTCAATCATTCCTCTTTGCAGAACATCTTAAACTCAAGGCAAGGCAAGTTTATTGGTAGAGCACAGTTCATACACAAGGCAATTCAAAGTGCTTCACAGTTGCATAAATAAAGAAAACAGATAAACAGAAAAAAAAACTTGAACTTAAAAAATAATGAATTACAATAAAACGCAAGAGTGCAGATAAAATACTTTCAATTGTCATATGCACGGGTAAAAAGAACTGTTTTCAGCCTGGATTTAAACATTGTTAGAGTTGAGGTTTGTCTCACATCTTCATGAAGACTGTTCCTGATTTTAGCTGCCTGAAACTGAAATGCAGCCTCATCGTGTTTATTGTTGACACTGGGAACCACCAGGAGACCCCTCCCTGAAGTTCTCAGGGCCCGAGATGGTTCATATGTCTCTGACATGTCTCTTGTAGGCAACACCCCACACCACATCCAAAACTCCATAGACTTTGTGAACAAAGTCCGGAATCTAAAAATGGATCCAGATGAGACAATGGTTTCCTATGACGTGACTTCATTGTTCACCTATATTCCTACCATGGAGGCTTTGGTCACAGTAAGAGAACGACTTACACAGGACAACTCCCTCCAAAACAGAACAAAACTCAAACCAGAACACATTTGCCAACTCCTGGAATTGTGCCTGAATACCACATATTTCCAGTTCAATGGCAAGTTTTATAGACAGAAACACGGCTGTGCCATGGGCTCACCAGTTTCTCCAATTGTGGCAAATTTATACATGGAGGAGGTAGAGTGCAGAGCTTTGAACTCCTTTGAAGGAATAACACCTAGCCACTGGTTCAGATACGTAGATGACACATGGGTTAAAATCAAAACCAAAGAGGTGCAAGCTTTTACTGAACACATAAACTCAGTGGACAGAAACATCAAATTCACCAGAGAAGATGTCAAAGACAATAGTTTGCCCTTTTTAGATTGTGTCGTCCAGAGGAGAAAGGACAGAAGGCTCCACATTGGGGTATACAGAAAACCCACACACACAGACCAATACCTACTTTTTGACTCACACCACCCACTGGAACACAAGCTTAGTGTTATCAGGACCCTGCAACACAGAGCTGATAACATACCCACCAGCTCACAGGCCCAAGGGGAAGAACGCAAGCACGTGAGAGACACCCTCACAACTTGTGGTTACCCCAGCTGGACTTTTGTGAAAACTGCAGCTAGAAAGAAAGCCAACAAAGTGGTTGAAAAAGAAAACAAACGAAACAATGTAGTCATTCCATATGTGTCTGGGATTTCTGAAAAACTCAGGAGGATTTTTAACAAACACAGTATCCCTGTGTATTTCAAACCCAGCAACACACTCAGACAGAGACTAGTACATCCCAAGGACAGAACACCACACACACACAAAAGCAACCTGGTGTATGCAATCCAATGCAATGAAGAATGCAAGGACCTCTACATTGGTGAAACCAAACAACCACTGTACAAACGCATGGCCCAACACAGGAGAGCTAACTCCTCAGGCATGGACTCTGCTGTTCATTTACATCTCAAGGAGAAAGCCCACTCCTTTGAGGACAGCAATGTCCAGATATTAGACAGAGAGGACAGATGGTTTGAAAGAGGAGTAAAAGAAGCCATCTATGTAAAAGTAGAGAAACCATCGCTAAACAGAGGAGGAGGCCTGAGACATCACCTATCTCCAATTTACAATGCTGCACTTTCATCCCTCCCTAGAAGACTCAAACAAATTAGCCTCTAATAACAGAAACAACTGTGACTCCAACGACTGTCGTTATAACACAATAGGGCACTAATGAAGCCGAAACCTAACCTCCACCAATAGGCGGCACGCCAACGACCGTCGTTAAGACATGGAGCACAAAGGATCCAATGACATAATGATTCTTGTTCAAGAGGTTAAATAGCTGAGTCTCCACACCAGTTAGTTGGACCAGTCCCAGCCTGGTCAGCGGCGAGCATGAACTGATGAAGCCTCTTGGATAAGAGGTGAAACGTCTTCCAAGACAAATTACCAAGTCCAGTTGCGTTTGATTGAAATTTCCTTGAGATAACCATGACCTGGATGAATGAGAATATTCACAGACTTTGGTGCCAAACATGAAAAGACTGGTACACAAGCAGAGCTGTTTTAAATTCTATTCTGAGCGACAGGAAGCCAGTGCAGAAAAGAAAGCTAAATGGATACTTGTTTTAGAGAAGTCCAGAGGGAGCAAAGGAGCCATGTGTGCTAATCACAGTGACTTTATGATGCAGAAGCCGAGGACTCATTCTGCATCTCTTAGATTAGGAATGCACCGATGCTGCTATCAGGGCCGATGCTGTTCTAATGTACTCATATCAGTATCAGTTAAAGTAAACCCATACCATGAACTGATAATTAAAATGTTAAAATGCTTAAATAATTTCACAGAATTTTTTTATTTATTTACTGAAATTCTAGTTTTGTCATCATTCTTATTAACATTTCTTTTTATCTAATTCACCATAATTTGTTATAACGAGCAGTGAAGAAAATAAAACTTCCAATCTTCCAATGCATTGCTATTTTTTGTTTGGTAGAATTATCGGCAGCGGTACTTGGTATCGGCAAGTACTCAGATCTAAGTATCGGTATTGTATCGGTTTGAAAAAAGTGGTATCGTTGCATCCCTGTCTTAGATTTTTATTAGGTCATACATTCCTATTAATTGAATTCATACCAACTTAGTCTTAACTGAATGAGTCATTCCTATTAAAGAATGAGTCACTCCTGCAGCATGGGTCACTCGTAATTCAGATTAGGTTACTCGTACTGCATTTAATATGTCTACAAATGGTAACTGATTTCATTCATTTAAATTAATTTGAAAGTAAGTGCAGTAAAATCCTGTGATCAAGATTAGTCAATCAAGATTAGGAACTGGGTCTGAATTTGTAAATCACTAAACACCAGTTACTAACTTTTAGATATTTTAAAGTTGAACTGAGATATGATGGAACCATGTTGGTTACCAATAAGATTATTTGGCACCATCCTGCTACAAAACCTCACTTGTAGTTAGGGCTCTATCCAAGAAACAAATCGTCCTACAAATAGTCTCATTTAGCCTGGGGGTTCAAGTAGGGCTGAACGATTAATTACATATGCAATTAAATCGCAATTTTAGTAAAATGCGATTTCCTAATCGCAAAGGCTGTGATTTGACTTGATGTAAACATATCTGGTGAAGTCATGTGACTTGCAAACAGCTCAAACAATGCAGGGAGAGAAGGAAACGCTGCACTTTAACCAGTTATAAAATGACCTAAAGCTTAACAGAATCCAATGCTACACAATATTTGGTACCAAAGAGGATCAGTACATCAGTTGTAAGAAATTATATCTGCTATGAAAACGTTGATGCTGCGCAACGCCAGGTATTATGCAGAACCCGTCTTGGTATTGTTGCTGCCTCACGAGGTAGGCTACAGTACGAACCTTTATCAACACCTAAAAACATCACACCACCATATATGAGAGTTGCACGGCTAAACTGACCGCCACCAGTGTTTCAATTTCCAGTAAACAAACTTCGAGGCGACAGGGATCGAGCTGTTTGAAAGAATCGCACACTGAAATAATTCGTGCTATAACGGGTTTTATAGCCAAAAGTATGCTTTGATAAGCATGATGAATAAGCTAGGATTCAATCTCACACACACAGAAACTTAAAGCCGCACCGAAAACAGCGGAGTATTTTGCAACAACTGACCTGGGATCAAACCGCTCTACGGAGCCATACCAGAGTCTGAAAGTGCATTAGATCGATGGAGAATTAAAAATCAGAGCTTGTTATTCAAGCATCTTTCTTCCCGGATAACCACACAGAGAAAAACATTGCAGCCGGAGGGAATTATTAGCTGGGATCAAAAGGAAGAAAACCTTGATTGCAGAACGACGCTGATGACCATCAAGTTTAATGATTAAAAGTAGATAAAGTTGTTAATATTTGCCTTTGTCTTAAAATAAGTCTATCTTATGGAATAGATTATTTTCCAGAATCGTTCAGCCCTAGGTTCAAGAAAAGGTTCCACAAAACCAGGTTGTGTCACCATCTCGATTTTGTACCGAAATCAATAGAAATTCTGTTACAACCTTGTGCATCAAAATCCAAAAGAGGATCGCGATCACCTCCTCCTCAGATGTTTACTGTGCGTCCCACTCGGGACTCCGTAGCAACAGTTAGCAGGCTTCCGTCTATTTACTCAGATTTCCTCATCACAAAGAACCACACTTCTGGTCCTCTCATTATTATTACTAGTTATTACCCAGAAAATGGGAACCTACTAACCGCTAAGATAACTAACAAACACACACACCTTGAGAATATTCAGCTTCTTTATCCACACACGTTGAATCTTCTGTGATTGTTCCACAAATTTTCAACAGTATTCTTTTTCTGGTTCTGGAAGTTTCCTTCTCTCCTAACAAGCTGGTTGTGATGGATTAAAGAGTTTTATGGAGAAAAACCAAATGTTGCTGGTGGGTCAACCTGAGAGATAGCAGTCCAAGTTAATAAAGGCTAAAAATATATCTTTTAATAAAACCAACAACTATTCCGATATTTTTTAGCTCTAAAATGAGCCAAGTCATTTTAGAACAGAGTTCCACTTATATACTTCCTTATAATCGATGCTGTGTAAATGTTTGGAGACTCAGTAGCTTTAAGGAGCGGTTTGTTTTGTTAGAGCTCACTCACGAACGCACAGAAACAACAGCTGAGTCAGTCCCTTCCTGGACAATTTACAGATTTGCAGGCATGACTGCAACTAAGGTAACAAATGTTACTTTTGTGTAAAAACCAGGTTGTGTCACCATCTCGATTTTGTACCGAAAGCAATCGAAATTCTGTTACAACCTTGTGCATCAAAATCCAAAAGAGGATCGCGATCACCTCCTCCTCAGATGTTTACTGTGCGTCCCACTCGGGACTCCGTAGCAACAGTTAGCAGGCTTCCGTCTATTTACTCAGATTTCCTCATCACAAAGAACCACACATTGCATTTTCCCTAACAACTAACTGTCACCAGTTCTCCTACAACTCACAACACCTGGTAACGTTTTAACTGCCTGTATCACATCCCCCGTGATCAGGGCGCACGTTTACAGAGTACATTAGCTAACACTGGCAAGTAGCTATTATTAAAGCTACAGCTCGACCACGGCTAGGATAGATGAAGCAGCGGGACCAGAACTAAAGTCGCTCCTTCTCTCAAATCCCCTATGAGGACATTTTGATTTCCTGGTGAGTTAAGTCCACATTCACATTGTAAACAAGAGGACCACTGTTAGCTGCATTTTGCTTGGTCCAATGAGCATCTGGACTGCAGCATTGCGTCCCCACTCTTTTTTTCTGCTGTAACTATAAAGAATCACTAGATGACAGCCACTCTAATATTTAAACAAGACTTTTACACATTTATTGTAAATAAATTATTTCAATTTGACCATTAATGCATAATACATTACACAAGAATAATAAAAATTGCATCACTTTTGTCTTCTAAAATAAAATTTGCTGTACAAAATGTAATGAATAAAACCAATGCTCATAGAATAGTCTAAAAATGACATAGGTCTTTGTACTGGAAAAAAAATAAAAAATAAAATAAAATTCGAGAATCAAATCGAATCGTGACCCTAACATCGAAAATGAAATTGAGGATTTGGAGAATCGTGACACCCCTACAGAAAACTGAAAGCACTGAACCTAAAACTGGGATTCAGCTCCAGTTAAATGCTGTTGGATCATTCTTCTCTGCACAGGTTACCCTCATGCTGTTGGACCAGAACAACAGGGAGCACATCATCGACGCCTTCCGGCCTGACATCTCGTCCTCGTCCTTCCAGAGGCCCGTCAGCGACATGAACATCGCCAGTGGCTGCCCACTCTTCTGCCCTCTTTCCAAGCTTGACTCTAAAAACTCCTACATACGTGATGACACCATTTTCATTAAGGCGCTTGTAGACCTCACTGGGCTCTAGAGAAAATGTGAGAGCAGAAGTCCAACTTTCCCTTTTGTTGCAACTAACCTGTTTCATCAGCCGGCCTTTTCATCAGTAAGCGGCATCTCTCTATGGAGTGTCCAAACATTTTGGTTCTGGGATTAGTTGTTGGTGACGATATGCAAAATTTCCGTATTTTGTTTGTTGGCAGTTCAAGTTCTTCAGTCTCCTTTTACCAATCAAAATGAGCTTTTATGCATCAAAATCATGACTATTCACCAAAGTGACTGGAAACTTAAACACAGCGTTTTTACTAACCAAGGCATTCCAACAACTGTGTAGTGTAATATGTGTGAAGCAACCCAGCTCTGAGCCTGTCATTGATCCGTCGTGAACATCTTCTAGCCTCTGGTGCGTTAGAAGGAGCTCATCGTTAAGGTTTAAAGAAAGCTTTCCTGTAGGCACTAGCTAAATCTCTCATTATTATTACTAGTTATTACCCAGAAAATGGGAACCTACTAACCGCTAAGATAACTAACAAACACACACACCTTGAGAATATTCAGCTTCTTTATCCACACACGTTGAATCTTCTGTGATTGTTCCACAAATTTTCAACAGTATTCTTTTTCTGGTTCTGGAAGTTTCCTTCTCTCCTAACAAGCTGGTTGTGATGGATTAAAGAGTTTTATGGAGAAAAACCAAATGTTGCTGGTGGGTCAACCTGAGAGCTAGCAGTCCAAGTTAATAAAGGCTAAAAAAATATCTTTTAATAAAACCAACAACTATTCCGATATTTTTTAGCTCTAAAATGAGCCAAGTCATTTTAGAACAGAGTTCCACTTATATACTTCCTTATAATCGATGCTGTGTAAATGTTTGGAGACTCAGTAGCTTTAAGGAGCGGTTTGTTTTGTTAGAGCTCACTCACGAACGCACAGAAACAACAGCTGAGTCAGTCCCTTCCTGGACAATTTACAGATTTGCAGGCATGACTGCAACTAAGGTAACAAATGTTACTTTTGTGTAAGTTTAATTGTGGTCTGGGCTGTTTTTGCTGGTGCTAAAAGCTGATCTCTTCTTAAGCTCTGTGGAATCCATCCTTCAAAAGTTACCTCTCACTCCGCGGCTGTTTATGATGCAGATAGCTAACGCAACACCTGAAATTCAACATTTTTATATATTAATTTGTGGTTAAACGTATGTATAGTTACTTTGAGTACCAGGCTGCTGCAGTCTCAGCATTACTCCTGCTTCAACATGGGGTTGGTTGGTTGGTTGGTGACAGCTTCCATAATGTCCTGGCAGCAGGTTGGCTGAAACACACCCTGTTTTATATGCTACTCTGTCTGACTTAACATATACCGCTACTGTGTTTTAATTAATTCAATTCACTTTTCTTTTTTTTTTACCCTTCGTACTCTCTGTTTTAGTATGACTTGTTGAAAATGTGGTACCCAAAATATTTCAAAAGTCATTCCAAAGGTGGTGAGATCTAATGACTGGGATTTCAGCTGTCCACTCGCTAAAAGCCGGGGATTTCTGAGCACCTCACAGAGCTGGCCCTGTGACACAGACAGAGCTGAATCAGCACAGTCAGGGTAAACCCAGTTCCATTCAACGTTGCATCACAACGAAAACAGACCGTGCTCTTTACATTTCGGCTGCACAAACGCAATTGAAACACCAAAATGAATCCCCCAGAAGTTCCATTTGAACTTTATCATTGATACACAGGCAGACCAGAGCTGCTGCTTCTACAACAGGACCCAGAGGGAGTATGTCGGCTTTCCAAACAAATCGAAAGGTGAAAAGCTTTTATAGTAACTGCCCAGAACAGATTTGGATGCTATCCAGACACTATTTCCAGCTTTTAGCACCTGTGGCAGAGTCCCAATAATGTTTCAAACCTGAAGATTAGATGAGGGCTCAGATATGCTAGATAACAGTAGTAGAACTTGATTCAGTCTGATAAGGTGTGATATTGTGGGTTGCCATGGGGATGGATGTTCATGTTGACCAATGATCTGGCTGCCATGTGGAGGAGACAGACATCCCACACGTCGTGTTGTCTCGCTCTGTACTTTACTTGGTGCTTGGCTGTTTGTCAGTGGGGTTTAGAAGCAGAAGGCTTGAAGGATTCGTCTTAATTCCACCTAGATCTGCGTACATTTGTTTTAGAGAAAGGACTGTATGTCTCAAAGGTACTGATTTGTGACAGCACAGAGGAGTAGATTCAGTTCAGTCAGAGCTATAGATCAGCCACTCTTACTGTTGTGTGCTGTCTAACATAATTCTCCGTTTATATTTCTTTAATACTGCTGGTAATAACAGAGGTGCTTTTGCAGCTTTGCTCACAGCGGTGTCAGAATTTCTCACCTACTTACTGTTAAATAACACCGATGTGTCTGGCTCGGCTGTTTTATGTTCTTTGCGATTGATTTTTTTGATGAATCCCAGAAATTCTCCCTGCATGATTTCAGCTGCCAACATTTCTCTGTGTGCTTTCAGTTCCTTTTGTCTCTTACTGTTAATTGCTATTTTAGTTCATTGAAGTAGCAACATTGATGCCTGCAGCAATTTCTGGACCTGCTTGTACAGCAGAGAACCATATGAAAAAGTAGGTGCAACAGCGGCTTCACCTCTCAGCCATTTCTTAGACTGCTAGGTTGGATTAACCAGTGAAATGAATGTTCCTCTCTGTACAGTTAGACACTAAACAGCTGCTAGGATGAAGAAACTTCACCAAACCAACGCTAATGTGTAGCTGTGTGTGCTTGAAATGACCTGAACTGATAGTTTGTATGCTTGTTGTGGGGTTCTGCTGGGAGTTTATGAGCAGTAAGTATCTTACCAATAGAAGGAAGCTAACCTCTGATCAGAGCAAAGCCAGGGACAAAGTGGATTTCCATCTTGAGACCTGCGGTCCATAACAAGAACTTTCCACAGTGAACGTCTATAAGTATTGAACATCTGTCTGAGTCTCAGTTCTTCAGCAGCATCCCCACAGCATGATGCTGCCACCACCACATTCAGTATTAGTGTCTTCTTGGTATATGGAAAACTGGACTTCTGACAAGTTGACTGAAATCAACACTTGTCCACAAACACCAGACAGTTGTTTAATCAAAAACGTTTTTCCACCTGAGCTGGGGATCTCAGAAGCTCCTCCAGAGTAACCATGGGTCTTCTCGCTGCTTTTCTCATTAATACTTTCGCTGACTCCTGTCTGTCAAGTTAAATGGACAACCCTGACCATCACAGGTATACCTCCGTCCTCTCTCTGTCCAGATGATGGATTAAACCGAGCTCTTTGTTGTTCAGAGTTTAGGATGATGTTGTAGAACCCAACCCTGCTTTAGACTGGACCAGAACCTCCTCCCTGACCTGCTGCTGGGTTCTTTGGTCTCCATGATGCTGTTTCTAAAGAACCTCTGAGGAAGGACCAGAACAGCTGCCGTTAGATTGAGATTAAACTCCACACAGATGGGGTCGGGTTGCTAATAGATTACTGATGAAGGCAGTTGGTTCCACTAAATTGTATTTAAGGGGTTCTGAGTTAAAGGAGCTACAAACATCAAACAGAAGCCATTTTTCAGTCTATTTCTGGCAAAAATAACAAAATGAATAAAGCCATATATTATTTTCTTTCCACTTAACTATTCTGCCAGACTTTGTGTTCAGATAAATCACATTGACGTTAGTAATGTGACTGTAGAAGTTGAACGGGTATTAACCCATTAACCCGAGGCTGTACGTGAGAAACACTGCGGACCCTGACCATAAAGAATGAAACAAATATTGTTCACTCTTATCCTCTCCTGTATTCTGCAGTTTTTACACTGATTTTCTTTAGTAATCTGTGCTATCTGCTCGTTTTGTACCCTGACTGACAACAAGTATGTCACACAGTGATGGTGGACTGGAAGGTATGGTGGGGCAAAAAGGTATTTAGTCAACCACCCAATTGTGCAAGTTCTCTCAGTTAAAAAGATGAGCGAGGTCTTTAATTTCCATCACAGGCATAACTCAGCTATGAGAAACTAAATGAGAAAAAAAAATCCATAACTTCACATGGTCTGGTTTTTAAATAATTTATTAGAAAATTATGGTAATTGCTTCTCATTTTGTCTCTCATAGTTGAGGTATACCTGTGATGGAAATTAAAGAGATTTCTTTTTAAGTGTGAGAACTTAAACAATTGGTGGCTGACTAAATACTTGTTGCCCCACTGTAGGATCTAAGCCTCAGCAGTCATTTTTTTGCCTGTGGTTACACTAAATATAGATGGATGGGGAGTTATGGGCGACTGTGGCTCAGGAGTTCAAGCCCCGGCTCTGACTGTCTCAGTCGTTGTGTCCTTGGCAACTTCACCCGTTGCCTACAGGTGGTGGTCAGAGGGCCTGGTGGTCCCAGTGTCCGGCAGCCTAGTCTCTGTTAGTGCGCCCAGGGCAGCTGTGGCTACAACGTAGCTTAGCATCATCCTCAGTGTGTGAATGTGTGTGTGAATGGGTGGATGACTGAATGTAGTGTAAGGCGCTTTGGGATCTGTAGGGCCTGAGTAAAGCGCTATACAAATGCAGGCCATTTTCCCATTTGCTGATGGGCTATAACAGCTCACATTCCCTCTGAACTATCCCTTTATTTAAAAACAAATCTGATAGTTCATAAAGTTATAAACATGTAAAAGATGCAAACTTTGACAGAAAGAAGAAAGGGACAGAGAGAAAGTAAAGCAAAAGTAAGCAGAAAGATGACTTCAGAGAACCAGAACAAATCTAAACTGTAGGCTGAGATTAACAGATATTATCTGGTCTTGATAATATTCAGTTATTTAAAGCTTTTCTATTTTCATGTGGAGACATGTTTTTGTTGAGCTGAATCACATTTGTTTCAAAGTTCTACAAACACTGATTCTTTGGGAAGGGAAAAGAGCAGAGAGTGAGTTGAGGAAGTTTCACCAATCTTTATGCCGTCTCACATCGTCAGACTAATTTTAATATCTCACCAAGATAACCTGGGTAAATACATGAAAGCAGCTTTCCAATGATGAGTTCATTTTTTGAGGCTCAGGCTAACTGTACCCCCCTGAAACAGGTGGAGCCATCATGGTTATTATCTGTTTAAGGTCACATCACAGCAGCTCAGTCAGATTTAGTCAGAAACTTTGACTAGGCCACTTGGAGGGTTACCAAAGCTGATTCTTGTTCTGTGTAACCTATGTGTGCTTGAGCTTCAAGGGTTTGTTGCATTACGTTTAGGTTACTCACCCAGACAAGTTAGGAGCCACTTGGAGTCCTTCAGAAGAAGTTTATATCCAGTCGCAATCAGCATATATCCATATAATGGGAGTTAATAGAGCAACCAAAATGGAACCTCTAAATAAGGCTTTATATGACACAAAACTCCTTCATTTCATTTTTATGACAAATCCCTAGCACTATTCCCCTGTGAGCTCTGAGCATCTTGGTGGTTAATCAGTGTTCATTGATGATTTTATGTTCACGTTGGTTTGGATGGTTTTTTTCCCTAATAAAAAAAAAATCATTGGAAAACTGTATATTGTACTTAATCACATTATTATTGTTTGAGATTAAAATTAGTATGACAAATGTGAAACATTTAAGTGGAACAGAAAGTTAAAACAGGTCATCTGTGAGGAGGCCAACACTTTGTCACATCACTGTAGCAAAGGAAAACCATGAATGATTCCCCTTCTTTTATCGACCTCTCCACTTTACTAGAAAAAGAAGTGCCTGTATTTCTGTTGTATATTCATGAGTACCCTTAAATCTAAACATAGCAGTATATTATGAGACTTCTCCATTTACATTTTAGGACATTTTATCCTCAGAATGGTCTTTTATTTTTAAATGCATTTACTACATGCTCTAAAATGTCTTGTGACCCAGAATGTTTTCTTTGCATCCAGATAACGGTGAATGTGAGGAGTGCCACTGAGTGTTGCTGAGGTCAGAAGCGGATCAACCAGCAGCTTTTAAACCTCTCAGCAGATCCTGATCCGTCTCTGTGCATGAGAAGTTTCAGGAGATGCATATATCAAGCCTGGTTCCCTTTACTGGCCAGCTTTTTAGTTCCTTCCTATGATTTCACTATTATATATTATACAACATATGAGGGTGACCCTGTTTTATATCTGAGGGGAGTCATAAAGCTAAACATATCTAAATATTATATACATAATCTTTATAACTGAGAGGTTTAAAAACCATATGGCTGATTTTTGTGTAGTTGCCTCTCTAATCTGACCTCAGCTTGTTGCATTCTGTTTTTTTCTTTCTGAAACATATATCTGTTTCTCTTCTTGTGAGTGTTTTTGCACGTATAGTGGTCTACATTTTGCACGTCCAGCAGCCTCAGATGAAGCTGTTTCTTCCTGCCTACAGTGTGTTCTGGTTGTAGCACCACGCGGACGCTCAGTCTGACCTTCTCTGGTAAAAAAGCTGATGTGAGCCTGGACTTCTGATTTGTTTACAACAAAAGGGCTTCTCATTTCATTGGCATCGTCACACGCAGTCTGCGTTGCATCTGCTTCGAGGCAGAACAGATCTCCACAGTGATGTTGTATTTAAGCAGGCTGATGGTCCCGAGTATCGGCGGTACTGACCTGTAGGAAGCGCCACACTGCCTCACTGTTCTGCAACAGAATAAACAGCGTTTTGATAAGTACCGCTTCACAAACTGAAACTAGTCACTTTGCTTTCCCTCCCCTCTGTTCCTGTGGATCTGGATTCCTCTAAAGGCCTTGCTGAGATTAGGATGAAGAGCCTTCATCTGTAGCGGTGACATCAGGCGTACGTGTTCTTTCTGCTGCATTCTGTGGATAAAAAGTTGTGTGTTAGTAACTCTTTGTACACAAGAAATTTTGTTCATATTTGTATTTTGATTTAATAAAGATTTTAAAATGCCCTTTATGCAAAGACGTTCCGTTTTGTCGTTTATACAGGTGGAGTTCAATAAATTGGAATATCATAAAAAAATGATTTTAATTGAATTCTAAGTGAAACATGCTATATGGATCCATGAAACACACAGTCATATAGTTCAGGTGTTTTCTGTTCATTAGAAATGACAGATGATGACAACCCTAAACTCCGCCTCTCTCAGGTTATATGAGATGAATCAAACTGATTTTAATACAGAAATGTGGGCCTACTGAGACCCGTCCATGTAGTGTTCATTGTCTGTCCTCAGTCCTTGGTCTGAATGACTGCATCAACGCAGTGTCTCAAGGAGGAGATCAGCCTGTTGTTCTGCTGAGGTTCTAGAGGCCCAGGTTGCTTGAATAGCACCTTCACCATTGCCTCTGGTGTCTCATCTTCCTCTTGACTTCATAGATTCTCTGTTGGGTTCTGGTCAGACCCGTTTGCCTACAAACCACAGTACAACCAGAGTCACTGAACCAGCTTCTGGTACCTTCAGCAGCGTGGGTCGGTACCATGTCCTGCTCTTCATAAAACGTCTTAGCAGGAGGAAGTACTCTAAAATGTCCTGGTAGAAGGCTGTGTTTACTGCGGACCTTTGAGAACCCAATAAACCAAAACCAACAGAGGGTATGGTAGTCCAGATCACCACTGACTGGAGAAACTTCACACTCGACCTCCCGCAACATGCATTCTGGTCCTCCAGACTTTGACACCTTGATTTCCAGATTAACTACAAACTTACAACACAAAGTAGAGTTCACTGAGTACCGGTCCAGTATTTCTCCTTAGACCAGGTAAGATGCTTCTAACGTCTCTGAAACAGTTGCAGCCCATGTCCCAGATCCTCCTGAACCCCCCCCCCCCTCCCCCGTATTACAGACCTTTTTCTGCCACTCCTCTTCTTTCCACACATTAACATGTCTGGATAAAGCTATCTGGACGGCCAGCTTCTTCAGCAGTGGCGTCCCGTCCCTACGGAGGGGGTCGGTCCTGATTAGATAAGCCATACTGAATTATATGCACAATTGGATCATATTCAAATTTATTGACACGCAGTAAATATATTCCGACGTGTACTTTGGCTTTTGGCCACATGAGGGCGCACTGTACACGCTTACAAAGCACCAGTATGCTGACACAAGTCATGACCCAATCAGAGGAGGACCTGTACCTGCTCCTATGATGGAAAAATATCAGACAAGATGTTTCAGAAAGAGTTAGAAGTTTAGCCAACAATAAACATGTTTCTAATTTAATCAGACAAAGAAAAAAGTAATATGAAACAACTCCCCAGTTATACCAATTATATTCCAGTCAGGGTTTAAAACATCAGTCATTAGACTGACCTGGTTTGGTTTTAAAATTGTTGCAGAAAAGTAGACATGTCACAGATATTTTCAGTTGTTTGTCAAATATAAACCTGTAGATGGAAAAAAAAATTGCCAAAAGAAAGTATGACTCGGGGTCCAGAGGGTTAAAAACCGGATCCTAAAGTGTTTGGTAACATGTTTATTGAATGCTTCAGGCAGAGTCTGTTAAACCATTTTGGTCAGCTCTGGGTTTATGATGAACACTTTTTGGTTTCAGTTTACCAATGAACACAATCCTATCAGTGTTAAAATATTTCTGGTATTGATCCTCTCAGCATCATATCCTGATAGTGATAATAGTGGGACATTTGTTCTTGAAATTATTTCCATTATGGGTTAGGAATGGTCATCTCCAACAAAATATGCAGCTTTCATTTGCATTAAAATGGCCTCATGTGCAGAAAACTGAAAGTTTCCTGCCTTATGTAAATGGAGGGGGGGAGAGGGGGGTCCTCAGTGTTCTCTCCTATGGGCGCCCTGGGTCTGTGCCTTGGCTGCTGCTGTTGATGCAGAGGGCTCCTTTGATCTGTACTTGGCCCATTGTCCTTGTTTAGTGTTGCTTTTAAGTGCATGTGTCATGAGAGTTGGTCGGGGGGTATTACTGTGCTCTAGCTTTTAATTCTGGGCGGAGGGATGGAAATACGGTTTATGTGGGGTCATTTTATTCTGTTAAGCCCTTTTAGATGCAATTTTTTTACAAGAAGCACTTTATAAGTAAAGTTTGATATGATTAGAACAAAAGACAAAAAACAAACAAACAACAATTATCATTACAGTTAAGCACTTCAGATGGTCACGACATAAGGAACGATAGGTGGTGATGGTGTGTCTGGGGGGGATCTCCAGTGCCCGGCGTGGGAGCACAGTTATGACAGTGCACCTCTCCATCGGCTCACTGGAGTGTGCGGCGGATCAGATGATGCAATCAGGACGGTGATATTATGGAGGTGTGTGCATGCGTACATGTGTCAGTAGTGAGTCTTTTGCGTCCCCTCTCAGGCAGTCCATAGTCTATCACCTTGTGACCTTGGTTGAGCCGATAAGGGAACCCCTGGGCTCATTGTCCTCTCACTGTTGAACAAGAACCAGGATGGTCTTCTTCTGAGGAGCAGACAATAGAACTGTTTTATCAGCACTGCAGAAATTGGCAGCATGGTTGTTGATTCTAGACATTTTGAGCTAAGACTGAAATACTGCAGGAAGCCCAAAGATTAATGCCAGAAGAATGCCGGGAGATTCTGTTTCCTGATCAGTCCTACATGCTTTTGTAGTAGGTTTAGGTGTAACACTTTGGTCAAAAGAACTAGATCTCAACCCCATTGAGAAACTGTGGTTGGTTCTCAAAAAGCAGGTAAAGAAACTAAAGGCAGCCAATTCTGATTAAAGTATTAAGACATCAATGGGCCACCACGAGTCAGGATATGGTTCAATGGTTGATATCCAGCAGGTCTGAGAGTATTACAGAAGTTATTCCTGTCCTTGTCCTTCAGTATCTTAAAGAAATATGCACAGAACATGCTAAAGCACTGTTACATGGTTGCCATGGAGGAGGGACCCAAACAGTAACAAAAAACAAGCTTGGAATGACATCAGTGGAAGCTTTTTTTCTTTATTTACCAACCATGATACCAACACAGAACAATGGAAGACAGAAAGCTTAAATACAGGTGACCTAAATTGGGACAACCCATTCCAGGAGGTAAAACACTGCTACTCTCTGTGTCATGGAAGTGTTATGGATTTATTTAGTTTGATGATTCATCTGCACTTTGTAATCAACTGTGATGCACATTTACTTCATGCTGTAGAATTAGTTTGAATGTTTAGTCTTATTGAGTGACGCCTTTACCCCGAGTCATGGTCAGAGTGTTTTGATAACAATAATCCCCATCTGCTGTTACCATGAAGATGACTCTTTTACCAGGCTTTATTAAAATGTCTACCAAAGTTCACAGCTCCTAATCTGAGAGAAAGGCGCCACAAAGTCTATGGTTTTGCCTTAAGAATAGTGTATTATTAAAATAAAATAGATAGACCAAGGTTGCTGGAAATAATTTAAGCTTGTTGTTGTTAGATTGAGACGGGTCAGTATTCCGGCGTTTCTGTGTAATGATAATCTTCTCTTGTATGATCAATTCTAATCGCATTAAAACCTCCAAAAAACTTAAAGGAATCTCCCTCATTTAATTAAGAGTCTAGAATCCGATTACAGAAGCAAAAACAATATTTATATCAAATAATGCATTGACAAAAAGTACATTTACAAACCAAAGCAAGATTAAAATATTTCAATCAATCCTAATAATTACTACAAATTTAAGCAAACAAACAAATAAAAACATAATGCAAAAACACCCCTCCCCATTTCTATGTGCTATGGCACAGTCCTAAAACTAATAAGGTCTGCATAAAGCCTCTGGGGCCCAGGGAACATTTCATCTACACACACCTAAAGGGAGCTAGAACATAGTTAAGGTAAGCTATAAAAAAAAGTTAATCATTGTTCGTTAACTGTTTGCTTTTACAATTTAGTTTGAGCAATTATATACTTAAATACTAAAACTTAACAATGATCTGTTTGCCTTTTACATAAACCTTCATAAAATGGGGCCTGGGAATTCACACACACACACACAGGTGTGTTTTACCATCTTTGTGGGGGCTTCTCATTGACATAAAGCTTTCCGTAGCCCCTTACCCTTACCCTAATCATCAAAAAGGAATGCCTAACCCTGACCCTTACCCTAACCATAACCTAATTGTAACACTGACACTAAAACCACGTTTTGAGCCTCAAAAATGCCTTCAAAGTTGTGGGGACTGGGATTTTGGTCCCCACAACGGCTGTCGGTCCCCACAAGGATAGTAAATCCTGATTTTTGGTCCCCACGAAGATATATATTAAAACACATACAAACACACACACACACACATAACTAAACCAAAATAAACCCATTGAAAACTGATTGTTATGTGTTTTTACTTACATCAATCAATAAATCTATCATTTATATATATATATATATATATATATATATATATATATACATATATATATATATATAGTGCATCCGGAGCATCCGGAAAGCATTCACAGCGCTTCACTTTTTACTTTTTTTTTATGTTACAGCCTCATTCCAAAATGGATTAAATTCATTTTTCCCATGAAATTCTAAACACAACACCCCATAATGATGATGTGAAAAAAGTATCTTTGAAATTGTTGCAAATTTATTAAAAATAAAAACTTGAGAAATCACATGTACAGAAGTATTCACAGCCTTTGACGTGAAGCTCAGAATTGAGCTGAGGTTCATTCTGTTTCCACTGATCATCCTTGAGGTGTTTCAGTAGATTCATTGGAGTCCACCTGTGGTAAATTAAGTTGATTGGACAGGATTTGGAAAGGCACACACCTGTCTATATAAGCAATCCACCAATCAGGCCTGTATGGTAGAGTGGCCAGACGGAAGCTACTCCTTAGTAAAAGGCACATGGCAGCCCGCCTGGAGTTTGCTAAAAGGCACATGGCAGCCCGCCTGGAGTTTGCTAAAAAGCACTTAGGGACTCTCAGACAATGGGAAACAAAATCCTCTGGTCTGATTAGACAAAAATTGAACTCTTTGGAGTGAATGCCAGGCGTTACGTTTGGAGAAAATCAGGCACCGCTCATCATCATCCATACAGTGAAGCATGGTGGTGGCAGCATCATGCTGTGGGGATGTTTTTTCAGCAGGAACTGGAAGACTAGTCAGGATAGAGGGAAAGATGAATGCAGCAATGTACAGAGACATCCTGGATGAAAACCTGCTCCAGAGCGCTCTTGACCTCAGACTGGGGCGATGGTTCACCTTTCAGCAGGACAATGACCCTATAAGCACACAGCCAGAATATCCAAGGAGTGGCTACAGAACAACTCTGTGAATGTCCTTGAGTGGCCCAGCCAGAGGCCAGACCTAAACCCAATTGAATATCTCTGGAGAGATCTGAAAAAGGCTGTGCACCGACGCTTTCCATCCAACCTGATGGAGCTGGAGAGGTACTGCAAAGAGGAACGGGCAAAACTACCAGAAGATAGGTGTGCCAAGCTTGTGGCATCATGTTCAAAACGACTTGAGGCTGTAAATGCTGCCAAAGGTGCATCAACATAGTACTGAGCAAAGGCTGTCAATACTTTTGTACATGTGATTTATAAGGTTTTTTTATTTTCAATAAATTTGCATCTAAACATTTCTTTTTACATTGTCATTATGGGATGTTGTGTGTTGAATTTTAAGGAAAAAATGAATTTAAGCCATTTTGCTATAAGGCTGTAACATTAGAAAATGTGGAAAAGGGAAGCACTTTCCGGATGCACTGCATATATATATATATATATATATATATATATATATATATATATATATATATATATATATATATATATAAAACAAACATGTTTGTCCTAACGGAGTCACACATCCTGCTATGAAACTGGGTCTTCTGTGCCAATCCAATGCTCAGGCGTGAACCAGAATCAAGTCATCTGTTTTCACTCTGAGTAAGTTAGTACATCCTAGAAAAAAAATATTTTCCAAGGGTTAAACCACCCCTTAAAGCGCTTTACACTACATTCCTTATTTAACACCCACACATTCACATGCTGATAATGGTAAGCTGCTACTTCTACATTGTAGCCCCAGCTACCCTTGGACACACTGACAGACTGCTGGACACAGTTGCTGTCGGACCCTCTGACCACCACCAGCAGGCTGGGTGGTTGAAGTGCCTTGCCCAAAGACACAATGACAGAGAAGGACGGAATGAGGAACATCCTGCTGCGTTCTCGGACTCAGCCTGGTCTGTGACGAACGCTGCTACATGAGTTCATGCTTCAACAGGATCACTTCCCTGCTATGATGATCCATCCATCCTACTGGTTTGATTATTAAACAGATCCAATTCTTTACATTCATTACATTTTATTAATTGTCAAATTATTTTACAGAAAATGAAACTTGTTTGTAAGAAAGAGTATTCACTTTAATTCCACCTGTTGAAATTTAGATGAACAAAGCTTTTGGTGCATTTTTGAGAAATACTGTCCTTCACTGATCATTTACTGTAAAGTTAATGGGCTAACTCTAACGGATATACTTAACTAGTCCCATATATGTCAACCTTCTAGCAGCAGTTCTTAGTAATTTCCTTGGAAACGTTCATGTGTAATATGTTTGTTGAACATCTGGTAAAGAACTCAGAGCGTCCCATGGACGGAGTCCTAAAGAAACTGTTCAATCCATCGCTTTAAAGACATAGCTGACTGAAAAGGCAGCATCCAGGAAGTGATGCGTGACGGGCATGGAGAGAGAAGAAAGATGAGTTCATCTTGGCAATGATTTTAAAAAACTTCAGATTTATGATGACTCCAAATGTGAAAGTGAGGATGCAGCTTAGACTGGTGAGCAGCCCCAGCAAAAAACAACTGAAAATATCAGAAGGACAACTTGGAATAAAATCACTCTGTGATCATTTTAGGGCAGCTGCAGTTTTTTTTTTTATACATGAATGTTTGTTTCCTTTGCACCTCTATCAGAACTATTGGGACTGACTGGTCCAGGCTGAAGCACATCATTATCACCTGTCCTTATCTGCATGGTCAGAGTAGGTTCTGTTATATAGCAGTGAGCCGTGATATGGGGGATCAATAAAGTTTCATTATCAGGGGTCTCATTTATAAGGCTTGCTTACACACAAAACAGGGCCTGAAAACTAGCAACTTTAGCAACTTTCTACGGCAAGTTTGGGTTTTATAGAAAAAAACGTGTCGGAACAATGTGTACAACTTTGAGCACACTAAGGAGCTTGCAAACACACATTGGACACGGAGGACACTGACAGCGTAGCAGGACGGATAGAAAAATTGTGAATTTAAGCCACATTTTCATACTTGTAGAGCATTGCACACACAAACAAACACAACCAACACAAACTTCTTCCCTGTCTATAGGAACTGAGAATAAAAAAGAGAATTTGATAAAAAATATGTCGCATTTAAGCATTATGTTCATATGTATGTCTTCAGATTGTATAGAAATTGCATGTATGTCGATGTGCTGGCAATCATTGAAGATTATTTTTTTATGTCACACACAATGCTGCATAAATGCTGTGTCACCTGCAGCTCTTCCGTTTATTTTTATGACCCCAAATCAACATTTTGCATGAATGATACTTTTTAAAAGTAGTTTTGAAGCGCGCCTTTTCGCCAAGCTTTAAATATCTCGGAGTGCTTCAACTTATTTTGTTCTATTGCGATTTAGTTTTATTTTTTTTATGTTTTTACTCATTTTTTGAAAGTATATTCTGTCTATTTATGGCCTTTGGCAGAGCAAAGCTCTATATAGATCAACATTGATTTATTGAAATGAAACAGTTTTCTCTGCCTCCATATGCCTCTAGCTGTCTTTCTCCGCCTCTAGGTTGCCATGGTTACCCGTGAAACGCCGTCTTAAATCGATACAGAATATTCACTAGACACTTTGCATTGACTGTTTATGGCAGAAAGTGGGTGTTTAGGAGGCGGGATGTGACCCAGAAACAGCTGAGCACATTTCTACAGATTCTGATTTATAACGGGGCGTTCAGACCAAACTTTGCCGCCAGGCATCAAACAGCTCAAATGGATGAAAGTTCCTGCTTAAAAACTCAAACCCAGCTGCTTGCACATTTGTACCCTGCGTTGGCTGCAGCGCGTCACGTCAGTACACCAGCAAGCGGGCGGGGATTTCTCTTCCACCAGGAAAGTAGTAGTGTATATGTAATAACAGTAGTTGCCCTAACCGGGTTTGTTCTAGTGTTAGCTAAGATAACAAGAAAATTAAAAACACATTTAACTGCTTACCTGGCAATCTGATAACTTCCACAAAATAAAGTCAGATTTTTTCCCGAGTCTCCGACTCCCCAGCCTTCCACTTCCATCTTGTCGACTCCCCTCTGATTAATGCGGAGACACTGCTCATTGAGTAGCTGCAGCGCACGGCTATGCTTGTCCTATGTCTTCTTAATGCTGGGATCCTGTTGCTGATTGGTTGCTGCCTACCGCCCCAAAGTTCAATTTTCCCAACTTCATGCAGTGGCTATGTAATGCTGCTGCACGCTGTGCCGACGCACGCGACCAGCTGCATGGCAGCTTGGCGCAACTTGACGCTCACTTGCTGCATAGGTACAATAGACTTTGCGTGTAATCCAGCTGCCCTGCTGCCTGCTAAGTGCGGTGTGAAAGCACCATAAAGCGGAGATTGCGTGCAGCTGTGCATACTCCAAGTTTGATAGATCAGAAACCTACTAGGTGTAAGTACAAAAAAGTTGCTGGGCTTTAGTATGGTTTTAGTGAGGATTCTGTGCAAAGTTGTATAAATGAGACCCCAGTACCTTAAATCACATGTAACTAAAGAAGTTTTAATATATATTTAATATATACTGTACCTTACTTAACAGAACTGTAATAACTGACCTGTCTCTCTGGGGTATAAATACAATGTGATCTGGCAACAAGACAGATGTAGGATCCTTATTGATGCACCCACCACACACAGAGCAGGACAGTTATGGAGGAACAACAATCTTCAACTTCACTGCAACTAACTAAGTCTTTATAACAATAATTAGATGCCATCAGGTTTAACAGTAGGCTTACTGTGCAAAGAAATGTAAATAAATGCTTTAAACAAACGAATGCTTTTAGAGATATAATGATTGTTTCTGTTTATCATTTAAAAAAATGAAAGTTAACAAACAAAAGAACAATCTAAATCAAATCTGTATTTGGTTTTACTACCTTCTGCCTTCAAACCTGCATCTATTATTGTATTGTATTATTGTATTCTATTATTGTTACACTCGCTCAAAGTCAAGGATTTTGTAGGATTATAGTCAGGTGTGTGATCAAGCAATGATACCAAACTGCTAATGTTCATCAAGGTCACACGTAGGTTGAAACACGGTTATTAATTGAAACAGAAAAACTGTGTAGGAGGCTTAAGACTGGATGAGGAACAGCCAAACTCTGCTACCAGGGTGAGGTTGTGGAAGATAGTTTCATATTATGGAAAGATGGAGCACAGCAACAAGACACAGCATAGTTCTACTGCATCAGCAAGATCTCTGGTAGAAAAAGATTTTGTGCTGTTCCACATAAAAAAAACAAAAAAAACTTGCTGGGTGAACATAATAAAATTATGTTAATTATTTCCACCAACTGATTTGGGTCGATTAAACCTTAAATATTTTTGTTGAGTGAACTAAATGTAAAGATGCTGGGTCAACTTAATACGTTTGGCTTGCTATAAGGCTAAAAAAATAAACATCAGGGGATGGGAATTGAACTCAGAAAAAGGCCTCTATTGTTTAAGCACCTGCACTAACCGCTGCACTACACAATGACTCAGAAAACTGGTGTATAACGTAATTATAATCTTTCAGTTATACAATTTCTTCACCTTTTTTCATAGGTGTTTATAATATTATTTAACAATTTAACACTGGAAATGAAGTCATATTTGGCCGCTGCTAGGCTTTTGGAGGCTCTAAGCTTGATTGGCCAGGGAACCCCCCCCCCCAAAAAAAAAAAAAACGCACCCAAAATGTATTTAAACTCTTTCTATTTATTTTTAAATTGGAATGAAATACAAAGGATATATTACATAGTTTATAGCTAAAGGTGAAAACAAAACACCATCAACAGTAACAACATATAAACACTGATTCTGATTCTGATACTATATAAGGAATATTTAGAATTTCAGAAAAGAAGCATAACAAACATAAATGATTCTCAGTTTTCTCAAAGGTGCCTTTAATACATGTAAATCCTCCTCTGTATTATCAGATCAGACACTATTATTCAGATATAGAACAAAATACTATATTTTTATAGTCTTCTCCAGAGGTTATTCAACATGTTTTTTTGTGCCTAAAATAATCATTTTAATACGTCAATAGTACAAAAAAACAAAGAAAACAAAAATCTTAAATGAAATAGTTCTAGAAATTATGCAATTTATGTATTAGAAAAACTATTCAATGACTTATCAACAGGATTGTTTCAGTAATTAATCTATCAGTCCACAGTTTTACATTTCACACATTTTATGATTCACCATTTTGTTAACACTATAAGACTGTCAGAAAGGGACATTTTGACCTCCTGCCAATGCAGCACAAAATGATAAAGATGCCCTAAACAGAGGCTGAATATTTGTCAGAGCTTTTTTTTAATCATACAGAAGTAAACATCGTAGTCATAATTATTTAATTAACAGTGTTTACTTAATTAACAAGGTTACTGTGAACTACAAAATATAATAGATGGTTTGCTGACAGACGTATGATAAGTTACATGAAAACAGCCAAGAAGATGGTAAAAAAGATAGTTGTTGTGTATTGGTTACGTGTTTACGTACTGACGTAAAGAGAGGATTGTACGCACGGATGGTTGG
Organism: Apricaphanius iberus; assembly: GCA_028564705.1. NCBI lineage: Eukaryota > Metazoa > Chordata > Actinopteri > Cyprinodontiformes > Aphaniidae > Apricaphanius > Apricaphanius iberus. The sequence continues at coordinate 76,941 of JAPXFQ010001128.1, read as the reverse complement.
CGGCAGATGAGACCGCAATGTTCAATAAACGCAGTGATTTAATTTGGAGTGTCACGTCTAAGTTATAGTAACACAGGCACACAACAATGGCAACAAGGATGTCTATGGAGACAATTTTATAAGGGTGAGGACATTTCAACAAGTTAGCAGGAAAAGTTAAGCTAGCATGGAAAAGTCGAATCTGCAGCCATTCGCTTGCTACACCAGGCCAGCTACCCTCGGACCAAGATGGACGCGGTGGTTTACCTCGTTGGAGTTATATACAGATGGGAAAGGACTTATCATCACCGCAGACGCGACAGCGGTAACAACGCAGCAGAGACGTGCTCTTCTACTTCACCTGGCTGGACCAGACGTCCAGGATGTCTTCTTCACTTTACCTAACAAGGGGGAAGCTAAGGATTATAAGGCTGCAGTGGATGCTCTCAATGCATATTTTGTTCCCCAAGTGAACGCCGCAAATGCCCGCCATTCATCTCACAAGTTGTTTCAAAATCAAGGTGAGACGGTTCAGCAGTTTTGTACACATCTGAGACAAGCTGCAAAAGACTGTGATTTCAGATAATCAAATAAGAGATGCCATTCTGGGTAAATGCACATCTGTTACGTACGGAGAAAATTACTGGAGGATGGAACAGGCTCGCACGTCGCAATGTGAAAGACTGGAGGGACAGCTGGCGGTCATGTGTCCGAATACTGAAAGGAGAGAGGGTGACACCGTCAATCGCATCACTACAAACAGAGGAAAACACGCAAATGCAATGGAAAGGATCATTTGGCAAAGGTGTGTCGCACAAAAGCACAAAGCCAGCAAAAGATAAACATGGTGGAAGACAGAAAAACAGACTTTGCATTCATTATCAAAGAGGATGACATGACAGAGAAACTGACATTTTGCTTGGGGGGGTGTAGAATTAAAACTGTTAGTGGATTCAGGAGCAACAAGTAATGTGATGGGAGAAAATGTTTGGGAAAAACTGAAAGCACAAAAGGTTAAATGTTTTTCCTATGTGCCCAAAGAGCAGAGGAGTTGGTATGCATACTCCTTAACCCAGTCACTGTCTGTTAAAGGTGCATTTAGATGAGAAATTAAAATAAGCGACAGAACAGAGCAGGCAAAGCTTATTGTGATAAGAGGCAATGGTGAACCACTCCATGGAAAAAAAATTGCTATAATGCTGGGGGTGCTTAAAATAGGGGAAAATGTAGCTTCTATTACCGATATTAGGCACATTCTTTAAAGGCAGTATCCCAAAGTGTTTCAGGGCGTAGGAAAACTAAATACCAAACCGATCAGTCTGTATATTAACCCAAATGTAAAACCTGTGGCACAACCACTCAGGAGGATACCATACCATCTGTGGGAATCAGTTCAAAAGAATATCCAAGAACTGATTAATATGGACATAATAGAACGGGGGGAGGGTCCTGCTCCGTGGGTGAAGCCTGTTGTAATACTCCCAAAAGGAGACAAAGACATTAGAATGTGTTTGGACATAAGAAAAGCTAATGAGGCTACAGTAAGAGAGAGATACCCAATCCCAACAGTTAACGAAATTCTCCAGGGTATGAATGGTTCTGTAGTCTTCAGCAAGCTAGATCTGTAGTGGGGATATCATCAGCTGGAGCTGACCCAAGTCCAGAGAAATCACCACATTTGCAGTTCACAACGGAGTCTACAAAAGGCTAATATTTGGTGTCTCATCAGCCAGTGAACAGAACCAGCATGAGATAGAAAATGCACTGACAGGCATCGAAGGATTAGAGAACAACTCAGATGATATAATAATACATGGACCAGATCAGGAAACACATGACAAACGGCTGTATGCTGTCGTAACAAGACTTTCTGAATGTGGACTGACTCTAAATTCAGAGAAATGTCTCTCTAACATGGACAGACTGGTTTTCATGGGAATATTGCTGACACAGAAAGGCATCGGACCAACGGAGGAAAGAGTAAGAGCCGTAGCAGAAGCCAGAGAGCCAAAGAATGCTGCAGAAGTTAGAAGCTTTCTGGGTCTGGTAGGTTTCAGCAGCAGATTCATACCACAGTTTGCAAAACTCTCTGAACCATTGAGGCGCTTAACCAGAAAAGAAACAGCATTTCACTTTGGGCCTGAACAAAAACACGCGTTTCAGATATTAAAATCTGAGTTAGCTAGGGCGGCTACCTTAGCTTAGTTTGACAAAGCATCTGCGGCTGAGGAAGTCTCAGCCACAGACCCAGAGGTAAGCGAAGTGCAGAAAGCAATTGAAAATGGACATTTTGAAAAATGCAAGCCTTATGCACAAATTGCAAATTAGCTGTGTGTAACAGGATACATAGTTCTGCAGGGGAATCGCATAATTCTGCCAGAAAAACTTCAAGCAAAAGCTATGGCACTCGCTCATGAAGGACATTTAGTAGGAACAAAACAACATCTCAGAACGAAAGTATGGTGGCCTGGCATGGACAAGGCAGCTGAAAAATATCACAAAGTGTGTCATGGATGTCAGATTGTGGCCAGACCAGATCCACCTGAACCACTAAGAAGCACAACCTTACCAGATCGACCGTGGCAGGATGTTGCTGTAGATCTACTAGGACCACTTCCAATAAATCACTCCATTCTGTTGGTAGTAGATTATTACAGTCGTTACTAACCTCCACAACTGCAGAGAGAGCTATCGACTGTCTGGAATCTGTATTCAGCAGACATGGATTACCAGTTACCTGCAAATCTGACAACAGTTCAAATCAGATTTGTTCAGAGACTTTTGTGAAACAAATGGGATTAAACATATCAAAACAGTTCCAAAATGGGCTCAAACTAATGGTGAAGTGGAGCGGCAAAATGCATCACTAATGAAAAGTATCAGGATTGCTCATGCGGAAGTATTTGACTGGAAATGACAATTTAGTGGAGTAGAAGAGGAGCCCAGTACTCCAAGTTGGAAGTAGGAGATGCAGTATTAGTACAAGACAAAGTGGACAAATTTACAACACCATTCAACGCAACACCACATAAAGTTGTGAGCAAATTTGGAAATCAAGTTGTTCTTGAATCTCCAACTTGGGTACCTTATCGCAGAAATACCACCCATGTGAAGAAGTTTGAAACACAAGAGACTAAACAAGTACACATTGGACAAGGAGAAACACCTGACAAAGAAGGAACTGTGATACACACAGAAACCGACACTCAAACACCACAAGAGGGCGCTCAGAGACTGGAAATGCCAATTCTGACCAGACCCCAGAGACTCAAAAAGATGCCGCAAAGACTCAGTGATTTTGTGTTAAAATGATGTAGTAACATCTTTATGGGTACTGTGATGTTCCTGTTTATATAAAACGAAGTTTGGTGAGTTATAAGTCACAGAAGTGAAACAGTCATTTGTTTCTTGTTCTTAGATAAAGCAGTCAGCTCGATATAAAACAGCTGTAATTGGGTTATGTTGACAGTTACATGTTTACTGGATTACATAAGTAAGTAACTGTAATTCTAAGGAAAAGGGGGTGTCGTGTATTATGTACGGACGTAAAGAGAGGAAGAAAAAAGTGATTGTACGCACGGATGGTTGGCGGTGGACGAGACTGCGATGTTCAATAAACGCAGTGATTTAATTCGGAGTGTCCCGTCTAATAAAGTTAAAGTAAGACAGGCACACAATACATCCAATAAATACATTTTCTGACTGATATGTAGACTGGGACAAAGAGGCCGACACTGGCTAAGCTCTTGTCCGATTTCTCGAAGCATGTAAACGTACTGAGTAACCCGCCGTTTTACTAGAGCTACCCTCTGCTAGCAACCAAATATTTACAATAATTTAATAATTTAATTTTGAATTTAATACCAATCCAGGCCACCAACCAAATAACGCAAAACGCCTAGAGTGAGTTAAGTTGATTTAAATTTTTGAAATAATAAAACAAAGGCTGCCCATGCGCCCACAGTTTTTTCTGTTTCTTTCCTGTACAAATTGATTTTTTATTTTTTTTCAGAAATAACCTGTAATTAAATTGCATTAATCTAGGTCATCTAGACTAATACTGGTAAATGTAAAGCCAGCACATATAATAAATGTATTATACAGATAAAACAGATTTAGGAGAAAGAATGAGAGTAATACCGAAGTATCAGTTAAACCCCTGTCCTGATTCCTGCCTGGTTTCACCAACAAATGAATCTGTTTCTCTTAGAAAGTTCTAATTTCTCCTTACCTGGATCATCTTCCTGCTGATGGCCTCTAGTCCTAAATCGCCTCCCTGGTTCAGAGTTTTGTAATGTAACAATAAAGATATGAAAATGAGGAAAACATTTTAAAACAGAATGAGGATGAATAGCAGTTAAATTACTGTGATCATTTGCTTCAAGTCCCTTTTGTGCCAAACATATTTTTTCTACAACACGTATATTCTCTTTTCCCCTGTGCAGACCCTCCCTGCTCTACTGCTCTGTCTTTTAAAGAGAAGAATATTTATTTCAAATATATGGACAGCAATGAGCACAAATTTTGCACATGAATGAATGGAGTTTGGGATTATTCCCAGCATGAACTCACTAGTAAAGGATGTAAAACAGGCAACATTAGAATTGTCATAGCGACCCAAATGTATTAAGCTGACCCATAATGTTTACATTTAGTTCTCTCAACAAAATTCTTTATTGTTAAATCAACCCAAATCTGTTGGGTGGAAATAATTTACATAATTTTATTATGTTCATCCAACAAGTTTTTTTTTTTTTTTTTTTCAGTGCAGGTCTTTAGAAGAAGCACAAGGAAATGGGCAATGGTGACAATCTTAGATGCAGTGGTTGGCCATCGAAACTTAGTGCAGCAGATGAAAGATGCATTGTCCTTTGCAATACGATGATGTCCAGCAGTGCCATCAGCTCAGAACTGGCAGAACCCGGTGTAACCCAGGTATACCCATCTACTGCAAGATTGGTCTTCATGGAAGAACTGCAGCCAAAAAGCCAAACGTCTGATGTGGAAACAAGGCCAAGCGACTCAAGTATGCATGAAAACATAGGAACTGTGGTGTAGAACAATGACAGCAGGTTCTCTGCACTGATGATTCAAAATGTAAAATATGTGGATGCAGCAGAAGGCAGTTTGTTCAACAATAATGAGTGTCTGCAGGCAACAGTGAAACATGGTGGAGGTTCCTTGGATGGTTGGAGCTGCATTTCATCAGATGGACTTGGAGATTTGGTCAGGATTAATGGTGTTCTTAATGCTGAGAAATACAGGCAGATACTTCTCCACCATACAGTACCACCAGGGAGGTGTATGATTGGCCACAGATTTATTCCGCAGCAGGAGAACAACCCCACATATCCAGACAAAGTCAGTAGAACTATCTTCAGTGTAGAGAGGACCCAGAAGTCCTGGAAGTGATGGTATGGTCCCCACAGAGCCCTGATCTCAGCATCATGGAGTGTGTCTGGGATTACATGAAGAGACAGAAGGATGTAAGAAAGACTACATCCACAGAAGATCTGGGGTTAGTTCTCCTACATGTTTGGAACAACCTACCAGCCAGGTTCTTTCAAAAACTCTAAGTGGATCTAGAAGAGTTGATGCTGTGTTGAAGGCTAAGGGTGGTCACACCAAATATTGATTTGATTTAGTTTTATCATATGTTCATTCGCTGCATTTTGTTGATTGATGAAAATAAATGACTAAAACCCCCGTTTTTAAAAGCATTCTTTGTTTACACCATTTCTTTCCACCTGCCTAAAACTTTTGCACAGTACTGTCTATGAGGCACTCCAAAAAAAGCTTTTTCTGTGCTACCATCACAAATGTAAAGATGTGATAGTTTGTGAACACTAATGCTTTGGTCAGTTGCAACTAAGACCCTATTTACAAGTAAGTGAAATGGATATAGTTTTAATAACGGAGTCAAAAGACGTTCTGTCCACAAAGCTGCTGAAGCCGCTGTTGTACCATGCCGGGCCCATTGGTGGCGCTGTGACACTGCCATAAAAACACAAAAGAACACTGAGCATGTGCAGTCAACCCAGTGGCAAACATCAAATCTAGCTTTAATAATTTGAGTTTCTTTCTGTTTAGTGTCTTACTTCTGTTTTCTTTCTGTTCTATTGACCTTTGCTGCTTTACCTTTTAGTTTTTCTCATGGTGCTTTATTGTTATTTATTTACTTAGATTCCATCAGTCTTACTCCGCCTTTTGTGTTGGCTTACTTTTTCTTTTAGGATTATTTCATGTCTGGTTTCCTATTTTATGCTTATATCTAGGACTCTGTTGTGCTGCTATTGGCTTAGACTGTTAGAGGACAGACTGACCACTTGTCTTCACTCTGCTACTTTTCTCTCTTCTACTACTCTCCAGTTGTATGTTTTGCTGTTATTTCAATTGTTAACCTTGTTTTCTCTTAGTGTTTTTCTCTCCATAGAAGTTACACCTGGTCTGGTATCCTGCATAGCTACAACGCCTCCTCATTCAGGCCATGGAGCAGGCCTGTGATCAAATCGAAGCAGCTTTGTCAATGAAGACATAGCCTGTGATGTGGATGAAATCTTATGGCCTGATCCAGTCAGACGGAGAGATGAGGAATAGTTACAGTGTTTTTGTGGCTTTTTTTCAGAGTCAAACTGTATGTACTTCATGCAGTAATTTTTATTTGTCTGCAGATTTTACTTATTTCATTAATTTCATTGTTGGATGATTACTGTAACTGATTATGGTAACAAATACTGTATTTCTTGAATTGAAATGGATTCTTGAAATATTCAGTCTGCAGCATCAGTGTTGTGCAGTTCTTGGTAAGTTTATAGTAGGCCTATTTGTGTACATTCTCCTTATATCTCAACCTAAACACGAAAAAATGTTTTGTTATCGAAATGATCCCTTACATAACAATGTCTGCCCAAAAATCTAGATCATGCTATTTCCTAAAATGAGTTTTCGGAAAGTTTTTTTTCATTTTTTGCTGTGGTTTGAAAGTCTATATCAATGGGGCCCAACCTCACATCAATGACTACAATCTGCTGGGATTCCTTTCATAGAAAACTTTTAACTGATTGGAATGTTTGTAAAATTATATTGAAATGACTTTTGATGTAAAATGCCTTGAGATGAGATCTGCTGTGAATTGGCGCTATAGAAATAAACTGAATTGAACTGATAAGCTTTATTTTTTCCTGTTCTCATTCCTGCCATTCTGCTTGCCTGCCCGTTTGTAATGCATCACCAATCTCTCTGCTCGGGTTTCCAGGCCATTCTTCATCCCTCCTCGGTGCATTCACAGGGGAAGTTCTTTTTTTCCACCTGGACCTTATGTACAACATGCATTAGGTTTGCCTACTCACTAAGACAAGTTTGGAGCCACTTGGATTCCTCCAGGAGAATTCAAAGAAGCTCTTACAAGATGTCCCGAGGGGAATAGTAGTAACTATGACTAACAAAAAAAAGGTGAAATGAAGGAGTTTTGTGACAGATAAGGCCTTGTTTAAAGGTGGCTCTTCGTGTGTCCTCACTACTCCCATTCTATTGATATACGATGATGGCGACTGGATATAAACTTCTCCCAAAGGACTTCAAGTGGCTCCAAACTTGTCTGGGTGAATGAATGAACATAATGCATGCTACAAATACACACAAACTTTCCCGTTGCACAGTCTCCTTCCAGTCATACCTCGCTGGTTCCCCTTCTTTTCTTCCACCTTTTTTGTGCTCATTATGTTTCATGTAACTTCCTGTTTTGTTTTTTTTTTTACTTCAAGATTAATAAACCTTTTAAGTTCATCAGTGTTTTTTGGGTCCTCTTTAAAAACACATGATAACTAAGGAATATACACTATGGTATTTGGATGTATTAGGATAAACCAGATAGAATGTCTTTTATCACTGGAAAAAAAACAAAAAACCTTTTTGTTTGAGCTTTAAGGTAATTATGTGGGGTATCTATTTTTTATTTATTTTCAAAATCAAATTACAAAAACAAATAAAGAACAAAAAAGAACTGAAGAAAAATAAGGACATCCTTTGTAGCATTAATATCATTATGTATTAGTATCATTCTGCTGAGGAAATAAAATGTAGATATAGCCTAAATGTGTACAGTGGACCTGCTAAAATTAGCCATCTTCAAATTTAAAAACATTGGCCATTTTTGATTATGTTTGGTCAAATATGCTAAGAACCAAAGATCCACATGTGGCTGTGGAGTTTCACGTTCAGACCTCTGATGTAGAGAGAGGCATGCTGCTTCTATGTTTAAACCATGTGAACCAAGATAAGAGAAGGCATGCATTCCTATTGGCAAAAGGGGATTGTAGAAAACATTATTAATTATGGATAAGCAATAATTATAGCAGAAGGGATTTTTGCTGAAAACAGTTACATCTCAAGGTTAAGTTCTACTCTACTGAATAAACTTCCTTAAATTAAAAAGATGGATTATTTCCCTCTTTTTACAGGGTGAAATTACACTTTTTATTTTACTACAGATCTTTACTAGGGGCAGCAATAAATATGGTTTCTGTAACTGTAATCACCCCATGCGTGCGATCTGGGTCTTAATAATGTTGCAGTCAGTGAGCTGAGCAGGGGCTTTTGGTCTGTTATGAGGATTAACAACAAGGGATTTCCTGGGGAGAGAATTTCCCAAAGTCATTCTAGGTCACGCTTCAATGTAAATCCTCATTTTAGTCCAAGGGCTGAACAAACGCTATCAACAGTGTCCTTGGTAATGTATTACTCAAGGACAAGGAATCCTTAAAAGTGGATAATGTGGAGAATGAGCCAGGAAATGATGATCAGCATTCCCGATGGATGTGAAACCATGAAAGGGGTTTTAGTTATATGGAGGATAACCTTGAAAAAGCAGTTCTGGGAAACTGTGCAATTGTTTAAACAAGATTCTTCACTGTACACAGTGCTTTAAGTGGGCCGGTATGCACCGGTACCACTGGTATGCACCGGTATGCACCGGTACCACCGGTGTGCACCGGTACCCCCGGTATGCACTGGTATGCACCGGTACCACCGGTATGCACCGGTACCACCGGTATGCACCGGTACCACCGCTTCTGAAAATAGCTGTGTAGAGTTCCAGCACTTCTCAGAGAGCTGAAAACCCTCTCACAGATTACTGCCTCTGGTGTATTCAAGGAGCGTTCGAATTTTATGGTGAGTTCAATAACATAGGACATTTAAAACGTACAAAAAACCCACACAAAACAAAAAATAAACTTATATTTTTTTCTATAAACTTCTGTTTGATGGTGGTTGGCAAGCAAAGTTCAATGCATACTAAATATGCCCCACTTATTTATTTTTTTAATAACACAAAAAACAAACACTATATTCCCTATTAATTTCATCTTCTTGGTTTCTCAGAACCATAAACTCTTGGACTTAGTTTCAATACCAGCCCACCTTTGACCCAAAACAATACTTTTTTTTAGCAAAGCTATAACTATTTTGGTTCAGAAGAATAGAACATTATTTAATTCAAGAAAGTTATATTATTAAGATACACTGATACTATATTTTTGACACTTTTTCCAATGTACATCTACATCTGTGTGTTCACAAAAAGTGCCTGTGTGACATCTGAGATACAGGATGTAGCTTATATTCTGAGTTGCTTTTTTGTCAATACTTTTTATGAAGAAAAATATCTAGATATATATTTTGAAAATCAAAGTCTATATGTGTGTCTTTGTGGATCAGTTCAAATCAGATAGGCAAGGCAATTTCATGTCTTTAGCACACTTTCAACACAAGGCAATTCAAGGTGCTTTACATGATTACAGAAATGTGAAAATTAAAACATAGAATCATTAAAAGAAAGCTCTTACAACGAACATTTAGAAAATACATTTTATGTAAAATTCTGAAAATTTAAAAACGAATGAAAGAAAAGAATCAATTAAAAATATTTAACAATAACATTAATTAAAAGAAAACATTTAATGATTAGAGCACAAGAGTAAATTTATGTAAAATTATGAAACTTAAAAACAAAAAACATTTAGTGATTGACAAAAGTGATAACAGTACTTAAAAATAATGAACGCAAAAGTCGTATCAGTTACTCAGTCTAAATAGGTAAGTTTTAATTTTAGATTTAAAAGAGTTCAGTGTCTCTGCAGCTTTGCATTCTCCTGGTAGTTTGTTCCAGATTTGAGGAGCATGGAAACTAAAAGCTGCTTCTCCATGTTTGGTTCTGGTTCTAGGGACGATCAGTAAACTAGAGCTGGAGGACCTGATTGATCTGGATGGTTTGTGCCATGATAGCAGATCTCTAATGTACTCTGGTGCTAAACCATTCAATGATTTATAAACTAGTAGGAGTATTTAGAAGTCTTTTCTCTGAGCTACAGGGAGCCAGAGGAAGGACTTTACAACTGGGGTGATGTGTTCTACTTTCCTGGTTCTAGTGAGAACACGAGCAGCAGCGTTCTGGATCAGCTGCAGCTGTCTGACTGGTTTCTTAGGTAGACCTGTGAAGATACTGTTACAGTAATCATAAATGCATGGATGAGTGTTTCTAGTACTCATTGTGACATCAGTCCTATAAGCCAAATGTTCCTTAGCTGATAAAAAGCTGACCTTGTTATTGCCTTTATGTGACTCTGGAGGTTCAGGTCTGACTCCATTATTACATCTAGAGTTCTGGCCTGGTTGCTAGTTTCTAGTTGGACCAACTGAAGGAAGCTCAATAGTTTTTAGTTCTTAGTGTTTTTCATTAAGGAACAGTTTTTTTGCTGAACAAGCTTCATCAGAGAATTGTGTTTGGCTGTCCATGAGTCAGCTGTCGTCTGACTCATTCAGGAAACTCATGTCAGAACCACACAGCTCCTCACGCCACAATTGGTTTTAAATTACAAGCAGGCCAAAGATAATTCATCTGCAAACACACACCTTCAGCAATCTAGATAAGATGTGCCACAATGTCCAGGTCCCTGGGAGCAGGAGCGCCTTAACACAGTCGCCTCTCATTGATGCAGCTGTTTCTAGCTGTCTTCTGCTCAGCAGATGGCAATCTTTCCTCACTTTTCACCAGACACACAAAGAGACACAATGATAATTTACCTGGTTCCAAAATCTCTTTCTGATACCTCATGGATGAGTTTTGTTAAAGTGCATTCCTTGGCACCCCTGAAAGGCATGTTTAAAATAATCTTTTATTAAATTAGAATCAAATCATGCATTGCCACAAATAAATTCAATTTCAATTCAATTCAATTCAGTTTATTTATATAGCGCAATTTCACAACAGATGTCATCTCAAGGCACTTTACAAAAAGAGTTATTACAATACAATGTTTAATGTAGAAATTACAGAACCACAGAAGATTGCGTCGTGTAATTCTCAGCAATCCCTCATACTGAGCAAGCATGAAGTGACAGTGGGAAGGAAAAACTCCCTTTTAACAGGAAGAAACCTCCGGCAGAACCAGGCTCAGCACAAGCGGTTATCTGCCGCGACCGTCTGTGGCTTGGAGAATACACAACAGAGACACAGAAAGAGCAATAGAACTGATGCAGAAGTTTGTTGCAGGACGTGGAGAATTTTCCGTCACTGCAATGCCATCTTAGTCAGGGTCGTCAAGCAGGGCTAATCCGGAGCACCTACTATAATAGAAAACAGGTTAGTGCTTGAATTGACAGCACATCATGCAGTTGGGGAGAAGTAGGAGAGAAAGTAGGAACAGACCCTAATAATGTCCTCCAACAGCCTAGCCTAAAGCAGCATAGCTACTAACATTAACCTGTCTCCTAGCTACTAGGAGACCTGGCTACCAACACTCTGTCTGAGTCCTCCTGATGAGCTCACCCGTGGACGGTGTAGGGCCGGTAACGGCCCCCGTCATGCCGGGGTCTTCTCGGAGTCGGGTTGTTTGAGAATGCAGCCCAAAGTGGGTGGTAAACTCCATCTAAGGCTAAATACCGGCACGAGACCGATAGTCGACAACTATCTTAAGGAAAAATAGACAGAACTGAGAGGACAGAGTTGAAGAGGGCGAGAAACGTTTAAGAGATAAACGGGTGGGGTCCGCACAGTCTGCCCGGGGGATTCAACCCGGCAGGTAATGGGCGGCCGCACTGTGCGGGAGGATCCCCTTGAGGGACCTCTCTCCGGCGCTGGCTGGCCCCTGTGGGGCACATTTCTTCCGCGGCGGTAAGCCGCGACCGGCTCCGGATCAACACTCATCTGAACTTACAGTTATGACAGAGCAATAATTCAAACCAACAAAAACGTCTTAAAGAAAAAGTTTGGTATTTTACACTTAAAGCCCTGTTTTCAGACTTTTTATGATGAAATAGAAATAGAAAATTTGGACAAATGCTGCTGTCCGATACGGTCTATACGTGAACATCTAAATGGAGCTGTGGCAATAATCGAATAAAGCTTTAACCAGAATGGGAGTGTTTCTCTCAGCTTACATGTCAGGAAGAAATTGAATTATTGAATGAAGCATGTTCAGCTCTGCAACCCTAGGTGGCTTTGACCTTGAGCATTACACAGATAGTATCAATACAGCAGTGGAGCAGATGAATCAAAAGCAGGATATGCAGAATGAGCGAAGAAATAGATGACAACAACACTGCAGGACAGTATATTTCGTACGTACTGTACTGTTTGATTGTGTACTGCTGCTATGTTGTTGTCATACTGGTGTTATTACTCCCATTTTCTTGGTCTTGTTACTCTGAGGGGGCAGTGCCCAGTCTAGGAATAGCTGAAAAATTCAACTTTCTAACCAGGGGCGATATTAGGTCATTTTTTTGGGGGTGCTACAGCACCCCCAAACTGAGTCAAAGCACCCCCTAAAACTGGAGATTTATTTTTTATTTTTTTTACAAAATACAACAGTGTGAAAAGACATACATCATTGCTTGAAATCTAATATATATATATCTTTTTTTACAACAGTATACATTTTTTGATTCTGTTTTTATGCAACCATATTTTTTTCGAGCCGTCTTTAAACGCATCGTACGTGTATGTGTGTTTGGTGAATCTCCAGCAGGAGTCTGTTGCAGAGAGCTGAATGTTCAGCAAACCAGTAAAAGATAAAAAAACACTGTATTGATATTCATTAATTTATTTTCTATTAGTAAATCACCAATAAAAAAAACACATCTTGTTATGAAATACTTTTTGTAAAAAAATTATTTTTTCTAAAAAGTGTGAACATTTTTTTCGTTATTTCAGAAATAATACCTTGTATTGGTAAAAACCCCCAGAGACCTTTAATTCAGAAAAAATGAGCTTTTAATTCATTTATTTTCTTGTTGGGGTTATATTCATATTTTTATTTTGTTAATTCAGAAAAAAAAAAATGGTTTTTGCATTCTTTCAAGCATTTTCTTTGGTTGAGGCATCTGAAGTCCACCAAACTGCAGTTGAAGATGAGATAAAATAATTTCTTAATATTTCAACAGGTTTATTTTTTTTCTAAACAATATATTTATTAACATTTTCTAACATACACTTGCATTTACAAAGATGTAGCTACTTAAAACGCTCCAATAACGAAGACATCTGTTATGGTACAAGTGTTGTAATTGGAGCAAACTGAACAAACAAATATTACATATATACTTCACAAACATACACTTCTCAGCCAACCGCCCCCACAAAAAAACAAAAAAAAGCCATTTTGTGCGTAGGGCTTAGTACAATTACGGATAGCTGAACTCACTAATCCTGTTGCAAGGTTTCCATGACTACTTATTCCTCTTTATTGACATTTGCTAAATCTATACTATTAACAAAAGCATTAAACGGTTTCCAGATCTCTTCCATTATACCTTGCCATCCTTTTCATATGTACATCACTCTCTCCAAAGGAAAGCTTATCAACATCTGTTTCAACCAATACGTAACACTTGGTCTGCTGATCTTCTTCCAAAACATTGCAATGGATTTTTTGGCATGTAAAAAACACATATCTATTAATATTCCTTCATTTTTGTTGTATGTATGACCTTTTGGGTAGAGAACTAAGACAAAGAACCCAGGATCCATTAGAATGTTTTTTTAAATCATTTTTTTCTATTGCTTTTTTAATTTATTCCCAAAAGGATTTTATCCTGCTACGTATCTGGTATGGTCCTATTGTATTTATTTAATTTTACTGGCATACTATAGATTCTCATCAGCCGTTTATAGTGCAACAGTCTAAATCTTGTGTTGACTGATTGGGTGTGAGCCTTAGTGCATATATAACACCAGTCCTCTGATCATATATCTATGCCTAGATCGTCCTTCCACGCTTCTCGTTTATGATCTGCATTTTCAACCGATTTTGATAACAAATAATGACACAGTTCTGCAATAACACCTTTACGTAAACTGTCCTTAGATATGATTCAAAAGGTTTTCTAATTTTTTCCTATGTTTCAGATAGTTCTTATCACTAAGATACATCTGCCAAAGAGTTTATTATTTTGCAGACATTTATCTTTTTGTGTCTGAATGAATGAATAAATGAATGGAAAGACCATCGATCCCACAGTGTGGAAATTTACGTGTTAAGGCAACAGACACGTAAAATGAATAAGAATAAAAGGCAAGTGAAAAAAGACAGTAAACTATGGAGTAACATATTATAAAATGAATAAATAAAAATAACAAAATAACTCAATATTCAGGAAATGTCATGAATGGGCCAAGGAAGGTGTGATTACATTTTGGGGAAGATCAGGTATTATGGAGGAATCTGAACTGCACTGAGGGGATTGGCCGAGGCCTCAGCTCTCCAAGTTCTGCTTTTCTAGTCATTTTAAGATCATTTCTGATTGATTCAGTCAGTTTGTGATATTTTCATTAGCAGTGACTTTTTAAGTTCTATGTTAGATGCATGTGCTGATATAAAAACCCAGGTGCTACGGACTAAGTGACTGGATGCCCATTGACATTATATCTCCTGTTGTGTGTGTTAAAATGTACAAAAAGGTCAAATGTGTCTTGCCTGGCCGGACAGTTCTCTGGGTGCACCCCTAAATATCTGATACTAGAATCGCCCCTGTTTCTAACTGAGATATTTGGGAGCGATAGTTCGATCAGGAAATCACTTCGGTTCAACTGTAGCCAGACTAAGGTGTATCCATGCATTGTGAAATTCTGAAGTCAGTGGGACTAAGGAAATAATTCAATTTCCTCTTACTGGATGTAATAGCACTGAGAGTGAGATATATAGACGGGTGACACTGGAGCTTCATCTACATATAGAGCTGCATATCTTCCTATAACAATAAAACGAAAGGCAGATCTGTAACCAGAGGTGGGTAGAATACCCAAAAAATTTTACTTAAATAAGAGTAGCAATACTTTAAAATATGTTCACTCAAGTAAAAATAAAATTGACAGTTTTTTAGAACTACTCTCATAAGTAATCCCCCCCCCCCAAAAGTTACTTAAGTAAATGTAATATGCAATTCTTTCCTAATCATTGTGCAATATCACACCAGTCTGCAATATTCTATAACAATGGAAAAGTTACATTTTGTGCAATACATAATTATACTTCAAAACTGTTCATTACCTTATGTTTACATTGTATATACTTTTGTATTTTTTACTAATGTTGTGGATTTAAAAAAAAGTTATTGTCTATCTGGCTGTATGGGGAATATTAATTTAATAATTATATTATATATTATATTAACCCAGTAAATATATGTATTCCTCAGAATAAGACTCTCCTTGTCAACTAGCAGGTTGCTATGGTTACCAGATATCCAATTTATCTGAACCCTTTAGCAATGAATGAAACACAATCAATAAAAGAAGCAAGGGGATGTGATTCGGTTGAACAAATTTAATAACTAAATGGCCCACACAAAACAACAACTGAATTGACTCTCCACTAATTAGGTCCTTGCTAACGGCTAAGCTAAATGGCTAGGCTACATGCTACGTAAACAAACTTCAAAAATGGCGGATCACCCGGGGAATTTCCTGAACGTGCTTACGCTGTAACACCCATGCGCACGTGGACGAGCAAATGCCAGAACGGTGGAGGGTGTTTATTGATCAAGGCACTTTAGGATACGTGTCTCTCTGAAACAAAGAGACCCGTGGTTCTTATCACTAACTTAGCTTTTAGCTAACAGACTATAGATTGGAGAGACAATTGAACAAAGGATTGAGGCCAGTCTACGTCCGGCTGCGCTCGTCTCTCGGAAATTCTCCGGTTTGTGGCTTAACACAGAGATCGAAACAAATAAAACACAATCAACACACTGCTTGCTTACTAATAAAAGAAACACAGTAACTTCAACACTAATTAACAAAACGTTCAAAGAGACATGCATGCATATGTTCGAGGTAATTGCTCCAAACCCATATCTTGTTATCAAATGAAACAATCTTACTTGGAAGTCCGTAATGATGGATTGCCGGAAAAAAAAAAAGGTAAGTCGTTTTTCAAGGCGGTTGGAAAAACGTACCGGACAAAAAAGGGGAAAAGGTTAATCCACTCGCTTGGATTGGGAAGAGAAAAAAAGACTGGCCGACCAGCTGAGGTTCTGCTAGCAATGAATGGGGTCCTGGGAGATACTAACGACCAGCGCACGCATCTGAGGGAGGTCAGGGAGTTTCTTCTCCTTGATCATGATCTGGAGATGCCGAAAAAGAGAGATCGAAGCAGCTTCCTGCTTGTTGGTTTTAAATTTCGCAGCGCTCCTCCCACACTCTCATGAGTCCAGTCAGGTTGGAGGAAGACCACGATGAGGCTGGTCAGATGGTGTTCTGACCATTCGATCTAGAGGAACTTATCATAGCCCAGTCCTTTAGGGTGGAAGAGACCGCAGCTCTCGCATGACCAAGGTGCTGCGCCGTAATTCGGCCGGAGATTTTCCTTTCCCGAGCGACGTTCCACTCTGATAATGGCAAGAGACCAGTACTGGGAATGCTGCACGCCACGTCATAATCATAGAACCCCTTTGGTATCATTTCCATATATTCAGGGCTAGACCCAACATAAATATTTTTTCATATCTTTTCAATATCTTTTCATGGTGCTTTTGAATACTGATATTGGAAACGGCTCTAATCTCATTGTACTTTCCTACCTGTTACTGTTGCATTCTGTCTTTTGCATATTTATGTTGCTCTTGTTGCATATTATCTTCTGTGTTTTATGTCTGATTCTGAAATGTAAAGAGTCACTAGATATTAATATGCCTCTGAATGTAACAGTGCAATAAAAATATAAGAAAACAAAGAATGTCTCCGAGGCTCACTCTTTGAGGACTCTTTAGGGCTTTAGCACGGTTTGAGGACTCTCTCTTTATAAAAAAGTAAATAAATAAATAAATGATTCAATGCTGTCGCAAAATGCTCTTTTGTCCAGTGTGAAAAACTCTGTTCTTTAGATTTTGAAAGAAAGAGATTGTCAGATTGGTAACAGGAGACGAGGATTATGTCGTCCAATCCACCTCCTGACATTTTCTCAGCATCTGGTTACCACATCAGAAAAAGCTTCTTGACAACAGATTTCTATCTTCACCCTGCTATTGTGAGGAGGTTTACATGGAGAACTGTTGTTTCTTCAAATCACAGGTATACAAAATGCCCTCCTCTAACTGATGAGTAACCAGCAGGTGGATGCTCTGTGCTTAACAAATCAGCACTGCAGGACTCCTTTATTAGCCAATCAAAATGACAACCATCCCATGGAGCCACATTCAACTGCTTGATCCATTTACCATATATTTTTATGGTGTTTCTATGACTCTCTGGTTTGTCTGGTATTATTCTAAGTGAATTTGATGTCCTTTATTAATATTTATCCATTTATTCAGCTTACGTCCAGACAGTTAGGTTTATTAGAAGAACGTCTTGAAGAACTAAATTCTGAAGGATAATTTTTTCTAAGGATGTACTGCCATAGTCTCTGAAACGCCTTTGGAAACGGCTTATGCTGGAGAAATGAACATTCAATGCACGAGCAACAGATCTGGTGGACATTCCTGCTGTCAGCATGCCAATTGCACGCTCCCTCAATGCTTGTGGCATCTGTGGCATTTTGCTGTGAGACAAAACTGCACATTCCAGGGTGACCTTTTATTGTGGGCAGTATAAGGTACACCTGTGCACTAATCATGATGTCAGATCAGCATCTTGATGTGGCACACCTGTAAGGTGGGATGGATTATCTCAGCAGAAGTGCTCACTATCACACATTTAGACTGATTTGTGAACAATGTTTGAGAGAGATTGTGATATTGTGTATCTGGAATGAATTTTAGATCTTTAAGTCCATCTCATGAAAAATGGGAGCAGAAACAAAGGTGTTGCGTTTATATTTTTGTTGAGTGTAGAATAAAGCGAGTTAACTATGAATGGGTCATGCTATACTTAGAACTAAATTGGATCTGACTTTATGATTTCATTGTGTTGAAAGGAATTGGACTAGTTTTAACAAATCTAGCATGACATGATTTATATTAAACTGGATATGAATTAAAACTTGAAATGCCATATAGGAACACATTTTTATAAAATTTTATTTTTAATGTGGGTTCAAAAAGACACCAACTCATCTTCTCGGCAGTGATGTAGTCAACCGTTTGGTTCCAGTGTGTGTTTTTGGTTAGCCTAGGCTATATACTTTTCAATGTGGTCACTGTAAGCTCTACAGAGGCCCGTAACCATAGAGTGAAAAGAACGGGAGCTAATTTGCTATGATCATGAATCACTAACCAACTCTTACATGGTCATCATGGGATGGAAAACTTCACCAGTCGGGGGTAGTGAGTGGAGTGTGTGAGTGGGGGGGAGGGGCCCTGCATTCCCACCAAACTCAGTGGAGGCCCTTTCATGTGGTGTTTTAACAGTGGCCACATTCTAGTAGTGTGAGCTCACTTCCTTACCTCCTCTTGTGGTTCTGCTTTCCCCTGCTGATGTGCTGGCTTGTTATTAGGCCTTGGAAACAAACACATTGAAACAAAGGAGCACAGTGGGTGAGCAGTGGGAGTGGAAGAAATGCTAGAGGATGGGAGGCCAAACTCCCTCCGCACCTTGAACACATGCCTAGCTTAACCGTCTGTTGGCTTCGCCATAGCAACAGCATCATCAGCAGGACTCAGAAACCATCTTTAGTTCTTTTATGAATGAGTTTTTCCATAAACACTAAACAAACAGCCATCGTAATAACAATGTTTAAACTTTGAAATTAAGCACAGTTGTGCTGAAGTAGCTTCATATGTTGTGATCCTAAATAACTAAGAAGGTTGTCAGATCCTTCTTTGAGTTTGGCTGCAGGCTTTCTTGTGGACAGGACCAGCCTGTTGCTACCAAAGCTTCCCAGGTTGGGCCACCCAGAATACAAACACAACTTACTTTAGATGAATGTATCTACTAAAGACTCATATGTCAAATGCCACATCTTCAGATGATTTCATGCTGACTTTGCATGTCAGCATGAGATCATCTCAAGCTGTGGTTGAGCTTTTAACCAGAAGCTGTAGACTTAAAGCAAGGTCCTATTGGGGTTTACTCATACAGGCAAAGATCAGCAGGGGAAGGATTAGGAAAGAAGTACTTTGGTGAAATTTTTTAAACCCACTGATGAGCAAGAAGTCACAGGAGGAAAAATAATCATTGTTCTTTCTATTAACTGGAATAATAAAGTTATGTTGCAGAACTGGTGTTTGGGTTGGATCTGAACAAGGCCCTGCCAGCTCCTAGGAATCAGAATGATGAAATAGCAGTCTGAGGACAGCCAGAGGAGGCAATCTTTCATTTTTAATATGGGACATTCTCTAGAGGATTTCTGCTGACCGCTTGGGAGTTCCAGCGTCGAACACAAGTTAAATAATACAGCATCATATAATTTCTGAAAAATATTCAACAAGAAAGACTATTTTTATGGTTAGTACATCAGGTAACCAATTGTCGGACTCAAGATGATTTTAGGCATCTGTTGGGACTCACAGTATAACAGTTTCCCATCTCAATAATACAAGGTGTGGCCAGTTCAACTCTAGGTTCCAGTGATACAGACTAATTTAGATATGGCAAAGTAGTCAGCATGAATGTGGAGGAACGAATGATGGCAGATGAAATTGTTCCTTTAAGAGTAGAACTACTAAGCCTGCACAGATATGAACAGGGCTCCAGCCCCATTGTTCTCCTGCTTTCATTGTACAAACACACCAATTACCTGTGAAGCCTGACACATTTGCTTTCACTTGCTTCCAGCTCAAATCCATAGCCTTTAGAAGTCTGCTGTATCTATACAAAATATCTCATACACTGACTGACCTGCACACATGAATCACACACATTCACACATATGTGGAAACACAATTTGGATTTATTTATAAAACATATAGGCCTACATCTATTTTTATGCATTCCTAAGTCTAAAAAAGTCTAGAAAATTAGATAGCTAATTTATTTAACATTTATTTATTGGGAGGATTAACCCCTTGAGATGAGACATCTCATTTTCGAGGGGGTCCTCCAGTACATCAAAGAAAAGGAATCAAAACAGCAGAGCAAAAATCACAATCAAAGACAGCATACCAACACACACACAACACACAACAACACACACACACCAGCTCATAATGCTCAACCCCACCCAATTGAATGAAAACATGTTAACTTCAATGTTTTCAATGTACACAAATGTATACATTGAGTAATAGTCATGGTCCATTAACGTGCCTGTACACCTTCAGAATGAAACAACCTCATTTCATTTTGACTGGCCATAAATGAATTATAAAAAAAGTGAATTTTGTTTTTGGGAGATGTTACGGTGCCTCACTCCCTGTCTCCCTGTGTTTGTCTAATTGTTGTCAGCTGTTTCATGTCTCCTTGATTACCCTCCCATTGTTGTCTCAGCCCTTTTGAGCCCCAGTGTTTTACCCAGGCCTTTGCGAGTCATTGTCAAATGTATGTCTGTTCTCGTCTACGTCTATTCCTGTCGTCCTGTGCCTTTTTGGACTATTATTGATAAAATGAGTACTATTCACTCCAAACACTTCTCTGCATCTGGGTTCTCAATACTAACCCAGACAGTACGACTAGACACGTGATGTGCGGTGAGGTTCATGACTGATGAGGCACTGACTGACTTCTTTGGAATAGGAGATGTTAACAAGCTTCTCTTTCAGTTTTTACCTTAATTGGAATATTGTGTTAATTGATTATTTTTCTTCAATCAGTTTCATACTATTTAGCAATATTATATATAGCAAGAAAAAAAGTAATATTCTGTAACATTTATTTCTATTGCCTGATCTTTCTTATTATAACTGAAAATTGCGTATGATATAATCTTTGTTTAAGTGCATGCAGCTATCCTGCTGTTCAAATCTCTCCATTACGCTCATTTAAAACTTATCTTTGTTTGCCTTCATTTTTAAAAATCTATCTGCTTCACTGGAGATGATCCATAAGAAGGAACGCTGTTATGGATTGCTTCCAGTCTGATTTGTCATTTTGATACATAGAAGAAACACATCTGTTGCCTGTTGTGCCTATTGGGCTCAGCACTGCCCCCTATTACTGAGGCACGGGATCTTTCTGCCTCACCCTGCATATTTTCACTCTGCATTTATAGCAAACCGGAAAGACTAAACATGTCACACGCAATCATTAAAGATATTAGACAGGCTGTATAAGATCAATATCAATATGTTGACCAATGTGTTGCACATGTGTAATCAAACATATTTCTGCGATATAAAGAGCGACAGCAACGTGTATGCAACAACTGCCTGCTTCATTCTCTTTGTGTGACACATCGCCACCAGAGGTGAGGACCCCGCACTTCTCCTGTGTATTTGAAAGGGCAATGCGTAAATTCATTATTTTATTATAGAAATTCAGTGATTCTGACCATGAAACCATTTTGAAATATTACAGAAAAATTGGAGAAGAGATAAATGGAAACATAGGTTATATTTCATCCATTTAAGTGCTGATTTTGCTTGTCATTATGACTGCACATCACTGGACCAGACCAATTGGACCCAGCAGAGACCAAGAGGACCGAGGAGGAATGGCCCGCTCTGTGGGAGTGGAGTGGCAGCCAAGTGATGGTAGCTCACCTTTTGCGGGGACCCACTTGGTGCTGTGCCCTGGTGGTCTAGGCAAACAGAAAGACAAGCCCGAACCGCAGTCCAGCTCAAGGTCCTCCGGTCATTGCCATCTGGCTGCTCCTACCCCACCTCAGGAGGGCTCGACCGATTTCTTCTGCATTCCCCGGGGTGTCTCAGGTGGCATGCCTCCATCTCCTGCTGTCGCCGAGGATGTCCAGGGGGAACAGTTTTATTACTTTGCCACATTGTGGGTCTTTTATGCCATGTTGTGGGTAGGGATGGGTACCGATATCCAGTGCTATACTGGCACTGGTTCTGACATAAATGGTAGTAAGAAGACCGAAAAGAAGCGCACATTTCAGTGCCTTATTTTGGTTCTTTCTTTCCGGAGATGTCAAACACTATGGATTTTGGGCAATGCATCAGCCCAGAGCGATTCCATGTATCACCAGAAAAGGTAAACATATAACGACTATCTTTTTGCAAAAAAAAACCCTGCTAAAAGTTGCTAAAGGGTTGTCAAAATTAACGCACCAATGCGGGTCAAATAATTCCTAGAATTAATTCTTTTTTTTGTTTTGTAACATAATTCACACATACACAGAAAACGGCCCTGTTTATAATTCAGCCCGCAACACATCAGCTCTCCAACCTAATCAGCCAAACTGTGGATTGTTATGCAGCAGCATGTGTTTGTGGTCCTAAATGACATGTGAGTATATCATTCTTGCCATTTTGGCTCTGTGTTGATATGATAATAAGTTGTCTGTAGGAATTTTCAGGATGCTTCGGATGTCAGCTCGCTGTGTGCAATGCAGAGTTTAAATGCTCCGTATTTATGTTGAGTTATGCATGTTGGCTCACTGTTTACTTATGGGAAAAAGGCAATTGTGACATTTGATTACTTAGTCTATGTCACATTTGATTTATGTGATATTTAACACAGACTGCTGATATCTAAATGTTAAGTTTATTCATATTTTTTGGTTAGTTCTACCTCTGTGTATTATTATTTTGCATATGAGACCACACATACATTGTGAATGTGATTGTGGAGTTCAAAACAAAAATTCAATTGATTTCTCCTTTATCTAATTTAAAAAAAAGAACAACAAGAACTAGAACTTCCTTTATTTGCACTGAAATTTTTTGTTTTTTGGTCATAATTAGGAATAGTGATTAACTCACAGTTACCCTATGATTAAGTAGATCAAAATTTAGTTTAATAGCCCTACTAAAACAAAAAAAAATATAGGTTATATATAGGTTTTTAGACAAAGTTAGCATGTTTTCCATTCCACAAGCACAGTTTCAAGCACTATTTAAGCACCAGCACCATTTCAAAAGTACCGGTTTGGCACCAGTATCAGATAAAACCTAAACGATACTCATCCCTAGTTATGGGTCCTCCACATTACATTGTGGGTCCTCTATGCCACGCGTTGGGTCCTCTACGCACACCGTGAGTCATCTATACCAGATAGATTACTGGGAAACTGTATTGTAGATTCCTAAGAGTTAGGAGGAAAATCCAGAATCAAGCAATATGAGCCCACAAGTCCAGGTTGGAACAGGATTACTGATTAAGTTAATTAGTATTAATATACTGAACAGCATGGTGTAGACCTGCTCAGGGGCGCCGATTTAGACACCCTCCAGTGGGTGCTCCCCCCCCCAGTCCATTACACTCCTAATCCTTATATCCTCACTGGTCCTACCTAAATGAATAAAGTGATCCCTAACTATAACGAGCTTTAACTTTTGCAGCCTCACTGTTTTGCAGATTTTTGGATTGTATAATTTTACATGCTTTCTGTACAATGTACTAACGCGCATTCTACATCCTGATTGAAGGGAGGCATTGTCAATCGCCTCTGTGCCTTGTCTCCTGCACTTGCCAAATTGATAATGTCTAATTAGGCTATAAGACCCTTCTCATCTAAAAGACAAAACAGTATAAACCACTACCCATACCTGTGTTCCTCACCTGGAAACAGCACCTGCTCCAAGACCTACAGAGGACAAAAACACACCTCACTATAGTAATACTTTTATGTTTTAAAAAAAACACAAAGGTTTGAACTTTGACAGTATTTAAACTAGTGAGAACTGTGAGTAAATCTGAATGTAGGTCTGAGAAAAGCATGTAAAGTGTGTGGCGAGGAATTCAACAGCCTTAAAAAATATAGAATAATTGTAAAAAAATAAAAATCTGCGGGTTTTGGCTCTTGCAGGTTATTTTCAGAATGTAATCCTGCAATCAACGAGGTACCACTTTACAACTCATAATACCATCAAAACGACACCACAGCTCGAGCCTACACATTACATCACTGTTAATTTAGGCTGGTCAAGCGACACTTAATTTCTGTGGAGCATCAATAAGCCCACATTCACAAAGAACCTGATACTAAGATCATAAATAGTGTAAAATATAAAAAAATAAGTTTACCTAACTTTAAGAGATTGGTCAACAAAGCTTTTAACAAGTTCACCAGTAGCGAACCGTGAGCACTACAGCTGGGCCTTCACCCCTAGCCATCACCGCCAAGGCTGAGCCTCCCCTAGCCTCCATTACATGCTGCCCATGGGCTACGATGAATTGAAAGTGCTTAACAACTGCAATCGTCCAATTAAAGATGGCAAGTATGTCAACAATAGGCAATAACATCAACAAGCAACTTGCTCAGCATTAACTTCACCCAAACCAGACATGCTAATTTAATCACAATGGACAGCGCTTAAAAATCACGGGCACAACAAATCACACACACTGACTGAGTCAACGAAAATTTACAAGGATCATCAAGGTAAAATCCCATTTCAGAATGCACGATATGCCAAACGCCATTACGCACAGCGAGGTGATTATTTTAGTACCTACATATGCCAAAGAAATTAAAGAGGCAGAAAAGGCGCCATGAAAAATAAAAAAAATGAACTCAAAAAACAAAAATCCAAGCCGTTGTAGATTAAAAAGTACACCACCAGCAGTCTGTAGCTAACGAATCTCCAGATTTAGGTCAGTTTCTAAAATACTGCGTTTCAACACTCAGTGCTTATCCAATCACGGGACGTTGACATGTTTACTTCAGCATCTAGCTGACGTTAGTTTTGTAGACTTGGGAGCTGATTGGCTATTGCAACTGAAATTCATGCTTTGTCAGACAGACTTTCCCATGTATCCCACGTGGGATAAAACTACAATGGGTGGAACTCCCCATGGGTGCTCGGTATTCTCCGTGGTGCTCGGGCCCCAAAGCACCCACAGCGCCCCCACAGCGCCTATGGACCTGCTATAAAAAGTGCCCTGCGACGCTAGCTGATTCAGCACTACAATAATAAAACTGACATGAACTAATCAAACACTTGGAAAATTGGTTGATTTATGCTGAGAATTCTGACCATTTTAAAAAGTGAATAAATGTCTGAAGCAAAATCAGTAGTGATGAGGGGATTTCTCTTGTCAGTATAGAAGCAGAATGTGTGTTAATAAGCAGGCATTGGTTCCAATAAACCACTATCTATGCCCAAATGACAATGTGACCAAAAGTAGGACTGTATAACCATCACTGCTGCCAACAAACTCAACCAATTTTTACATCCCTGCTGATATTTGCACTGCTTTTCTAAGTTCAAATAACATTTCTGCTTTATTGCTCATCCAAGTTCACAATTGTAGTTTTCTCTTCCTGTAAATGGTCTGCTGTTTTTTTTCATGCACAAATACAAAGGTTAAAATAGGTACATTTTTTTAAATTACTACACCCTGCTAAGTGCACATTTCCATTTTTATAAGTACTTCATATTATTTAGTGTTGTAATTTTATTCTTACTGTACAGTATGTTATTATGGTATGGACATGCATTGATTGGCTGTCACTTTGCTGTTGTTATGCCTCAATTTTCTTCTGTGGGACAATAAAGTATGTTTCTATACTATTCTATTCTTGAAAGCCATATCATATCCACACCATCAATCTCTTCTTGATAATATGCACACACAGGTGCACCAGTGCATACTCATAAAGCTTGAAACGATAGAATATGTAAAGGAAACTAGGAAGAGTTGCAATTAAAAAGAAAAATACAGATTTATCTTTTGAATCTTTGCTGTTTCAGCTCATTAAAACTGTTGTAGCTTCCATCTTTAGCTGCTAAATTATGAACACTGGATCTGATAATTAGCATCAGGATAAGCTCATGTACACACTCAGCATGCATTACACCATTAACTTTACTATTACTACTAAATGTGAAAATAAAAGGAAAATGCACATCCAATTTAATCGGTACAGTTGTGCTCAGTTTTACACATAATGACAATAAGGATTCTCTGCTTTGGAATTAGATCTCTCTAATAAATATAATAAAAGTCTAGGTTTATGGGTAAATGAGCACTGAAAAAAGTACTTTCAATTTACTTGATTACATTTCTTACATCGAATCCACACGATCAGAATAAATACATCTGACATAATTTACCCTCTCTTTTCTAAAAAAGAAATTTCGTAATATCAAAGTACTTCATTTACATTTTTCATTTATCAACATTTTCATTTAAGGGCTTCTTCCAGGAACACAGTACCATTCTATAGCATCCTCAAATAAAGTTATTGCTATAAATCTGTCTGAAAATTCCGTATATATCAAAATCCACCTTAAAGAAATTTGCCTTCTCATCACTTCCGTATTTTATGCCTTGATATTCGCCTGAGCCTCTCTAAGACCCACCTACCTTTTTTGAAACTTCCCCTGTAGAACGTCATATACCGGCCGTTATCACAACATGTGTGAACAATGGCAACACTGGAGATCGTAAGACGACCACCAAATGATCCGATATCCGACCCTGAAAGTGAGGTTTTGGAAACACCAGAGAGAATTCAGAGGCTTGTGCAAGACGTGTCAGATTTGTAATACTTAACCTATTTGGCACCCTTTTATAAATATGAATCACTATGAATCTATGTTTTGCACTGAAATAGAAAATGCACAGATAAATGAAGCTATTGTAAATTTCCCATAACACTATGTTTTGCATTGAAACCATAAATTCAAACAAATATGAAGCTACGTTTTGAGTTCAGAGTGACAGATGGTAACAAAATGAAGAAACTCACTGTTCTTACCTGTGCAGGTTCTGATGGAGTAGTCTTGCCTTTAGGGCCAATCTGCTTAGTAATCCACGATCAAAAAGGCTTTTGTTGAGAAAGCAGTCCTCTGTAAACTGATTTGCGCAAAGATAGCATCGTTTTCGGCTTAGGGTTGTTTCCAAACACGAATTCCAAACATTTAGCCTAAACTAATCTTAGCAGTTTCTACCAAAACCGGAGGATTGTGAGGACGAGATGGGGAGCAGTGCTCTGCTGAGTAAGCTATGACAGGCTGGAGGAGGTGATAGGTGGTAGAGTGTGGATCGGGGCGCCTTTTTCTGTCCGAGCCTGGCCTTGTGTCCGACAGAGCAGTAACCGAACCCGACCAAACACAAACATTAAGATATTTATGTCAGAGCCCGACCCGGGCCCGACACAGGTTCCCACGGTTTCATAAACTGAGGGTACGGATTCTTACACCTGAAAATACCTTCTCCACCTGATCCCGGCTGCTCTGGTCCAGAGATAAACGTTCTTTCCCAACAGAAAAATATGCAGAGCTGTGGGTCTGAGAGGGGGACAAGGTGCTGCTGATGCTGCCATGGGGAAAAACAATCTCACCTGTTATGACTGGATAAGTCAAGTGAATTCTTATCTTTAATTTTAATCATCTAAATATATTTGATCTTATGTTAATTATTTATGTTAACAATCATTTATTTTTTCAAATGTTTTTTTCAGTTTTGAAAGGATAAATGTGTGTGCAAGTTGATAAATTAAAATAAAATAAAATAAATATCCACTCCTCTGCTTTTTTCACAAATCGCACACTGCTAACGCTCTCATAGAGCCTGGATGGAGGTGGAGGTTTTCTCCGTCCGTCCTCTGATGTGACCGAGCCCGACCCGAACCCAAGCATCCTTTCTAAATATCTGTCCGAACCCCGCCCGCCCCATCGGGTACCGTCGGGCTCGGGTCAGGTGTCCATCCTGTAATAGGTGGGAAAAAGGGGATGTAAGTGGGAACAGCCAAAACAGCATCCCACATGGCTACCAGCAGAGACTCAAAGATTAGTCAAACAGAGGTGGATGTGTCAAAGCAACACTTAAGTAATGTCCTAATTAGGAAAGGACATGTCAAGAAGTCAATAGTGCATAATACCCCCCCCCCCCCCCTTAATATATCATGTTGAATTAACATCATACTTATTGGTTTCCATAAACAGAAAATTAAGTATGATTTTTTTTAATGCAGTCATATTTTTTTTAAGTCATGCAAACAATCTTTTATATTTTAATATCGACTTACTTTAGATAGCCACTTTTACTCAACGGTGTTGTGTAATGAAACTAAAAGCAGAAAAGACCTAGCCAGAATCCGATCCAGTGCTTAAATCACATACCTATTTCTCCTCGTGTTGTTCAGAGGTTATTACTGTAATAACTCTTTGATATTACTCAAAAAAATAAGTTTAGTCAACTAAAATGTATTTTTGAGATTGGAAAACAATAATTTTAAGTTTATGCTAAAGCAAAACCTTTTACTTTAATCTTTATGTAAAAAAGAGGCAATGTTTTCCAATCTATTTTTTCAAGTTTACAGAAATGGGATTTTTAAATTGAAGAAATAGCCAAAATCAGAATGGTGTACCCTCAAAAATATCGTTTTTTCTTTTACAAGTTTTGTGGCCACATAGCCTTTATTTGACAGTGAATTGTACGTGAAAGCATGGAGACATACACCAGAGGGACGGGCCTTGAACTCAAGACAATAGGCCTCTCTATTTCAAGAACCTACACTAGCCACTCCACTACACAATAACTCATTAATCTTGTATTTAAATGAGAAATATGACACCATTTCTAGTATTAACTAAACATGATTAGAATTGTTTCAGTAATACAATTCCTCCACTTTCCACTAGTGCAAAAAAGTTGTGTAAATTCAGTACTGCTGGTAATTACTTAAATTGTACTTATTTAAATCATGTAAATAAGAGAAACATGTGTAGATTGTGTAGCATTTACTAGTTTTGTTTCTGCAAGTTCAAAGACCGGCCAGTTCCCTTTTTTTCAGAGAACCCTGTGATGGACCGGTGATTTGTGGTAGGTGTTTATTGGTACTGGAGACAGGAAGCGGACCCCTCCGTCCCTTCAACAATTAAGAGGGTAAAGAAAATGGATCTATGCAGCCTTTTAAAGAAATGTTTTATCATTTTTTTATGATTTTACATTTTTGAATGATTAACTGTCTCCAAGATATAAATCAACAGCCAGGTTTCTACCTGGCCCCTAGGCCCTGTGGTATTTTCTAAGGTATGCTGTACAACACGCACACAAACACACAAACACACAAACACACACATTATTACACCCACACACACACACACACAATTTCTATAAAGCTAGGTGGATAAAATTTTGCATTCAGGATCTTTACAGAAAAACGTACAATTCTGTAAAATATACATGACTGCTGTTGGTCCAGGAACACATATTCTGTTGGCGAAGAACTGAACAATACAAGAAAAAATGTGAAACGAAAAAGATAGTTCTGAATATGCAGCACGATCTCAGAACGAGCTGCTAAAAGAAATCCAGATTCTTCACATTTAGCTGGGCTCTAATCCCTGATGTCAGAAAATAGTATCAAAAACTACTACTAAAAAACTTTTGTATGTATTTGTTTCACCCTCTTTACTCTGATTAAGTACAGCTATGTTCTAAGAAAGAGTAATTTTGTTCAGGCTATAAAACTACAGCCATATTTATTAGGTAAAGTTCTGTCCAAGATCATTGCAGGACAGATGATGTCTCTTTGTTTTGGGCTACCCAGTCTGAAGCTAACTACTCAGTGGTGATGAGCTGCTTGCAAATATGGGCGTCTCATGCATTACCTGAGAACAGAGGATTGTGATTTTGCTATGAATCACACAACATAAGCAAAACTGCATGACTTCTCTGGACAAATCAATCATCACATCATGAGCAAAATATTGAAATGGAAGCAACCATAAAATGTTAATGGGGTGGAGTAATATACATTAGCTTAGTACAGTTAGAAAACAATAATCTGATAGTTTATTATTCTGCTGTCTAAAGAAACAAACTGTCCTGTTCCTTATGAAGCATGTATGTTTTAAAGTTAAGATGTATATTCAGTTCAGGCTGCTGCTGTTCTGACAGTGATCTTCTCACAAAGCCTCTATTCTTCTTAGGGTCTGGATCAATGTGCAGTCATCTTCCGAGAGGCTTCAGCCTGTCTGTCTCTGGATGGGCTGTCTTTACACAAGGCTCTGTTTTCATTGCTGGAAGCCATACCCTTCGAAGCACCGGGGCCCCTCATCGGGACTCTATTTTACTTGTCAGCAGTTACTGTTTTCGTTTGAGGCCTCATGCTCTCACTGATGGATCTGCAGTAGCCGAAGGTTTGGGGTTCCCCCTCTCAGTGGCATTTCAGGGAGCTCTCAATCTCCCTATAAAAAACTGACATTATGGAAGCAAATATCTCTGCATGGTTCTCATTAGCACATGTTCTACTGAACCTTTAGTTTATTAGCCCGGCGTAGCTCTGAATGGTCTGCTTCACAGACGGGGCTGTTTTGTGAAATGAACTTGGAAAATTGTGGAATATAAATCAAGTTCAGTGGCTTAAGTCGTCTAATTTAGAAGTGACCCTCAAACTGTGGGCCCCCAGTGGCGTCAAACACGTGGCTAATATCCTGCAGATGTGTGGAACCTATCTGAAAAATGAACATAGATGTTTTTAATGAAATAGGAAAATGGATCAAGCTTCCTCTCCAATCCACACTGCTGCCTTTATTCACATGGAGGTTTGAACCAGCTCTTTACTGAATGGAACTTTGTTTTTACTGACGTTTCCTTCCCCAACACTAAGGAAAAATCTATCATATATTTCATTTTAGATAGTGCAGCAATTTATGAGTTACTTTAAATGGCTTCAAGGTCCATAACTCAACAAATCTTGCTGCTTATCAAAATGACACTAACCTTACTTTCTTTTAGCAAATTCATTCTATCTTCTAATGAATTCTCAACATTTCCTTTGAAGTTTAAAGAATTGCACTTAAAATAACTGAGACTGTACTCATGTCTTTGCATGTTTATAAAAAAAGGAAGAACTGAAAACGTTTAAATACAACTATCATATATGGTGGTGTGATGTTTTTAGGTGTTGATAAAGGTTCGTACTGTAGCCTACCTCGTGAGGCAGCAACAATACCAAGACGGGTTCTGCATAATACCTGGCGTTGCGCAGCATCAACGTTTTCATAGCAGATATAATTTCTTACAACTGATGTACTGTTCCTCTTTGGTACCAAATATTGTGCAGCATTGGATTCTGTTAAGCTTTTGGTCATTTTATAACTGGTTAAAGTGCAGCGTTTCCTTCTCTCCCTTCATTGTTTGCAACTCACGTGACTTTAGCAGATATGTTTACATCAAGTCAAATCGCAGCCTTTGCGATTAGGAAATCGCATTTTACCAAATCGCGATTTAATTGCAAATGCAATTAATCGTTTAGCCCTAGTTTATGTTCTATTAATTTCTTGGAAATAGTGTTTACTTCCTGATGTAAAACTACGCATGCAAATTCTGTAAATACTTTTAAAACTTTAAAATGTTTTATTCATTAAATTATCATTAAATGGAACTCTTTTAGAGAAAGTCCGTAATGATGGATTGCAGGACAAAAAAGGTAAGTCCTTTTCGAACCAAAAAAAAGGGTTAAAAGTTAATCCACTCGCTTGGATGGGGAAGAGGAAAAAAAGGGCTGGCGGCTGACCAGCTCGGATGCTTTCAACCGACGTGGAGGGTCTTATCAGAATATGGCCCAACAAAAAGAGAGCGAGAGAGCGAGAGAGAGAGCACCTCTCGCTTGACCAAGGTGCGGCACCGTAATCCGGCAGGAAGCCAGCCCCATGGGAATGCTGGCTTATTATGGAACCCCTTTGATATAATTTTCATTTATTCAGGGCCGGACCCAACACGGGGTACACCCTGGACAGATAGCCAGTCCATCACAGGATAACACAGCGACACACAATTATTGGGTCACACACACAGCCATCAGGTGGGGCTACTCTGCTCTAGCCCCACAGGAAGTGGAAACCAGGGCAACCTATAAATAGGACGGCCACCCCAGCTGCCCGTTCTTAGCCACATAGCCTCCGGCCGGGGCTACAAAGGCAAGGTCGAAGACTCAAAGAACCTTCCTTCGCGGGCGAAGGACACACTTCTGAGTTTGAGGAGGACCGTCCCGCATGCAAGTATTTTTTTCCTAGGTAAGTATCAGCAGTTCCCGCCTTCCTGGCCTCTGATTGGACATAAGTTGTCTTGCATGATTGGCTATTTCTTTTAGAGATTAGTCCCGCCTTTTTTGCCTCTTATTGGATAGAAGGTCTCTCCAGTCTCCAGCGACTTCTAAACGTCACAGCAATATGATGGCAGAGAGGAAGCAGACAGAGAGGGGAAAGGTGGGGGAGGCTCATTTTTGAAGTATTAGTCCTTCCACACACAAAACGAAAACAAGTCTATATAAAATTGTTATAAGGGTGTGCTGTCATATTTAGATGTTTACAGCTCCAGT
Source organism: Apricaphanius iberus (assembly GCA_028564705.1). Lineage (NCBI taxonomy): Eukaryota > Metazoa > Chordata > Actinopteri > Cyprinodontiformes > Aphaniidae > Apricaphanius > Apricaphanius iberus. Next base: position 44,194 of record JAPXFQ010001128.1, on the reverse strand, counting down.
TGATGATGTGAAATTTCAATTGATAATGTGTTCTGGTTCTTTGTCCATTGCTTTGTTTTGTTGGCTCACTGGCAAAGATGACGATTCTGGGCTAAAGCCACGAGTTCAAACCAGACTGGGTATTATATATTGTCACATTTTTCATGCAATCAAAACTATTTTGGAGAGTTTTATGATGAAAATGTAAAATAATAAAAATCTCAACACACTAATGGTGCATTCAGACCAAGGGCTTTGTCAGCATCAGCGATGTCAAGATTACATGTTAAGTCTATGGTGGAGGCCATTGGAGGAGCGTCACGGTCTCTGCGGCGCTTTGTGAGCTTTGGCTCCGTCAACTTTTCAAGCTTTTCCTGCTTTTCATGCTTCAAAGCTCATAACGCTAGCAACGCAGAAGTTCAGCTAGTAGAACTTTTGACGGCGCTGTTGGCCCTGAAGCGGCGCGTTAACCAGTCAGAGCTTATAATTGCAGTGATGTCACTACACGTATTTTGAATGTAGGGGGAGCAGGAAAAACCTACATTTTAAGTCTAGAAAACACAGATTTAAAAAATCATAAATAACACTTACTGAATACAGATGGACAGGCGCTTTTTGGGAGGAATAGAGCGCCTGTAGTTGGTGTCCTGGTAGGAGATTCGAGCTGTGATGCGGCCCAGGAGGTCGTCAAACAGAAAATACCTGTGAGAGCTACAAACAAAATAATCCCAAAATATTGATAAATTGTTGCTCAACACCCGAGGAACAAGTCAATTAAAAAACAACAAAAAACAGATGTAATATTTCTTAATATGTTACTGTAAATATGTGATTTTCTTGAATAGCTTCCAGTTCATAGGACCAGGTAATGCTAAATTGACCTTTAAATGTATTAGTACATCTAAACAACCGGACACAACTATTTATTTGACATTTTAATGGATATTATATTTTATATTCACATTTTATTGTCATATTTCAGTTTTTTTCCAATATTTTCCAGGTCATGTGTCCATGTGACACAAAATCAATCTTAAAATATCTTACTACAACCACTTGGATGGTGCTTTGTGTGATATTGCACATACAGAGATTTGCATTATTTAATGGGCAGATTTACCTATGTTTCTTTTTCCCTACATTTGTCTCAGTTTTGAACTTCAATCAAAAGTGTATGATTATATATTTTCAGTATTTTTTTGTGTCTCCATAAAGCTTCAATCTTATTGAGTTAAAATACCAAATGTTCTAAAATACTTGTAATTGTCATTCAGTTAAAAAATATGGGATATTATAGATATTATAGAGCATAACTGCGTTATAGAACATACACATAACGTCACAGTTACTTTGCTTAGTAACTAGTTAGTTTTACAGTGTGGTACTTGAATTACTAACTCAATTACTTTTTGGAAAAATGAATTAGTTAATTTGTAACTATAACTAATTACTTTTTTAATGTAAGATCCCCAACACTGTTAATAAGTTTTTATAACCGGAAAGCCTGAAATCTCATTGGTGAGGGTATTTTGGCTAAAATGACAGCAGCTCATATCACGAACAGCCCAAAAATACAACAAACAGAAAGTTTTAGACCAGCTAAACATTCGGAGGCAGCTGAAAGCAAAACACAGACACTGTTTTCACATGTTTTTCAGGAACAAAAGGTCACAGAACACATTTAGATGATAGGGAAGCAAGAAGACAGGTAGTATACACTATTATACACTAAAAGAAAAATTATAGACTAAAGAGCTTCAGCTTAGTAAAGACTGCCTCACTTTCAGCGCCTGCATCTAAATCACTGCAGAGGCTCAGCACCCTGAGTTCAAATAGCTGTTTGACTTGTGTCTTTCGAGCCTGCTTAGAGTTGTCATTCTTTCTACATGCCATCAGTATTTAGTGACACTGCAGGTGTGGTTTTAAACATGTATGTGTTTTTCTGTTTATCGTATGATAGAGTGTGTTGGCACATTTCAGCCCCTCCTCACAGCCTTTGATGCTTCATGTTCAAAGAGTGGTGCGCCACGAGCATCTGGATCTTCCTTATGGTTCACACAGCACAGCTATTTTGCAGATTAGTAATAACAGTTATTATTTAGTCTAACCGCCGTACCGAAACTGGATCCTTACATGGAATAGAGAGCATCCTACAGAACAACATTAGCCTCAGAAACAGAAAGGTGGGAGGATTCAAGTGGGGTCATGGGAAAGGTGATGAGAACCAAGAAATATTTTGGTCTGTTCCCGTAATGTATTGTTCAGTAAGACCACATGCCAACAATGCACTGCAGCTACATGTGACAGTATCATACTTTTTGTGCTGTTTGCTATTATTATGGATGAAACTAACTCAGTCTTCTCAAAACAAGATGAAAATGAGTCTTTTTTAATTTTATATTTTTATCCCACAGTTTTTTCTCCATTATTTATCACCCAGTGTTCTGATCCAAGTACAGTCCTGGGCATTGCTTTCCGTCTGCCAACCCCAGGAGGGCCCTGCACTGAGCTCAAGCCTCCTCCATATCCTTTTATCTCAGGATATCCTAAATGTTTTCTAAATTGATGGCAGATTTTGATTGAATTGTGGACTATAGGATTAGGAATGAGCAGGTTTTGACAGTGGACGTGGTGCACTAATTACAGATAGCATTGGCATGGAGCTGGAAGAAAATTTTTCCATTTACACTTACGGAGGACCGTTATTACTGAAGTGGTGTGTCCAAAAAGATGTGCAACACAGAGTGGCTGCCTAGTAACAGTAACGAAAGTTTGGAAGTGATAGGCCACTATCCTTTTTAGCTTTTTGCATATGCTCTCTGCATAGACGTGTTTTTTCCCCACTCCATATGAATGATGAAATAATAGAATCAAGTTCCTTCAAATAAACATTCAGGATGTAAACGGGAAGGCAATGAAATAAATACAAAAATCTGGGCAATAGAGACATCTTGACAAGTTTGATAAATCTAAAACTTAGCATAAGTTAACTTTTTTTTGCTTAGCTCAAGTATGCGGTTAGTATGATCCCATCACCTGTAGTTCCTGATGTAATAAAGCAAGTCTTACACTTTCATTGTTTAATTGATTTATTTGTATATTTATAAAAAGTAGGGCTACGCAGTCTTTCTGCATGGAGTTTGTATGTTCTCCCTGTACATTCTTAGGTTCTCCAGTTACTTTCCTACAAAGTCATCAGCAGACTATTTCTAATCTGTAATTCCGTGGAAGTTACACACAACATTACACAAATGTACTGAGAGTTGTATTGTGGTTCAACCCACCTTATGCTTATGCTTTACATTTCTGTGAGATACCAATGGAACAAGAGGTCAGCTCTGGCAGGACACCAAGCACCCTCCCCATTCCTTACTGGGCTGAATTCAGTCATGATTGGTACAATGATCAGCAGGACGTTAAGTCCAACTGATAAACTGCTAAAGGGGAGGTTTACACCTTAGTGGGGAGTCTTGAACAAGCAGAATGGGAACTTTTTGACAGATTAGTGAAAAGTCTTTAGTATGAGAAAGTATGAGAAAAGTAACATTATACTGTTGTTTCTTTAAAATAACAGCAGTCCAGTATCTTAAACCAGCTGAATCGCAGCTACAGAGTCAGTGGTTCTTTTTCTCCATGGTGAATCATTTATAAGTGTGGCGAACTAATAGGAAACCAAAAGTCAAAACAGCTGCTTGCTGCTGATTCTTTGCAGTTGAGATAATTTAAAAGGGTAGGTTTAAAATAACAGTTGATTAATCTGTGAACTATTTACCGTCTGAACAACCAGGTGGCCCTGATTTAGGGACAATTACTTCACATGGTATTCATAGGATTTGAAAGGAGCAGAAAATGATAGGCTCATTTAAGGTGACCTACATGTTTTCAAATAGAAATTGAAACCAGGAAGATGTTAGAGACAATGAAAAGATGCCTTAAAAGGAAGAATAACTCAGACAATGTTCAGATCTAGGGGGTCAAACAAAGGTCTGCAGTTATCTGTAGTTACAGTTAGACGTGATGCCAAGCTATCAATGCCATTGTTAATAAAATACAAGAAATTGCACACAGCTTTAAGTTTTAGTCAGATTACATTATCTTCACAAACTAAATCAATGGTGATAAAACAGGAACTGAGTACTTGATCAGCCTACCTAATTCTATTTCACTCCATTGGAGTATTCATCAAGAATGATTGATTTTGGTGAATTATTTGTGTTATGTTGTTGTGTGTTTAAAGACACATTTCTGCTTAATGGCCTGCAATCAGAAATAAGAGTGATTATGGTTGGGTAGTTTATTTCAATATTTTCTATATTTTGTGGTTGTTGTAATTAACCTTTGAGGTGAAGGGGTGGGAGTTTATAAGTTATACTTCTCACTCACTTTCAAGTATATGCCTTATGTCACATGTGTTAATGTTTAAATGTATGTTATATGTATGTATATTTGTATGCATATATGTAATTTTGGTTGCCTTTTTTTCTTCTTTTTTTTTTGAAATACTCGAAATAAACAAACAAACATCTTTTGAATACCTACTTGGGTAAACACATTACAGTAGTACTACATCACTGTTTAACTCCAGAATGCGGCTGATGAGGTGTTGAGTGATTGAGAGGGAGCTCCTGATCGCCTCCTTCCTCTGGCAGACCCGTGAGCTGTGACCGTCTGGGGAGGAGATCACATGCAGTGAAAGCAAACACACACAACAGCACCAAGACTGATTCTGATCTGTGCTGCAGTCCTCTTCAGGTATCATACTTTCCCATTGCATCCAGAGCCTCTGGGGAACCCTGTTCATCTGCTCTGTGGGATGATATGAATCAAGTTTTCCATGCTTTCACTTTATAGCCTTAAATACAACTGTAAATATTGCTTTTGACAATTTCTAGAAGTAAGATATGTAATTTTCCTACAACATACCAATAATAATAACTTCACTGTTTATTTCTCATCATTTAAACAGAACTCCCTAACAGACGGTTAACATATGGCAATTATTACAGACAAGCCTCTCCTATTGGCTGAGCTAATTGAGTCTGATTGCATTCTTCAGTACGATTTAACAAGGGTAGAGCCTAACCTGAGTCTTTGCAGTGATTTATGCTATCAAATTAAAGGTGTCAGGCAATGGAACGACTTTCAGAGTCTGCCTCCACACTGTGGACTAAATGCTGATGGATTCATTAAACGTCCACCTGTTTTCATCCATTTAATTGCTTCCATTAATCAAAATTGAATCTGCCTGCTCCACAGAGAGGAATCAGAAGGCCATGGAGCTCACTTACCACCTCTTTTACACCCTGTGTAATGGTCTCCAGTCCTGGCTCGCCAATGGGGCTTGAGTTGTTGCCCTAATAGTTCCCTTTGGATCTGGCTGAAGTTGCTAATGAACAGATAAGTGTTCAAACAGGGCAGAGGAGAATAAAGCCAGGTGTTTTCTTATTGCCTCAGAGGTAAAGCCAGTAGGCTAGGAGGGAGGAGGTGGAGTAGTGCTGGATTCCCTCCCTGTAGTCAGGAATTCAATCCTTTAGTGCCTCTCTCACCAAGTCTGCCATTGAGTTTTAGAGCAGTGCTGTAAAAAGCAGATACTTTTACAGCTGGTTCCTTGTAAATGGATTTTCTTCAAGCCTGCAGGGAATATCTTGAAAAGTAATAACTATGTGTATGCTGGAAAGGTTAGGGCAGTACTTGTCAAACCTTTTGAACACAGTACCACAACCTACAAGCATAGACCCTTATTTGATCCCAGTATCTAAACTGGTAAATTCCTCAGCAAACCTACAGTTAAACGATATAAGGTGTTTAATTCTGTAGTCCATGAGTCACATTAACTAAAGATTTGACTATTTTGACAGTGACGAAAAAATCTGAAGGCCGTTCGTCATTTTGAAAGATTAGCATTTACACCCCTGATCACTTGGTGCTAATCTGCAGACATTTTCCACTTTATGCTCAAACTAAAGGTAACTGAATCATAAAAATCCAGTAGAGCATCTGAGCATCATATCAGACTTGAACACCATACCCAATGTTTCTCCTTATCCGCAAGCTGACAATGTGCTGCAGAGTTACAGAGACAAGGAGCTTAGAGCCTCCCTTAAAGGACTTTAGTGATTACTGACGCAGACAGGCATGCGTCTTTACGTCAACTAGACACACACATTCCCCTATCTCAACGCTCTTGATCACTTTTTAATGCTCTCTCCTACTCCTGCCAACACGCTGAGTGGGCACATTCATGCAGCCCCCCCCCCAACCCCCAATTCTGTAACTGTATGCTGTGACTGTTAGAATATGACCTTAAATCTACCATCTCTGTAACGCTCCCCATAGAGCAGGACATAGGGGAAATGCCCCCCCCCTTCCAGCCTATTATAAAACCTGTTTCTATCTGCAAAAGGGAGTGCCTACATACAGTGATCCCACAGCCTCCTGACCATCCTTGTGATGTATTTCTATATGTTATTTTCTGGGAAGGTGTGCTGAAAACAAATTTCATTACCACTGGTTACAATGTCAATAAAGTATTAATTCATCTGTGACCCACCCCCAAAAATATAGCAGTAGTGGGCTGCACCTTTCACCCCTAGTCCTTCAGTGATCTTCTTCTTAGTCAAACCCAAGTTAATACATCTCATAATACCATCAGAAAGACACCACAGTTGTTGGTGGAGGATTTGTGGTCCACTCCTCTTTGCAGATCATCTCTAAATCACCTTAGTCATTTAGAGATGATCCCTATGGCTGATCACTATGGAGGAAGCTGAAGCTCAAAGTTGTATAGAGACAGTCTCAAACCTTAGCGATATAGAGATGATCTGCAAAGAGGAGTGGACCAAAATTCCTCCTAAAATGTTTGCAAAGTTGGTCATCAATTACAAGAAACGGTTGACCTCTGTGCTTGTAAACAAGGGTTTTGTAATAAGCCTTTTTGTTAGAGGGTTCAAATACTTATTTTACTCAGTGAAATGCAATTCAGTTTCAATCTTTTATTTAAAGTAATTTTTTAATTTTCCTTTTTGATGTGCTATCTGTCACTGTTAAAATAAACCTGCCATTAAAAATATAATGTTCTGAGACTTTTCATTTCTTTGTCATTGGCAAACGTACAAAATCACAGAGGAGTCAACCAGCTGGTGCACCAGCTTCTTGCTCTATGTAAGTACCAATATTAATTATTAAACCAGACTATATCAGTCCATCTGAAAGGTGAGTTCTTTTGCACAATGTATCAAACACAAACACTGAAAGAAGCACAGAGACTTAGCTCAAGTTTAGGGAATTTACTCACCAATTGTTCACATAAACAGGATAAATTCAGGCTAGGTTAAGATGCTACTATGCTATGCTAGATGGTAATGACAGCTAAGATGGATGACTACGGAAGTAAACAGCAACGTCCGCGTCCAGGGAAAATATTTAGAAATATTCAGCTCAGGGGCAGATCAAAGGTAGATCACTCAGAGGACGCTCGTGGAAAGCTGGTGGAAGGCAACTCCGACTGGCACAAAACCAATCCATCTCCAACAAAAACGGTCCTTTTACGTGGGTGCGATTAAAGTCATCCAACAAATTGGTTTGTCCATGATAATAATAAAGCACGTAACATTTTCTATAAACAGCAGGAAAAAAAAACTCTGAAATTTGCAGTCCTCATCTTTTTGCATCCTTCAATGTCTCAATACCATTCTGATGCATCCCCTTGTAGATGGCAAGAGCTATGTACGTCTTTGTGTTCCTCATCCGAGCTGGCATCTGGCTCAGAACTGTATGGCTGCTCCAATATTGTTCACAATTGCTAGCAGGAGAGCTGGCGTAAATAGAGAACTTGCAGCAACATGGTGGGGAGGGGTTTCTTAGTAACATAAGATCCACTCACAACGCAAAGGCGAATTGCTAATGAGCTGCAGAAGCTACATCCTTAGAAAACTGCTTGGCTAAAAATGGCAATCATAATTTAAAGACCACTGAGAACGATTTAAATTACCTCAAAAGATGATTGTAGTGGATCTTTAAGGGTTTATGACAAATGACTAAATCAGCTCACTTCAGTTGTTCACTTTCCGTGAAGAGAAAGGCCTGTGGGGGGGGGCTGAGAGGAGAGGTGGGGGTGGTGGAAGCCAAGCGGTCTGCCTCACAGTGGCATCATTGTCTTTCTGTCACTGTACCTAGGCATGGTCACATCTCGCAAACAGGATTAGTCAGTTTAGGCTACCACTGGATTTCTGGCCATAAACCTAAAATCCTCTTGAATGAACAAAATTACTGGAAAGAAGGAAAATCAAGTCCATTTCAGCCCTTTCATTTTGGCTCCTACTTTTTCATATTTTGTCCATACTTAGTTTTAAAATTCCAGTTTGATAAATGCAGTATTTGGCCTAAATGCTGGGCTGCACAGTGCTGCAGTTGGTTGCACTGTTGTATGAAGTTTGCAAGTTCTCCCTGTGCATTCATGGGTTCTCTCTGGGTACTCCATCAATTTCCTTCAGTACAAAAAACATGACTGTTAGGTTAACTGGCATAATTTGCCCTAAAGGTGAGTTCACACCAGCCAGCAAAACGCTCACACTGATGAAAGTTGATGCTTTAAATAAAAATTCAGCTGCTTGCACACTTTGTAGTCTGCGTCGGTGTGTCACATCAATTTGTCAGCAGGCGAGCGGGGGTTTCTCTGTTACTTCTGAACTTCTGCTCCATCTACTTCATAATGTGTATTTAGTACCGTAGTTGCCCTAACCAGATTTGGCTAGCCTTAACTAACATAACAAGAAAGTTAAAGAAAAATATCTAACCTGCTTACTCCAATATCCTCCGATCCCTACGTTATCACCTCCTGTTCTGTCTCCCCCACCCTGCAGCTACCGCTGCCAGGCATGTCGCCCTCATTGTGCATTCACACCGAACGTGACCAATGCGACCAAAGAGCGCCACAGGCCCCTAGCTGGTCGCTTGCACATTCGCACCTTGAAGCATGTCCAAAGCGAACTGGTCGCGCTTTAAAACATGCCATTTCACGTGCATGGAGCAGAAATACGTATCTTGTGGGAGGACCCTGACTGGGACTGCTCTGTGGCCGCCTCCTCTTCCTCCCGACCTCCTTCTCACAACCCTCCCAGAGGTTGCAGTCGACTGTGGTCTCTGAGCTCACCCCGTTAAATGTTTGGCATGCCCATTGGTGGAGCTGGAACCGCTCCTGCGAGAAAAGAGGGGCCTGGCCTCCTGCAGAACTGGGACCGCTGCAGTGGGGGCTTGGAGAGCTAAAGACCCAGTAGAGCTGTGGCGGAAGGATCAATAAACACCCTGGCTCCCCGTCACATCGGAGAACCTGGCCTGCTCACCCGATTTGAGGAGCCAGCATCGTGCCACAAAAGTCCAAGCATCACCCATTGACGCATCAACTACTAAGCTGAGCGGCTGTCCATCTGTCTGTGGTTAGTACAAGTGTATAATATAATATGTGAGCGGCACGGGACGTTCTGTGGTGGAGCAATTACCAGGCCTGGGTGTCCGGGTGAGGAAGCTGCTCTTGGCTCACTACTCGGCGGAGTGAGCGGGGCCCTTTTGCTGCCACAACGGCTCTTTTAAGAGCCACCCGCAAACCTCTTAAGAGCATTCCTGTCTAAATAGTTTAACCTCTTTATAATGTTTATTTTTTTATTCCTGTCTCTATAGAAAACGGATGGTGTCCTGTATCGTATAAAAAATCTGGGGGTCACTCTGGATGCCTTTTTTAAAATGGATGTGCAGATAAATCAAGTAGTCAGGTCATATTTTTTTTCATCTCAACAATCACGTCCTGCCAAGCTAAAATCAGTCCTGAATAAAAAAGATCTCCAGTCAGTTGTCCATGCTTTTGTAATGTCTCGTCTGGACTATGCTAACGCTGTCTTATATGGTGTTCCCTCCTCTTCAGTGGTGCGGCACCAACTGGTACAAAACGCCGCCGCTAGGTTTCTGACGGGCACAGACTGGCGGCAGCACATCACCCCTGTCTTGGCTAATTTACACTGGCTTCCAGTGAGATTCCGTATTAAGTTTAAAATTCTCCTGCTAGTCTATAAATCAATGCACGAAATGGCCCCCTCTTACTTGGCACAGCTTTTAAGCCCTTACGTTCTGGCGCGAACCTTGAGGTCATCTGAACAGCACCTTCTGCTTGTTCCTCCTGCCCGCTATAAGGCCCGTGGGGAACGGGCTTTTTCAGTTTGTGCTCCTAAGCTCTGGAACCAACTCCCCCTGACGGTTCGACTCGCCCCATCCCTCCCCATTTTTAAAGTTCGTCTTAAGACATATTTTTATTCCCAAGCCTTCTCGGCTGAGTCGGTTTAACCCCTGTGAGATCTTGTCTGTTTGTTTTTACCATTTTTACTTGTTTTAGCTATTTTATGCTGCTGTATATTCTTTGGTATTTTATTGTCTTGTACAGCACTTTGGTTGGCGTTGTCGCTGTTTAAATGTGCTTTATAAATAAAGGATGATTATGATGATGATGATGATGATGATCGTGATTAGCCACGGTGTCTATCAGTATTTACTCCATGTCCTGCCTTGATGGACCGTCTGAGCATCAGCTGCGTGAATGTGCTGATGACCGCTGTGCCAACATGCACGACTTGCTGCGTAGGTACCATAGACTTGCTGCCTGGATGTGCAGGCCGGTGTGAACGTGCCTTTAGGTATGAGTGTGCGTGTTTGTTTGTCCTGTTTGTCTCTGCGTTGCCCGTAACCCCACTGATGCACCCCCATTAATGGATATGGACTTAAATGTGAAACAGAGGTATCAGCTTGCTAAAGGAATTCCACTACACTTGGCTTTCCAGGCCTCTGGTTCTAGTCCAGGTCTAGAGGGAGATAGTTAACTAGAATACCACTACAGATCTGGTTCACTTCTTACGGCAGATGAGAGAACAGAGCACCATATACTGCCTGGCCTCCAGACGCCAGCTCCTACTAACATACATTCTCCTTTCTGAGTGTGTCTGGGCTGCAGAGTAGGCACAAGTGTGGGACAGCTGTCAAGGGAATCATGTCTGTTACATATAGTTTGTTCCAGCACAGTTACTGTGAGATGGTTGTAAATCCACATTGAACAAACTTTATATGATTTGCACCTGCAGGTATAAAACTGACATTCTGCACTACACAGATGGCCAATTACAAGTCTTTACAATGCTTAGTTTGCGAGGCAGCTTGATCAGTTTTCCAAACTGGCCAGGACTTATAGATAAATCACTCATGATCATGTTGTCCTTGTTTCTTCTTGTTTAACAACTTGAACATGTGTTTTTTTATATTTCCGTGGAGCTCTAGATTTTGATTTAAAAAAAAAATATATTTATATCTATATCTATATTTATATAAATATTTGGTTCCTTCACCAGCAAAAAGAAGCTCTAAAACTACTCAGTCTGTATGAGAACACTGTGACTTATTATTTTCGACCACAGCGAAAGATGTGACTTATAGAAAAAAAGACAGAAAAATTCCCACAACATTAAGCACACTCAGGAGCTTGCTTATTGATGTTTTGGACACTGAGGACTGGCAGCGGTGCATTAATTGTGATGAGTACAAATATATAAATACCACAATGACACTCCTACATATGCTGCAAAATTGATGCGCTGGTGCTTATTGAAGATCTGGATGGGGGGAGATTTAAGAGATTTCCTGGCCAATGATGATGACTGGCTGATCAGCTGATTTCTATTCCCTAAAGCAGTCCTATTAGACTTATTTGCTTAATGGGACCCACTGTTAAATTTACTAACCACCTGAAACTGTGTACCCCCCCCGCAGTAGATTCTGGCTGTGGCATGCTGTCTTCCTCTTTGCCTCCACCTTCCTTTTTGTTTCAGCCACACTGCCGCATTATTGTTGCCCCTTTCAAACAGGCCATGAAAAACAGTAATTTTTCGGACTTCTTCTGTTTTACTTCTGAGTCTGAAAGCAACCTTCCGCACTCTGTGTGGATAACTTTTACCGGTATATTATTGCCCGAAGTCCTAGTAACAAGAACGGACTTCACGCAGTAGGCGTTGAGAATCTAAGAAAGTTCTGGCCAAGGGGACGTGGAGACAGGGAAAGCTGTGAGAGCACACATTAATAACATATGTATCATATATATCAAAGGTATTTCAAGCTCCTTTCGTTTTGCTTCTATTTTATGTTCATCTTAATTTTTTAAGCATATGTGCGCAGAATCGCACAGAAAAGACGACCACTGTGACGAGTTCTGATGTTTTAAAAAAAAGTTTTTGTTTGGGGAAATGACATATGTACACCCACTGCACTGTATCCAGACACAACAAACCCCCAGACATTCATCAGGATCCTCCAGTACATTTCTTGCTGTGTGAAAGAAGCCTAAATGCAATGTTCCTGTATAAAATAGGTGTATTGAAAATACTACTCCAGTAGTGGCAGTGTTTACTTTCACAAAAGGAGCTTTACAGCTAGTGCTATAGGAGTGCATTTGATATGCATGTGTAATAATTCTTTAATCGAAACTAAAGTGACTCTTTTTGTTTTCAAATATTATGGACACAAAGAGGGAAAAATAAATAGGGGAAAGAGAGAAGATGAAGAGAGCTAGTGCAGAAAAAAGTAAAGAGGGAAAGAAAACATTACATTCTGCTGTAATTTAGTTTTTATTTGTTCTATTTACTTTTATTTCAATAAGCCTGTGAATATTCTCATTCATCCAGGTCATGGTTATCTCAAGGAAATTTCAATCGAACGCAACTGGACTTGGTAATTTGTCTTGGAAGACGTTTCACCTCATATCCAAGAGGCTTCATCAGTTCATGCTCGCCGCTGACCAGGCTGGGACTGGTCCAATTAAATTTCAATGTTATTGTAGCTACAAGTAGTAAATAGATATATATTTCAAACTCAATATTTATTGTTCTTTTTTGTTTTATGCTTGCGCTGCAGCTTATATTTTTTTAATCTTTACTATTGTTGTCTTATTACACATTTTCTTATTGCTAACTATATTGTTGTCTTTTATTATAATGTACTTTGGTCGTCTTTTGGCAGAGTAAAACTCTACATAGATTAACGTTGATTGACTAGTTGACATAAGACATTTTTCTCAGTGTTACCCGTCACACTCAGTAGATTGCACTTTCTCCACCTCTTGGTTGCCAGTGTTATATTACCTGCCACATATCAGCTGGCTTAAACCATTGCAGAATATTCACCAGACACTTTGCATTGACCATTAATGGCAAAAATTGGGCGTGTAGGAGACGGATATGATCCAAAATCACCTGAGCATATTTGTCGGCAGTGTGTGAGTTATAAAGCTGAAATTATGTGTAGCTGTGCGTACTCAAAGATTTTTAGATCTGACAATTTCTTTGCCTAAGTAATTTTTTAAAACCTGAATTTAAGTACGGTTTTACTCTGAATTCTACACAAAGTTTTATATATGAGATCCCTGGTCTGTGTCTAACATAATCAGAAAGACATCTCCATTTTCCACTGACCTAAACTCTAGTGCACTAAAACAGGTCCAATACGAATGTATTACACCTTGTCCCCTATCTAAGCCAGTATCCTTATGCTCTCTACCCTTTCATCTTCAGCATTCTTCTCTTCTCTGTAGCATGTAAACCCTATACCTATAAATACTTTTCCCCCACTGTTTTAGATAATCTACATGTCTGTTTAACAGGATATAAGGAAGAATACAATGAAGTGCTAATTGCAGTAATGCGTAATGGACGTTTACTTTTATTAAAATAATGTGTGCTTCATTGGTAAACTGTTGATGATTATACTGTACTGTGCTAAACTGGTTCACATTTTATTTGACCGCTCTGGACCACTTTGTGTCACTAGGAAATTATGAAACAACTCACAAAAAATACTGGGTTATTTCAATCAAACCAACTGCGGGGTTATGAAATGTGGAACCCATTTTTGGTTATTATATTGGTCTTGGGTTATATTTGGGTTATTTTTTAGCAAACCATGCAATGGGTTGAATACAGTTGGGTTATATACAGTCTATGGTTAAAACCCATCAACCCAACAACGATCAGTTGATTCAAGACCTGGGTTTTTTATTAATTTTTTTTAAAGAACTTTACTGAATAACAATGAGCATACAGAAAGAGAATAAATGAGGATTGTTTATGCTTTTAACCTCAAAGCGTCATCAGGTTGACTTTTCCCCGTCTTCCAAACGAATCATCCAGCGGCGAGCCAAGTCAGTATTGAGATTCGTGCACACTGTATATCTAATCCACATTGTCTGACTAGCATTTTATTTTAAAGTACTCTTAAAAAAACAACTGAGTTAGAATTCTACTAACTCTGGTGTAATGGAAAAGTTTGAGCTGATGCACAATGCAGAAATGAGAATTGCAGGATGTTTTAGGCATTGTTTATGCTGAAAGTCTCTAGAAGCATGCACAACAAGAGGTGACAGAGGAAACTGCAAAGTGTGACAAGAATTGTTTGGAACAGGATTTGGTCATTAGGAGAGTATGAGTAGAGGCAAATCCATGTCTAGTTTAAAAAATGACTGACACTTGCTGTTTCATGCTGTCTGCCGTTTCTCCTGGTTAATCCGTAATAAACTTTTAGCTTTTGGAATTAGTTTTATCATCGCTTTATTAAGATTCAAACCACAACATCTGGTTATATGTGTGTTCAAAATATCCGTAGGTTGAAGAAAGGATTAGGATAAAGAGTTTTCACATTTTTTTATTTAGCAATACTAAATCGTTTCGTGTGGTTAATTGTAAAAAAAATGAACTACTAATCAACTACTTCTTTTGAGAACAATCACAATCATGACAGTGCAAAGATGGAGGCGATGCATTTCAGAATCAGAATCAGTTTATTGGCCAAGTATGTCACATACAAGGAATTTGACTCCGGCAAACTTTTTTCTCCAGTACAGAACTTGAATAAGTGAAATAAAAAAAGAAAAAAAGAAAAATAAGAACAAAAATAAGTAAAAATACAAATAAATATCAGATCGTAAATAATAAAGGATAATATATACACCAAGCCGGGGTTATTTTACAGTGAGTATGTACAGAAGTGCAGAGTTATAGTTTATTGTTATGTGAGTGCACTCACACACTGTGACTAGACAGAGTTCGTCAGAGCGACAGCCTGGGGGAAAAAACTGTTTTTGTGTCGGGTGGTTTTGGCGTACAACGCTCTGTAACGCCGACCTGAGGGGAGGAGCCTAAACAGATTGTGGCCAGGGTGTGAGGGGTCAGAGGTGATTTTCCTGGCCCGCTTCCTGACCCTGGCCCGGAATAGGTCCTGAATGGAGGGAAGATCGGTTCCTATGATCCTCTCTGCAGTCCTGACTGTTCTCTGCAGTCTGTCCTTGTCTTGCCTGGTGACGGATCCGAACCAGACAGAGATGGATGAGGTCAGGACAGACTGGACTATTGCTGTGTAGAAGATGATCAGCAGCTCCTGGGGCAGGTTGAACTTCCTGAGCTGACGCAGAAAGTACAGCCTTTGCTGGGCCTTTTTCCTTATTATGTTGATGTGTGAGGTCCACTTCAGGTCCCGTGTGATGGTGGATCCTAGGAACCTGAAAGACTCCACTGTGGGGACTGGCTTGTTGAGGATCATGAGAGGAGATGTTGATGGTGGTCTCTTCCTGAAGTCCACTGTCATCTCCACAGTTTTGAGCGGGTTTAGCTCCAGGTGGTTCTGACTGCACCAGAGAACCAGCTGTTCCACTTCCTTTCTGTACACAGACTCGTCGCCGTCGCGGATGAGTCCAATGACGGTGGTGTCATCTGCAAACTTCAGGAGTTTCACAGAAGGGTCCCTCGACGTGCAGTCAGTGGTGTAAAGGGAGAAGAGCAGTGGGGAGAGAACACATCCCTGGGGGGCGCCGATGCTGAGGGAACGGGAGCTGGATGTGAACTTACCCAGTTTCACCTGCTGCCTCCTGTCAGTCAGGAAACTGGTAATCCACTGACAGGTGGATGGAGGCACGGTGAGCTGGGACAGTTTTTGGTGGAGGAGCTCTGGGACAATGGTGTTAAACGCAGAGCTGAAGTCCACAAACAGGACCCGAGCGTAGGTACCTGCAGAGTCTAGATGGTGCAGGATGTAGTGTAGAGCCATGTTGACGGCATCATCCACTGACCTGTTTGATCTGTAGGCGAACTGCAGGGGGTCTAGCAGGGGATCTGTGATGTCCTTCAGGTGGGTCAGTACCAGACGCTCAAAGGATTTCATGACCACAGATGTCAGGGCGACTGGTCTGTAGTCATTTAATCCAGTGACTGGGGACTTCACAACCTGGGGCTAATACTCTAAAAGATTTATCCCCTCTGGTCTTAAAATGTGTTCATAGACCTTTTAGTCTTTAAGTAAATGATCTTAGGTAGCACCTGGAAAATGGATCCCATGACACAGATTTTAAATTCCGGATGGAGTGTGTATGTTCTCCTCATTCAGTTCAGTTCAGTTTCATAGGTTGGATTCACAACAGATGTCATCTCAGGAACTTTACAGGTCAATAAAATTATATAAATATTACAGTAAGTTGAAACTTTTTCTATTTAAGGAATCCCAGCCACACTCCCACCACAGCAATCCTTTCAGCAATCCTGAACAAGCATGTAGCAACAGTGGAGAGGAAAAACTCCCCTTTAACAGGAAGAAACCTTCAGCAGAACCAGAACCTGGCTCAGTACAAGTGGTCATCTGCCACGACTGTCTGGGGGAAGAAAAGTAGTCAGTCTGTCCTCCAACAGTCTAGCCTATAGCAGCATAACTACAGAGACAGCATTTTGCTGCACATGCTATATTGCGGTCATTATTAGGAATCTTGATAAATCCGTCCCTTAAAATTAGATTTTGAGTAAGTATTTTCTTTTAAACCAACTTTTGTATTCGGTGTATGTTATAGGGAATTATTAGTTTCACAGCAGCATAAAGCAAAGCCTAGTATGGGTTGTGTGTTAAAACTTCGACAACTTTTGTTTTCTCGAGTTTCCTTGCAGCAAAGCCCATAAGCCCATGTACTTTTACAACAATGTGAACATGTGAAAAAGGTTAATTTTTTCTGTTGCTTGAAATTCATTCAATCATTCATTACACAAAGTTACATTTCAAGCCTTTATTTCCTGTGGTTTTTATGATTATGACTTAAAGATTTGAATTTGTGTTTCAGACAATTAGAATATATGGAGAAAAGTTAAATATCGGAATCTCATGGCGTCACAATGTAAATAGCTAATTAAATGAAAATGCCTCAAAAGGAAACGTTCCTTGTGACTAAATGGTTTCTCAGTCTGGGTCAGTCAGACACAGTCATGGCAAGGACTGCTGAATAAAAATATGTCCATAAAACAGTCATGGACACAACGAGACCAGGGAGCAAAATGTCATTAGTAAAGAAGTTTTTTATCCAAAGAGGACCGCATGTTCAGGGAAAGTTGAGTGGAAGGAAAAAGTGTGGTAGGAGAAGGTGCAACAGGAACCTTGAGAGGGTAGTCTAGCAAAATCCATTCAATAAATTGGTGAAGCTTCACAAGAAGATGACAGAGCCTTGAGTCAGAACATCAAGAGCCACTATGCAAAGATGCTACAACTCCAACCCTCATCTACCACAGCAGACAGACTCATGATTGGTCCAGCCAGAGCTTTTAGCCCCACAAGAAGCATTATCCAAGGTGCAATATTATTAACAGGAAAAGCAAGTGAGAAGCAATGTAGCAAGGAACAATAACTTCTTCAGCATTTCATTTTGCAACTTTTCAAATATTCCTACCTTATTATTAATTAAAGAGTGTTATATCTTTATAGCATCATTATGTAGCTCCATTTGTTCACGTATTCTTTCAATCTGGCGCTATATGGGTGAATCTTCATCGTATTTCTGCAGCAGAGGGAAGCGTGGTCTGTTGTGAACGCCATCTGATGGTGGATTGCAGCTATAATCTGACCCTTCTTGTTGTAAATCACCGATCCGTAGCTAATGGGATTCCTGCTATCAGAGGATTATGATGATCTAGCTCCCTTTGTACACCAGCACTGCCATTTTACATGCACTTTTTATCAATTTGACACACATTTAGTCAGTGGTACTTGATAATGTTTTCCCTGAAGCGCCCCTAAGAAAGCTAAACTACAGTAATGAAAAGTCTAATGTGATTAATGCAGAAAAAGGGAAGGCATTCCACGTGTCAGAGATTTTCTTCTCCTCGAAGACAGTCTCATCACAGGGAATATTACTTTTTGGAATGCTCCAGAGGATTCCCGTCCATTATACTTCCCCAGTGATGACAGGGGATTAGTCCAAATGTCAGGGAGGGTGGGAGGTGGGGGCTGGCCTGTAGTCTGGACAATTTATTTCTGTGCTATCCATTCAGGATAATCACCAACACGGTCAAATGATTGAAGAAGAATGAGACCTTATAGACCACATAGTTCACCAACACCTCACTTACAGTGTCTCTGTTTATTCACTAAATCACTTCAGATGAAATAAGCGGAGGGGAGGATTAGATATTAGACAATAGGGTGCGAGAATGTGTCCATATCAGCGACCCACTCAGGCTCAGCGTCCTTTGGCTGGGAGAAGGTCATGAAGCCACTAGTATTAGCCCAAACTAACCATGCTGCCATCTCTGAGCAGAGGGAGCTGGTTACTCTCCTCCCCGTCTCTCCACAGGCATCCTCTGGAAGGGGCCGTGAATGCAGCCATGAGTGAATTTATAGAGATGGGAGGCATAGCTGCATGTAGGGAAGCTCAATGAGAATCGGGTCATTACCCATGGCAAGTTTAAGAGATGATTAGAAGGAAAAGCCGGAAAGCGGGGCAGGCCGCTGATTTTCCAATGCTACTGCTCAACACCCACTCAAGATCCTCCTCCAAAAATCTCTTCCTGCTGAGTGTTCGCCACATCAGCTCGGAGTGTCCATATTTTACTGAATGGATACCTTCAGTGCACTCAGCAACCTTACAAATCAAAGTACAGAGAAAATAAAGTGCTTTAGATAATAAAAGTTTGCTGTCCACACAGATGTTACCATAGGAACAGTGTTCTTTTCATAGTTATTCCAGGAAGCTGAATGAGTCCACTTCCTGAGCTGACAGAGCAAAAGGAAAGTATCAACCATCTCTTCTTCTCACAACCATCCGCTTTGATGACAACCTACAGCTTGTTTTAACACAGCCAGACATGCAAACGCATCCACCACATGGCTTACTGTGTGTGTCACTTCATTCATCTTATTTTTCTTGACTCTGGGTTTAAGTCAGGAGGGTAGGAACACACAAAGTACTTCCTTCCTTCCTTTCCTCCATCCTGTTTGATCATCATAGCTGTGGCCTTCTCTCTGACCTTGTGCCTTGATAGATTTTCCATGGAAAACTACTAAAGAATTTTCCCATTGCAAGCAGATTTAGCAGGTCTCAAAAGCCATAGCACACTGATGCTAATATAGAATAAACCCAAAGGACTAAAGGGAGTTGTGTTTTGGCATGAATGGAATTGAGAGGCTTTGTACATTTTAACTCTGGCACCTTATCTATTTTTGAAGGGAAAAAAGTGTTTGTTTTTTAAAAATATGCAATAATGTATTCATCGTTTTAATGTGGTGAATTATTGGATTTTTAAAACTAAACATATTAGTTAATGTTTTTGCTTTAGTCATATCAATAAGGTTATTTGTATAGCACATTTCAGGAACAAGACAATTCAATGCACTTTACATGATGAAAGTATAAAACAATAAACAAGCAATAAAAATAACATTTCTCAAAGTTCATAATTAAAATCACCAGAATAATCCCTATGACAGATAAAAATTAAGATAACAATGAATCTATATTCCATTTCGTTATAAACAGCTCCAGTTTTTTTAGCCTAGATTTTGTTGGAACTCAGAAAGTTTTTGTGTTTTATTTCAAAATGTTGTAACTGTGGTGGACAATATAAAGTGACATATGGAGGTTTTGAAGTAAGGAAAAGAGCGGTGGAAATTCAACAGATTAAAACGGTCAATAATAAGGAAACGAAATTCCAAGAATGCAAAAACCAGTAAATGAAATGAATCAAGAAAACAGAAACGAAACAGGATTGACAGCAGAAAAACGTATTCTGTTCATGGCTTACATTATCAACTGGACAGATCAGGTAAAACACAAAAGAGAAAAACATATTTCATGGGAACAGGTAACTAAAAAGCTTGAAACAGAAGGAAAGTCAGGTGGACCAACTGATAGGACGCATAGGCATACAATGGAATGCCAGAAGTCTTATAGAAAATGGAAAAGCGTTTAAAGGATTCATTAAAGAATTGAAAAGAAAGCCAGATATTATATGCATTCAGGAGACATGGTTGAAATCCATATTAGAATATAGTAAAATAAATATTAATCAGGATATTGAGGATTTAAATAGAAATATTTGTGAAGAAATCATAAAAGCAGCAAAAAAAGGCTATTCCAAAATCAAGTGGAGGAAGGAGAAATAAGATTGTGCCATGGTGAACAGAAGAGTGTAACAAAACAATTAAAGCTAGAAATAAAGCTTTTAAAATACTGAAAAATAATCATAACTTCCAAAATTTGATTAAGTATAAGAAACTGCAAACTGAGGTAAGGAGAATAATTAAAACAACAAAAAATAATTTCTGGAGGTCTTTTTGTAATACAGTTGGTAGTGAGACTGATATTAATAATGTATGGGGAATGATAAAAAAAATGAATGGGATTAAAAAACAATATGGATTTCCTGTGATTCAAGACAATGGTTTAGTAGCTGTGAAAGATAAAGAAAAAGCAGAGATGTTATCAAGGAATTTTTGTAAAATACATAGTTCAGAAAATATTAGTAAAGAAAGGCAGAGTAGAAAACAAGATATGTTAAAGGAAAATGAACATTTAATTAGTCAATGTGAGGAAAATTCAAGTTTAATAAATGTAACATTCAGTAAGTCAGAATTAAATCGGGTATTAAAAAAACATAAAGAATCTACACCAGGATACGATGAAATATCATATACCATGCTACATTATCTTGGAGATGTATCAAAAAACATTTTGCTTGAATTATATAATAAAGTTTGGGAGGAAGGAGAAATACTTATAATTCCAATATGCAAACCAGCAAAAGATAATTCAAAACCAGATAGCTATAGGCTGATTGTATTAACTTCTAATGTTTGTAAAATTATGGAGAAAATGATAAACAACAGACTTAATTATTATATGGAAATTAAAGGATATATTACTAAATATCAAAGTGGTGTTAGGAAAGGGAGGAATACAATGGATTCAGTATTATTATTAGAACATGAAATACAGAGAGCCCAAGTGAATAAAGAAAGTGTTATAGCAGTAGTTTTTGATATTGAAAAAGCATATGATATGATGTGGAAAGAAGGATTGTTAATTAAACTATGTAAATGAGGAATAACAGGTAGAATGTTTAGATGGATTAGAAGTTAGTCAAAGTTAGAAAATAAATTTCTGGAAAATATTTTATTGAAAATGGCACTCCTCAAGGGAGTATAGTAATTATTTTCTATACTGATAAATTATGTATTTAATGATATAGATTAAAAAAATGGGAATTGAAATTCATGATTAGGAAAATACAAGAAGCCGTTTTAAAAATAGAAGAATGGTCATATAAATGGAGTATTACATTTTCAGTTGATAAAACAAAAATAATGATTTTTACCAGGAAAAGAAGTAATATTAATTTGCAATTAAAATTATATGGCTAAGAACTAGAAAGAGTTAAACATTTTAAATATTTGGGTGTGTGGTTTGATGAAAAATTAACATGGAAACTACAAATTCAGAAAATTGTAGATAGATGTAAAAAAAGGTATAAATATGATGAGATGTCTAACAGGGAATGAATGGGGTGCTGATAGAATAGCGTTAAAAAACATATATGTCGGTTTAATAAGATCAATAATAGATTATGGGTGCATAGTATTTGAATCTGCATAAGAAACAAATCCCAAAAAATTAGATTTATTCAATATCAAGCATTAAGACTTTGGTTAGGGGCTTTTAAATCAACCCCAGTAACATCCATACAGGTGGAAATGGGAGAGAAGCCTTTGAAATTAAGAAGAACTCAATTGATAAGTATGTACTTGGTTAGCTTGAAAGGAAATAATATGAATCATCCAATACATGATATAGGGAAATCTTACTGGGAAAAAGAAAAGACAGAAATAAAAAGTTTTGGATGGATAATAGGAAAAAAAACAGAAGCATTAGGGATAGCACAAATTGGTCCAAATGTTGTATTATCAGTTATACAACAATGGATTATTCCTCAGGTAAAAGTAGATTTTTTTTTTCTTGATAAAAAATACAAAGATAATAAATTTCAATTGGATTCAGATAATATTCAGAGATATATAGATAAATATTATAATTACTTTCAAATCCATAGAGATGCATCAAAAGATTCAGGAAATAAAATAGGAGTGGCATTTTTTATTCCAGAATTCAATGTTTTATTAGGTAAAAGAATTGGAACCTGACCCCAACTGGGTCAGGTTCTGCTCGCTGGGCATCCTAAATGGACTTCTCAGTATCCCAGGAGAGGGACCCCACAACACAGGAGGATGGTAATATGGGGTCCTCTTCTGAGGGTATTTTGTCGGACAAGTGGATTCTTGAGAGTGCGTGGTTTCTTATTTTTGGAGCCAGGATGGTAGGAGAGTTGAGGTTGAATCTGGCAAAGAAGAGGGACCAGCGGGATTGTCTTGGATTCAAACGTTTGGCAGATTGGAGGAATGACAAATTCTCATGATCAGTCCAGACGATAACAGGAATCTCAGCCCCCTAGCCAATGTCTCCACTCCTCCAGGGTAAGCTTGATTACGAGGAGTTCTCGATCCCCGATGTTGGAATGTCTTTCGGCTGAAGAAAACTGTTGACAGAAATATGCAGAGGGGTGAATCTTGTGGTCAATGGACGATCTTTGGGATAGTATAGATCCAACTGCTGAGTCTGTTGTGTCCACCTCAAGGATGAATTGTAGTTTGGGGACGGACCAACCACCCCAACACCCACCTACAACAACACCACCACACCACTGCGTCTCTCCCCCCCCCCCACACCCCCCCCACCCACCAGTTGCGTTCGATTGAAATTTCCTTGAGATAACCATGACCTGGATGAATGGGGTCAGGATGGTGAAGGATGGGAGCTTGGACGAAGGCATCCTTTAGCTGTTGGAAAGCTGTATCTGCCTCTGGAGTCAATTTGAAAACTTTCTTTGTGGAAGTAAGAGCGTTGAGAGGTTCTGCAATTTTGCTGAAGTGGTGATAAACCTTCGATAAAAGCTGGCAAAACCAATAAATCGTTGTAGCTGTTTTCTGTTGTCAGGTATTGGACAGTCTTTAATGACTTGTATCTTAGCTGGGTCTGCTCTTACCTGTCCCTCCTCCAGAATGAACCCCAGCAAGGTGATGGATGGAACGTGGAACTCGCACTTCTCAGCTTTGATATACAGACTGCTTTCTATCAACTTTTGGAGGACCTGCCAGACATGGATCTTGTGCTGTTGAAGAGACTTTGAAAAGATGAGGATGTTGTCGAGAAATCCCGGAGTACATCATTAACCAAGTTCTGAAAGATAGTGGGGACATTGGTTAGTCCAAATAGCATAACTAAGTGCTCAAAATGACCTATGGGAGTTGACTGTTTCCAAAGCTGACAATAGAACGGTGAGTGAGAATTTGTTTTTAACTGTTAGTTGGTTGAGGCCATGGTAATCAATGCAGGGATGAAAAGAATCATCTTTTTTAGAAACAAAGAAGAAACCGGCACCCAGGGGTGAAGATGAGGGTCGAAGAATCCCAGCCTCGAGCCATTCTCAAATGTATTTCTCCATTGCTTCTCATTCTTTTATGGAAAGATTGTATAAACGACCAGAGGGGAGTGGAGCACCAGGGAGTAAATCAATGGTACATTCATAAGGCCAATGGGGGGCAAAGACAGTGCTAGGTCCTTTCTGAAGGCTTAATGGAGATCATGATATTCTTGAGAACATTAGTCAAATCTGGGTCAGGAGCAGCGACAGATTCGAGACTGGGACCGGTGGGTAAAGCTGATTTTAAACAGGTGTTTGAACAGGCTAAATTCCAAGAATCTATACAATGCTGGTCCCAGTTGATTTGGGGATTATGTGCAGTGAGCCAGGGGAAACCAAGAACTAATGAATTGTCTTTATTGGGAAACAAAAATAACTGAATTTATTCCTGATGATTTCCAGAAACAATTAAGGAAACGGATTGAGTTTGATGCGTAATGGTGGTCATCTCACTTCCATCTAGGGCTGAAAGGCTGATGGGGTTTTTGAGCACGAAGGTGGATATATTGAGTCTTTCAACGATGTTTGGGTGATAAGGCTTTGTTCAGAACCGGAGTCTATAAGAGAAGAGCAGGAGTTAGCTCTTTGTCCCTTTTAAGGACATATCTTCTACTGACGATTTATCGAAGAAGGCCTCTGCCCAACTGAGGGCTTTTCCACGTAGCAACCTGAAGATATAACTTATCTTTTGAAGCAAATGTACGGGGGGAACGAGAGAAGGCAATCTGTATTGGACCAAAAATCCTTTTTTTTTCTAAATCACCAGTAAAAGGTTCGGGCGGAGGTGAGGCAACGTCTCAGAAGTGGGTGACTGATCAGAGTTATTTACTTTACGAGATAATTCAAATATTTGCTGGTTTAATCGGCTGATGGTTGTGGATTGCAGAGAAAGCAGACGGTAAAGCTAATTTATTTCTGATTTATGAAGTCCTAGAAGTGAGCCTTGATGGGTAACGGCATCCTGCATCTGTGCTGCTGAGTCTTGATGGCCAGATGATTCTGTCATGATTTTAGGTTTGTTTGACTCAAAGGCAGCACAGATTATAGACAGAGACCGGTATGTTCTTTAGTAAAAAAATAGATTTATTTTACAATCAATCAG
This sequence comes from Apricaphanius iberus, assembly GCA_028564705.1. Classification (NCBI taxonomy): domain Eukaryota; kingdom Metazoa; phylum Chordata; class Actinopteri; order Cyprinodontiformes; family Aphaniidae; genus Apricaphanius; species Apricaphanius iberus. The sequence continues at coordinate 19,258 of JAPXFQ010001128.1, read as the reverse complement.
GTTGATGTTTCATTTCAGGTTGATGGCTCAACTCGGGATCAGAGAACCGGAGGCAGGCGGAAACTGTGGTGGAGATGAGAGGAATTAGAGCAGGATATATTTCAGGGGTGAAAATAATGAGGATTGGAGCAAGGACTTAAGGAGATGAAGCTGAGGACTGACTAAGGAGGAGGTAAGTAGAATCCAGAGGTTGGTTTGATGTGTGAGTTGCAGGAGGATTGGGCAGGCGAGCAGGTGAGCGGAGACCAGACAATCCAGCAGAGGATGCGGTGCAGAGGCTGACCTAGACGACTTCTCCAAGGAACGCTTGTAAGTTCCATTCAACGAGGGGACGTATCCAAACTGTTTTTTTAAGGGAAGACACCTGACAGCAATCAGAATCAGGCCTAATGACGAGGAAAAAATTCTGAACAAAGCTGTAGGAAGGATATCAAGGCAGCAGGAGGAGGAAGAGGTCTCCATGGAGACTTCTTCCTACCAGAAACAACCTCCACCTACATGGAGCAATGGAACTAAAAGAAATCGAACTAAAGTGTGAACATTCAAAGAAAAGATAGGGTGATATCAGTTACAGATAACTCGGTAATATTTAGGATGATTCCCAGTCAGATTCCCAGTCCCAATCTGATAATGTCTAACCTTTTTACTTCTGTATTTCTAAAATGCAGTAAATTAACTCACCTAGTTTAATTATCATTATTAGAATGACCAAAGATGTTACAGAGGCAGTGTCTTTCCTAATGTATTTAACATTTTTCTATTCAAAGTGCCAGCTGTTCCAACACCGGTTTCTGTCAGTCACCCTCAATGTACAGATCTAGCTTGTTTCAGACTTGCTCAGAAAATCTAGTATAATATTCTGATGATGCATGAACCGTTCATCACTTTATCATGTTTCCTAACATATATTTTGACTTGGCACATCAGCTACAGTCTACCGCTGTTTTCATGTGGTGTGGTTTGCTTTACTGCAAGGCTGATGTTAGCATGTTTACTCTGTTTTTATCTGATCTGCTGATTATTCAAGTTGTATCTTATTTCAGCCTGGTTCTACCTTACTGTGTAAATACAAATGTATCAGAAATTGTTCTGCTGCTTCCAAAACTTAGCACTTTACATTGAGGTTGAGACAAAGCAGTAACAACGTCTGTGCAGCTTTCTGCTACAGTGACACCTCATTCATACTTGGTGGGGTTTTGTGTGCAGAACGTTTCCGGAAGTCCGACTGATAGTCAAATCTCCGATTAAGGAGTAACAATGCAGTTTTAATCCTGATCGTGGAACAGTGGGCCAGCTCTACACCCTCAGCAGGGTCCTGGAGGGTGCGTGGGAGTTCACCCAACCAGTCTACATGTGTTTTGTGGACATTGAGAAGGCATTTGACTCTGTATTTTGGGGAGTCCTGTGGGGGGTACTCTGGGAGTATGGCATACCAGGCCCTTTGATACAGACTGTTATGTCCCTGTACGACCAGTGTCAATACCTTGGTTAGCATTGCTGGCAGTAAGTTGGGCTCGTTTCTGGTGAGAGTTGGACTCTGCCAAGGTTGGCCTTTGTCACTAATTTTGTTCATAACCGTTATGGACAGGATTTCTAGCAGCAGCCAAAGTGATGAAGGGATCTGTTTTGGTGACCTCAAGATCCGGTCTGTGCTTTTTGCAGATGATGTGGTCTTGTTGGCTTCACCAGAACTGACTTGCAAGTTTTTCTGTAGTGGTTCACAGGCGAGTGAGAAGCAGCTGGGATGAGAATCCGCACCTCCAAATCTGAGACCATGGTCATGAGGCGGAAAAGCGTAGGGTGCCTTGTCCAGATCAAGGACGAGGTCTTTCCTCAAGTGGAGGAGTTCAAGTAGCTGGGAGTCTTGCTCACGTATTAGAGAAAAATGGAGCTGGAGTCGTTAAGCAGATTGTTAGGGTGTTAGCAGTTATGCTGGCGTTGTATCGGCCGGATCATATTAATCATATTCATTTTAGCAATAAAGCTAAATTATGTGCTTCAATAATTTTCTGTTACCGCCAAACATGTTTCTTATTCCTTTAACATTCCTTTAACATAATTAAAAAACAAATCTAACATCCTAAAAAAAATAGACTTGATACAGAAACAGAGCTTTGCATTCCCTCCACGCTCGCCCGTATCCGGTTTGAATGCACTGATTGGATTGATTGTTTTTTCATCCATGCGCAGCCGTATAGACACCCGATGGCACACATACCACACCTGGTGTTTTATCTGAGCACAGCACCGACTACAGGCCACATAACACAGACATACAGGAAGGTTATGTACAAGTTAACTGTATATTTTCTTCTTTTTAAAAATCAGTGAAAATGTTTCCTGTATAATATTTCATTCTAGAAAAAAAAAATCAAAAAACATTTAAAGCTCAGAATTGTGATATTCATAACCCTTATGTATGTAAAAGTCTCATACTTCAGCTGTAAATGCAAACAGAGCAAGCTTTCTCATTTAGTTTCATTTCTGTTGGAACTTCATGTTTGATTCAAACTTGTATGTCTGTTCTTTTTCTAGCAGAGGTTTTAGCAAACATAATTTCTTTGCTTGTGAAGTTTTTAAATCAAGCACATACTTTTATTTGCATGTTTTTACTAGAGAGCCGCAGAGGGCTTTCCCTGCATTTTTCTTGCTTTTCTTTGGACATATTTCACAGAATGAACAATGGAAAGATTTAACCTTTTCATTGGTGTTAGTAAGCGTACACTCTCAAGAGAATGCAAGGCATACTAATTAGAAACTTTGCCTTGTGTATGTTACAAAAATCCCCCTTCACAGATGCAGGACAAGTCGATGATCGGTTTATACTAATCCATTCCTTCACCAGTGTATCAGAATGCTAAATGAAAGCTTAACTGAATGCAGGAGCTTAAAAAAAAAGAAGGATTAGGCAACTTTCAAGAATCAGACATTATTCCTTATGGTATAAGTGGATCAACTAGCCCATGAAGAACTTTAAACCAGTAAAAAGACCTAAAATGTATATGTAATAAATTTGCATGCATTACTGCAAAGAAAAGCAAAGAAATTGTGAAACTGCATAAACAAAAACAGGCTCTCTCAAATGATCTGAAATGCTGTCTGAGATAGACGAGATCTCCAACAGTGATACACAGTATGTTGAAATCTGCTTTCTGCATTTAAGGACTGAAAGTCAAACGCCTCTTCCAGGGGATCTCCTATGTCCCCATATGGGCCTGTTGTGCAGATTTCCATAACAGGTAGTTATGTTTAAACTCCTCCACAGCAGATCCTACTGTTATTAAAACATGCAGCAGAGACATTAGTTTTCCTCAGTTTGTGCCTCTGCTCTTTTGTTGTAATCATTAATAGACTGTTAAACTGGTGAGCTATAATACAGGGATAGTATTAGTTAGCTCAAGAATCCAGAGTCGTGTAGAAAGGACATATTTTTCCATCCGGTATTTTGGAAATATCTGTGGAACCACAGATTCAATTCAAATCAATTCAATTCAGTTTATTTATACAGCGCCGTTTCACAACATATTCAAGATTCATGTTCACAGTGAGTACTGTTCATCTTTTTTGTTCATCTTTAGTTTAAAATACATTTAGATTTATTGCTTTCTAAACATTTTCCAATAAAATCCTGTTTTCTTTCTTCTTTGTAAAATTTCAAATTGATTATGTTACATATTTTCTTACCATAGATGGCTTTCATGAAAACACTTTGAGTAGTTGTTCACCTCTCTCTTTTTATTATATTTTCTATCCTTTGTTTAGAATATAAGAGCAGCAGGAAATGTTCTGTCCTGACCAAAGTCAAACACAACTGAAAGAAATCGTATTGCAAATCAACTCTTGATATCAAATGCATAATTACTAGTGTGGGCAAATTTACAAGAAATTAGCTTTAAAACAATCATTAAAAAATGATTGTAAATAAGTCTAAAGATAAAATATTTCCAACACTAAAGAGTCACAGAAGGTATTACCCAACTGAATACTGCTTAATTCTATTTGATTCAATTCAGTTGAGGGCAAAGGGACTTCAAAAATCTTGAAGGAAAATTAAATGTTGTAACTTTAAATTGAGTAGTTTCTCTAAACACATCCTTGTAGATCCTGATGTCTGTGGGGAGGAAGGATCTCCTGTAGCAGTCTGTGTTACAGCAAAAGTTAAGATTGAAGACAATTTGGATAGTTTGATGAAGCTAAGGACATTTAAAGGCATAGAGAAGGGCAAAAACAGGGACATACATCAGTATATGTGCATAAGTGCTGGGAAAAAGCAACAACGTGGCAAAAGAACTAAAAGCATTGCCCAGTCTAATCAAAAACGTTTTGGTTTGGAACCCTTTATTTAAATATCTGACACAGTTATTCAAAAATATTGCTAAAACCAAGAGAAGTATCAATCTGAATATAAAGATCAATTTCCATTTTGTTGTTTTTGTGAACTGATTCAGACAAATCTGATTTATTTAATGTAAAAAGCATATTTTCTATCCTTCCTGCAATGAGCGGGCGCTGTCTGTCAGTGTCCCACAATGTGTATAAGCGTGTAGTCACTGTACTCATCTTGTGATACATCTTTGGCCACTGAATGCAGAGTTTTACTCAGAAATCTCCAAAAGGCTTCTAGCATTTCCATATTCCACAATGAACAAAGTCAGGAAGCTTGAAAGGATAAAACTGCAATCTTCCTGTACTCCATTCAGTCTTCCTGTTATCTGCTGAAGGTCCTGCCTTTTTAAAGCCTGAATGAACCATTGATATTTTGATGAAAGTCCATTCTCTCTCTGACCCTAACCCTAACCCTCTCTGACAGTCGTCCCTTTCAGTCCAACTAACTGACTTGAGCATTATACCTGGTAAGTGCAGGAAGCATCTTGCTTTAGTTTGTATGTGGATAGTTAAACTGACAGAATGATTCATCAATCAGTTCATTACCATGTTTAATACTGGAAGGTTTACCTTCGGTCCAAAACTGTTCTTTTGCTGTTCACTCATAAAGTCTCTCTCGGGCTTCCTTTATCTCTGGTTTTAATTAGTCTCCTGGTGTTCAGACAGAGAGTTCTGTGTAGTGAGGTAACATGAGGATGACGGCTTCCCGGGGGCCCCACTACTCCTTCCTTAGGCTTTCCGCTCTGGTTTGATTGGTGAAGTCTTCCTTTTGAGCTCTCTGGATGTTGCAAATGGGAAAACCATCAGACAAAGAGACAGACCGAGGAGGGCAGGGAAAAACTGACATCATTGTGGAGGACACTCTGGGGGCTTCTCTGGTAATGCTAGACAAATATGGTGTAATTAGCCAGACCAAATACAGATTACCAATTTAAGTTGGGAAAGCCTGACGAAACCGCATGGTCTTCTGCAAAATACTGAGAGTTTTGCTTTAAAATATATAAGAGTAGTTAATTTTTTTAAATCTAACTTGTAAGATTAAGGTATCCAACTTAAATGTGTTACATACGCGCCATTATTTCTAACAATGGGAAAAATGCTTTGATACTTCTTTTCTTTAACCAAACAGTAACGTTATTCTAAGGCAGATGATTAAAACAAGTTACAAGAAAACATTATAGATTATCAAATTATATAGAGATGTCTTTTTTTTCCTACGGCTCTGTATTCAATATAATATATTATATTCCAAGTATATCCACTGCATATAGTATGCCATACTTGTCTTGATTCAATGTGGTGACATGAGAAATGCTTGATTTGTTTTTGTTTTAAAAATGTAATATAAGTTTAATAAATGTTAAACCCTGTTTTAAAGAATACGTGTCCAGTTCAGGTTTGTTCAGTGCTGCTCCTTGTGGTTGGTGTTTTGGGCTGTTCCAGAGCAGTCAGATACTTTTTCCCTTGACATGCTGGCTACTGGTTTTTGGGTTGCATTGTTCTTCCTTTGGGTGGGCTCCTATCGTGTGTACTCCTTGTGGAGTATGATACACATGATAATGTACACATGATCGGAGCCCCAGGTCAAGGGAGGCTGTCAGTGATCTTATTTGTATTACATTTTCTAAAAATAACTCCAACAGTTGATCTCTTCTCACCAAGCTGCTTTCATATTTTAGATTGGCTCATCCCAGTCTTGTGCAGGTGTACAATCTTGTCCCTGGTATCCTTGAACAGCTCTCTGGTCTTGACCATGGTGGAGGTTGGAGTCTGATTGTTTGATGGTGTGGACGCAGATTTTTTATACAGATACCAAGTTCAAACAGGTGGCAGTAATACTGCTAACAAGTGGAGGATAAAATAGATACTTAGGCTGCATTCACAGCTGATAGTCCGGTAGACTCAGTTCGATTGAGGACCAAAATTGAACAAAATTGCAACATTGTTGCTGTTTTTAGCTGGTGTAGTTCACATTTACACTGGCTTTTTATTATCAGTAAGTCCAGAGCTATGAGCAGCAATTTGACCTCTCAGCCTGTGGTTGCGCTGTTGTAGAGATGTGCTTCCTCCTGCCACTGCGGAACTTCCAGAACAGCTGAATGTGAACAAACATGGAGGAGCAGCAGACTGTAGCGTCTTTAGGATTGATCTGTTGTGTTTGGCAAATGTGCCACACTGTTAAAAGCAATCTATACAATTTACCCAATAAATTTGAGGTAACAATTTGCATCTACTTTATTGGAGTAGATTTACCTCAATATATTAAGTATAAAAATAACCTAAATAAAAAGCTATGAAATATGTAAATAAATTGGGTAAAGTTTACCTCACATTTATCAATTTAATACCTACTTACTCATTGAAATTAGTTAATCATTATCTCTTGTTTGCTAGTAGGTAATACCTGATAATTACTAATCAAAGTTAATCAATATCAGTTAATAACCCTTGCTTATTCATAGAAGGTAAGATGTATCCCCCAAAAAAGACAGATGGTGATTCATCTCAATATGTTTTTAATCCATAAAAACACAGAATAAAGTGCAGCAAAACAGCTTCATGCAACATTTCAAGTAATGAACCATCTTTATAACTCACTACAGGAACAACTTCAATGTGCACAGAAAGCTTCCAATGAGCTCTCAGGGATGACGAGGAGGTGCAGTGAAGATCAGAGGGGAGACTCATGCAACAGCTGTTTTATATGTTTTAAAACACGACTGTAAGGAATGATCTGCTTAATGTTAATATAATCTTAAAACATACAAGGTTTAAGTGCTTTTATGTGTTGGCCCAGAAGAACAGGCACCACAAGGGAAAGACTGTCTCACTTTATTTCTGTAAAAAATGTTTCATAAAAATAATCGTCTTATATACATTTTCTGTCGGTGCCGCTAATAATAATAATACTGAGACTTCCTTTGCTAGCCTGGCCATGAATGCTGGCTATGACTAATCTGGTAAAAGCACACCACAAACACTTTAAGTTGCCACTAATCTGCAGTTGTCCAGACAGTTGACAGCCATGATGGTGCCAGCGCCAGATTCAAACTTTCATTTTACGTTACACAGACGCACGCCGAATTCAAGTGAAGTGTAACATCTCATCATTTCAGAAGTCTGGCGACTCATGGTTTTGGGGTATATTTTACCCTACTTTTTATGTAATGGTTTTTACTTCTAATGAATGGGTATCATATGTATAATTTACCCATTTCTTTGTAATTCCTCAGCTGACTGCACTAATCAAGTAAATTTTAAATGGTTTGCATAGATTATATATATATATATCTCCAAAATTACTTTTATCAGTGCAGAAAAATACTGCTGCAGCAACACAGGATCTGATACGACTCAGCCTTGGTACCTTTTACTCTCCACTGGCAGAAGTCGGGCTGAGTTGCACCAAGCCGGTACTATTTTTTGTACCACCTCAGCTGTGGTTCCATCCGTGCTGAACTGGTACTGAAAAGCGACGTCAGATGGCTGTTGGTCACTGATTGGCTGGAGGGCGCAGTCACTGGAGAGTAACTTGACAGCGTCTTTTAATAAAAAACCGACCGCCATTTTGAAACCTCGCTACAGCCAGTGGATGGGTTTTAGTGTTTGCTGAAGAACAATGTCAACGTTTTAAAACCAGTGCTGTGATCCAAACGGAGTTTCAGAATTTCTGAGCTTGTGGGCTGAAGAGAAGATTCAGTGTGAGCTGGATGGAGCTGCTTGCTGTGAGAGGATTATCAAGGAGGAGTCAGGCTGATCGTGGTTTATAGCCGATGGCTCTCACCTGCAGGCCGAAGCAGAGAAACGGAGAACGCCGAAGTCCTGAACTCGCTGTCTCGTACTCCCGGTAAGAAGCAAATTTCATGCAGCTTGTATGTTTTATTCACAATATTAACCTATTCAGTTGCATATTATCTTCAGTATGTATTTTTATTATCAGTCATCAAAATTTGTTCTGATGCTACTATTTTTGTTTTTGTAAATATGAATGACCTACTTAATTTTTACAAGCACACTCGGGCCGTGGCGAGTGTGTCTGAGAGACGGAGGGTGAAGCAGAAAATGGAAAAGATGTAACACTCTCTGTCAACAAAATTCAAATGCAGTACCTCACATTGACAATGAGAGAAAGCACTAATACACTTTTACACCAAAAGGTGTCACCAAAAGGTTTACACAAAAATGTCAAAAAATGCCCCAACAATGAAAGATTGCATTGATAAAAAGCCAGTTATACAGTTAATAAGCACAAAAAAATGTTGTTTTGGTGTTTAGTTAGTCTTTAAAGAAAAAGTAACAGGTCTGTGAGGGCAAGAAATCTTTCTTTTTTACAGGAGCTAAATAATGTTTTGCATCATAATACAAATCAAACAATGTGAATTCTTGGAATCTTTTTGTACATTCAGCCTCTCACAGTCGAAGTGTTCCTATGACTTAAAGACCTCTCTTTTCCCTCTCAGTGGGACATCTTCCACAATCGGTGGCTGCAAAATACTTTTTTCCCACTGTATTAATGTTGTTATTTTTGTTTGTTGTGTGTGATTATGGTGGGATATTAGAATCTTGCTAAATGCAGCATATTTACAGCAATGTTGTACGTTCCTTAAATGCTCTATTCGATACAAGTAAAATAAATATTAATTCTATACAGGTGACTAGTTTATCCAAACAGTAGATGTCATTTACCAAGAAAAGCTTTTCACAAAAATGCCGTGACCCCTGCCTGTTTGTCGTTCAGTATTCGTGGATTCACCTATTCACAGATTTTTTTGGTGGAACATGATTGCAAATTATTCTGAAAAATTCCACCTATTTAAGGATTTTATTTTTGTAGAATAAAATATTCTGAAGAAAAGGCATCATCAGCTGGACTAATTTGGGTAATACTGCTGGACACATTATTGGCTGGTGTTTGCACAGCAGCCAATCAAGGAACTGCATATATTTTCTTTGGTAATGGCTGTGTCCCCAGAGCAGAAATAAGGACTGTAGATATTGCGTGGGGAACCACGGGCCCAGGGGGGCACCAAAAACATTCGGCTCATGAGAAATCCTCATGGTTATAGTAATAATAATGAACAATAAATGTAATAAATAAAAAGCATAAATATAAAAGTAAGTACAGCATGTTAATAGATTACAGTTAATGCAAAAGTTAATTTTTTACTTGAGTAAAACATGAAATCCTGTCTGCAGTCCCCCTTTGGTGCCCCTCCACCCCCATCCATTATGCATCAATCTCAAATTTGACTGTCACCTGTCAAACTTGAGCAGCCTACTTGGATCTACTACTAAGTATTTGGCGAAAAGCAGCATACGAGCCATGTAGTAGATCCGAATCTCCAGTATGGACTGGTGTAGTAGGCATAAAGTTCCCGGATGTGTACTACCGCCACAGTAAGCAATTGATGTATGCTATGCTATCCCACAATGCAGCGGAAGTTCCAAAATTGTAGAAGAAGAGTGACCTCGGCTACAGAGGAACTAACAACCATCGACACGGCCGCAATTTCGGCGTATAAATGTAAAAGTGAAGCAATGTTACTGATTAGTGTAGTTGTTTTTTTGACAACTGATTAAACATTTAAGTTGATAAGTTAATGTTTAACGGGACCACAGGCAACGTAACATAAACACCCGGCAATCTGGTGGAGCAGTACGTCCGATTGCCACTGTCAGAGCAACATGGGCTCTCATAACACCTGAGCAGTGCCACAGACTGACTGACTCCATGACACGCCACATTACTGCAGTAATCCAGGCCAAAGGAACCCTAAAACTAATTTCTAAAAATCTTTTTTTTTTGCATTGATTTTAATTGATATTCCAATGTTTTGATATACTGAATTTGGAACTTTCATCAGTTGTCTGTTATATTCATAAAAATTAAAAGAAATACACATTCGAAATATATATCAGTCTATTAGTAATGAATAAATCTCAAGTTTTCCCTTTTCAGTGGAATAACTGAAATAAATTAACTTTTTCATAATCATTTGATATTATGACCAGCACCTGTATTAAAATAAACATTTCTCAGTGGTTTAGAGGAGGTCTGAAGTACTGACAGATTCTGTTTTTAGCTGGTTCTGCTCCCTAAACTCCATGATTACTAGGGGATTCATTGTACTTTTTAGTGTATTTAATACTGATTCCCTGTCTCAGTCCAGTTTGTTTCTGTATATTCTAGACTACTTTTCTTCGATTTATTTGCATATATTAATTATTTGGACTATTACCAACATCTGCTTTGAATTTACAATTGAAATATTACAAAAAGTTTGACTGACAAAAACCTTGATGTATGTAGTATTTATAATAGGCTCAATCTAGGCTTAGACTGTTGGAGGACAGACTGACCACGCTCAGTATTGAGGCATTGCTGTGGTTACGGTTTGCATGTTCAGGGCACAACCTTGCATCCATGACCAAATGCAATCTGGTGTGATTCCTTAAATAGAAAACATTTAACTGACTGGAATGTTTGGATGATTGTAGTGAAATGACTTTTCTTGTAAAGTGCCTTTAGATGACATCTATTGTGGATTGGAGTAATATAAATAATCTGAATTGAATATACCTGCTGTATGTATCCTGGAGAGTGAATGTAGCAGGCAGTAATGATAATCATTTTTATTTACTGAAATACTTTTTAGCTTAACATTTTGGGAATTTAGCATGCACCAATGAAAATGGCTCACATAAATAATTTAATTTCATTAAACTCAAGTATACTCATAAGTCATAATAAGTCCTAAGAAGGAAATCTGATGATAGCCTATTTAATGTCAAAACAGGCTATGATCTGTTACACCCTGAATAGCTGCACATGCATAGTGTGCTGCATGTTTTTAAATAGGATAAACAGGAACATATAGTTACATACTATATTCAATCTGTCGACAGAGGAAAGGCTTAATGCACATTACCTATGCTAGAAAAATAACTGACATTGAAACATGAGAGCTGTAAGTGGCTGGATGTGTCCACTGCGTGTGGCTCAAACCCTATAGTCATCAGACACGCATCACTCTGTCCACCAGCTGAACAGCAGCCAAGCATTAGAGGTTACATCTCACTTCACACTGTCTGAGCAGATGGGAAGCTTGAGCTTCTGCTTACCTATTCAAACACTAAAGGAAGGAAAGGAAGTGCTTCTTTATTTGTACATTTTAAACACAAATCTATTTTCTTATAGTCTCTTAGTGGTGGCTCACGCTTTGCAGCGTGTTTATGTACTTATTTTATGGTTGTTTTGTTTAAAAGGCTTTTGTGGCATTATGGGGCTGTTATTCAGAAAAGGGTTAGACATAGGAAGACCAAGAAGCAAGGACTCTGTGCAGTGGTCACCTAATTTACACATAATGCACCCATAACCGATAAACAGCAGTTTTCTGGTTAAAATGTGATTCTTGTTTTGTGCAAAATCAAATAATAAAAATGGTAACGTGGATTAAAAGGCAAAAACTGTCCATCCGTGCCAAAAATGTTTTTATCACAATTGACTAGAAATATAGATATAGACCAAGGAGCTGGTGGTGGACTTCAGGAGATCTAAACAACCAAGACAGCCAGTCTGCATCAATGGGGAGGAAATGGAGACAGTGGAATCTTACAGATATCTGGGGGCGGTTTTAGACCAGCCACTGGAGTGGACCACAAACAAAGACATACGATACAGGACAGGACAGAGTCGCCTTTTTATTCCTAAGGTCCTTCGATGTCTGCAGTGACATGCTGCAGATGTTTTACCACACAGTAGTGTGCTTCTGTACACTGTTGTCTGCTGGGAAAGTAGCAATGCGGACAAAGACTGTAGACGTCTTGACAAACTTATCAGGCCAGTTCTGTGCTGGGTCAGGAGCTGGACCCTGTAAGAACTGTGGTGGAGAGACAGATGAGGAGGAAGCTTCAGGGCATTCTGAGTAATACTAAACATCCCCTGCATGATGTTCTGATCAACCAGAGAAGCAGCTGCAGTGAAAAATTGATCTCTCTGATCAAGGGAGACCAGAGAGCCTTAGATGTGGAGGCAGAGGTCGTCTCAAGACCAATGTGGTCCAGCAGGAGATCTCTGTACTGAACAATATTAAGAGCATTTTAATTTTTCCAGTTCAGGAGGATAGTTTTCTCAGCAAAGCATAAAGGCAATGTGAACTAACTGTAATGAGGTTGTGTCTATGGTGACGTCATTTAAATTTCCTAGCAAGCAAACTGAGGGAGAAGGTGTGATATTAAATTTCAGACACTTTGATAGGTCCTCACATATCTGGCACCAAAATCTCTTTACAGGTGGGTGGAACCAAAATGCATGAATATAATTATCTGGTATATTGCTTGTACATTGTAAGTAAGTATTAGATGGCATAACACCCATCTTGAACATCCGTTGGCCTGTATAATGTACTCTATGAAGGATTTTATATTGTATTGATTGCAAATTGGGATTTTAAGTTTTTTTAAAGGTTCTTAAAGATATCTGATATCAGAGCTTTTGGTTAAAGGTGATGGATAAGTCCACCTCCCATTTTGAATTAGGAAGGGCTTTCGATTAATCTAATGTAGTTAATGTTTTGTACATTTTAGACAGCAGTTTGGAGGGATTAAGATGAAGAAAAAGTCACTTTGACCATTGAGGCACTAGAAACATCCGGACAATTGGATTCATGATAACTGGATATCTGTTGATTAGCGCATGGCAGGTTTTTCCCAGGTATGTAAATTTATGGCTTTTAAGGAAGAAATTGACAGGCTGCCTGGAAGCGGGAAGCTGCATGGCTGTTGTAACGCTCAGAGTCTTGCGATTTTCGAGCATGGACTCGTTTGTTGCTGTGTGGGGAAACAACTTGGAGAAGTTCTCAGCCGGATGGAATGGAAATGACCCCTGATTTGGAAGGGAGACCACTCTGACGGACTCTAAGGCTAAGAAGGAAAAGTGATCTTTGACTGTGCATCTCTTATCAATTGAAATTCGTCTAGACCCCCCAGCCCCCCCCACCCACACACCCTATCCCCACACCTTCAACTATGAGCTGGCTCAGCTCTCCAAGGACGCAAATTACATCACAGGCGAACAGACTGTGGGATTGAGCTGTGTGGAGTTCATGGGCTACTGACTACTGATGCACACACAAACTCACACCCTTACAGATGCACACACTTCCTTTGTCATCACTGCTCTATCTGTATCCACAATGTCTCCTGCCCACTCCAGGAAGCAGTTAGATGATGCGCATCTGTTGCAGCACGTCAGCTGTTGTTTGGGGTCCCCCCCCACCATCCCTCCTTTTGTGTCATTGTTAATGTCTGAAATATGTGCTTCTCTATTTTTTTGGTGTGTTTTTTTTCTATTACCTGTGTTGTGAGTCCGTATGCGGACCCAGAACACAGTTGAGCGTTTTTTTCCCGTCACCGTGACAATTCAATTCAAATTCTTACTGGAATTTGTAATTAGATTGTACTGACCCTAAATTAACCTTTTATAATTGATTTAATTTGTTGATATTCTAAGAATTCATTTTTTATTAATGTACATATTTTGTAACTAATGTATTAAATAGGATAAAGGCTGTTCCATCAAATATGTGTTCCAGGCATTCAATTCCTTTACAACTCCAGTCTGGAAAATTTATCATTTATCCTGTCCTTTTGCAAGATATCTGGGTTATTCCAAATTGGTGTAAGTCTGCGTGGGACAAATGGGGACTCTGTCATTTTTAGAAATTCCCTTTCTTTTCTTTTTTTTAGACGTGTCCTGTCTAGCAGTTTGCTACTCAAAATTGGTGTCTGAGTGCCAAGTAAAAGCCCAACAGATTTACTTTCCCAAGCAGAGCATTACAGCTTTGCTATAATACTCGACTTGATATTTATGTATGAAAAATCTTTATTAGTGATTACTGGGTTTAATTTCTTGAAGTTATGAACACAAAATTGAGATAAGAAGGAAGAAAGAAAGAAGATGAAGAAAAGAAACAGGACCGGTAGAAGTGTGAACTGATGATACAAGATAGGTACGTAAACAAAGAATACAGGAAAATATCCCAGTCCTCCACCTCTGTTGGACGGCAGAGAAGCGGGAAAACAAAACAAAAAAAAACAAAATAGAACAGAACAACATTAACAACAGTCATGTTTCTGGTAAGCTCCTGGTACCTCTTAACTAATGACGATAACCTCAGCTCAAGATTACGTCCGTACTCACCAATGTACCCACACCTATGTCTGTGTGTGAGCATGCAGGTGTGAATAAGGTTTCCCCATGTAAGTGACTGATAGCTAGTGAAAGGAGCCGTCAATCCGTCCTACAGGAATCAACGCACACATGAAGGAGGTCGGAGACGTAAACGTCCAGAGGCCCACCGAGCGCAGGGGCCACAAGCGGACCAGCGCAGGGCCGACCACCCACCAAGAGAGGAATGGATGGAAGCAGCAGGGGAACACCCAGGAGCCGCAATGCTGGGTCCCAGGAGATCGCAAGGACGAGCCCATGGGCTCTGCCGGTAACCCGCTATGCCAGGGCGAGCCTGGATCAGGATCCTGAGGCCACGGGGATCAAAGGCACCCCTCCCCCCAGCAGGGCCCCGACCAGGGATCGGCCTACAAGGGTTCCCCGCCACCGCCGCAAGGCAGGAGGGACCAGCAGCCAGCTGCCATTGCCGCCCCTGCACCTGGGAGACGAACCCCCTGCCCACCGGGATGGGGATAAGCAGACCGCCAAAGCACCCACCATGGTAAGAGTAGCCCACCAGCCTCGGTCCCCAACCAGACGGCGTGATATAACCCCTGGACTCCAACACCTGATGGTCAAATGAACAGGGGCACAGGAAGACCCCCAGCCTCTCTCCCCCTTCTCGAATGTGGTGTTGTTGCGTGTTGTTCTACTGTGCACTTAAAACAGAGGGGTAGGACATGGGAATGCTGCCAGGCACCCCCATCTTCCACCCTGGGCTATCAGTGTCTAGATGCAGTTAAGCAGTGGGCACCGGAGGCTAGGCTCTTTAAAGGGCTCCGCCTCCAGCGCTGAGGTGTATTCATCGCCAGGTCCCTACATGTGTGTCTCATGTAAATGTTGCGAGTGAAAGTGTCTAAGTTGCACAATCAAAATTGGTACCCAGGCCGCAACCGGGCAGCGAAGACGGAAACTCCTCCCTGTACCCCAGTGACGTGCCTATGCCCCAAGGCCCTATGTGAATGATATAATGAAGGAGCAGGTGGACAGAGGCGTCTGGGGATATAACGCCATCCCCAGGGAGCCAGCTCTCCTGCTGACTCCAATAGGCACCCCCGTTCGGCACAATCCAGCAGGGGTGGGAGGCCCCAGCACGTCAAATTCGGGGCCCACGGCTGCGGCACCACCAAGCCCCAGGGTGGCTAAGGCCATCCCCGCGTCCCCATCTCAGGGGGAGACCTAAATCCATCCCACCATTCAGACTACTACTTTATCAAAACACAGGACACTAGACACCCAGGTTGAGTTTTTAGAAATTCCCACCAAGCTGTCATGGGGGAGCTGATACTAATACTTTTAAGGCATGAATGATGTTTTATAATTGAGCTAATAAATGGTAGGTCTAAAAGTTTAATCTTATTGTAGTGTCTGTTCAATATATATCCAGGACTCATCAAGAAAGCTATGTTTTAAGCATCTTGAGATGTAATTTAGCCTGTTGACTAAAAAATAATGACAAAAGTTAGATAGGTCTAGACCTCCTTTATCTTTGGACTTCTGCAGTGTTTTCAAGTTGATAGATGGAGGTATATCTTTGCAAAGAGATTTAGACTCAGAAAAGCCCAGATATCTAAATCAATTAGGTGATAGTTTGCTTGGGTTCACTGAGAATAAATAATGGATTCAGAGCAAAATCATTTTTATTGTAGCTACTCTTCCCATAAGTGATATGTGTAGGGATTTCCATCTAGCCAGATCATCTTCCACTTTTTTTAAAAAGTGGGACGTAGTTTAGTTTAGTTTAGTTTAATAAATAAGCCAGTGTTGGTGAGACATTGATGCCTAAATGCCTAAATATGTAATATTCCCTGAATGAAGCTGTATAACGATGGGACTCTGGAAAGAACAATTTATTGAAAGAACTGTAGATTTTAACCAGTTTCTTGGAATAATCTAAAACTCTTGAATAAGAATGTATCAACTCGATTACCTGAGAGAGAGAGGTGTATGAATGCTATAGAGAAGCAAAACATCATCTGCATACAGACTGATTTTATGTTACATGCTGTTGCATTTTACACCTCAAATATTGTTAGTTTGCCTGATTGCTGCTGCTAATGGTTCAATAAAAACAACAAACAGGGATGGAGAGAGTGGACAACCCAGCCTGGTACCTCTCTATAAAACATAGACGGTGTTTGGTTATTAGTCCTGAAACATGCTGTTGGGGAACTTTATATATATATATTTTCAACAACTTCATAAAAGAATTTCCGAAGCCAAATTTATGTAAGATAATATATTAGTTTGAATGTTTTTACAGTAAGAATAATTTATTAAATCTATTGATCTACGTGAATTTGTGCGGTTTTATCAAACCATTTGATCAGGATGAATTATAAGAAGAGTTACTTTCTCATTCCTTCTTGCAAGAGCTTTGCACATTATTTTTAAATCAAAACTGATAAGAGAAAAAGTTGTTTTTTTCTTAGTTATAGTAAACTGGTTAGGTAAAAAAGCTACCTGATTTATTAATATGTTCAAAGTTTTCTATTCAAAGTCTTTGAATTAAGGAATGGGTCAGTTTGTTAATAATTAAATTTTATCTTGGCTTTATGTATTTTGCCCGTTTTCTTCTCATCCAGGGAAGCTTTTAATGATTTGATACTATCGTCTAATTCCTGAATATGTAATTAAAAAAAAAAAAATAAATAATAATAATAATAATAATTCCTGAATATGTTAATTTTCTATTTTCTTTTTATTTGATGAGAATGAGATTATTTTACCTCTAATCACCGCTTTCCCTGCCTCTGACAACGTGGATGGCGACATACTGGGGAGGTCATTAAGCTCCAAATATGAAGCCCATTCTTATTCAATATATTTTATAAATTCTTTAACCTCCAATTTTTACATTGACGGGTTTCTTTTTATTTCCTAGATTTAGAGAGACAGGAGCGTGATCGCTGATAACTATAGGATGTATCTCAGTGTCTGAAATGTTATTCAACAGTGAGCTGCTGACTAAGAAATAGTCCAATCTAGAATAAGAATGGTGAACATTTGAGAATTGTTTAAATTTTCTGTCATTGGGGTGGAGAGATCACCATGCATCACAAAGTCCATAATCGCTCATATACGGTCTAACTATATCTTCCAATTGTCAATCGTCAATTTCTTCATTTAAACCAAAGTTGAGGTCGCTCCCAAGAAGAAGTGAGCAATCCATGTGTTCAACAAAAACCAAGAAAAAGGTATGAAAGAATGAGGGGTCATCAACATTTGGGCCATATCAACTAACTTTATATAACTTCTGCTTATGTATGAATAGTTTTAATATTATAACTCTACCCTCTGGGTAATCTGTAAATTGTCCTCTCTAAAAATTAATATTTTTATTTATACATATTGCTACTCCCTGTTGTCTAGAGTTATAGCATGAAGAAAATGCATTAGGATACTCAGGTGATTTAAGATAATCTGCAGCTGAGTTGGCTTTATAGTCTCTTATAATAAATCAACATCTGCCTTCAATCTTTTAAGATGGTTAAAAATCTTAATTCTTTTATCTCTGGTGTCAGACCCATGGACATTGCACGTTAGAAATTTTAGAGAGTTCATAGATAGGTAGGAATAACGTTGGACATTTCATATCACCATGGAAGCTGATAAACACAAATGTAGTTTCTGTGTGTGTGTCTGAGTGATAGAGGAAGAACAAACGTTGACAAAGAGATTTGGTGACAGACATGTAAAAAAGAAAGCCAAAATTCCAGTGCATAGCCTTTGCCCCTTCCACATCTACAAATTTACACTGTCTACTGAGCAGTGCTTACATTAAATTCAATTCAATTCAGTTTATTTATATAGCGCCGTTTCACAACAGATGTCATCTCAAGGCACTTTACAAGAAGAGTTATTACAATACAATGTTTAATGTAGAAATTAGAGAACCACAGAAGATTGCATCGTGTGATTCTCAGCAATCCCTCACACTGAGCAAGCAAGAAGCGACAGTGGAAAGGAAAACTCCCTTTTTAACAGGAAGAAACCTCTGGCAGAACCAGGCTCAGCACAAGCGGTCATCTGCAGAGACCGTCTGTCGTTTGGAGAATACAGAACAGAGACACAGAACAGAGACACAGAAAGAGCAACAGAACTGATGCAGAACTTTGTTGCAGGACGTGGAGAACTTTCCATCACTGCAATGCCATCTTAGTCAGGGTCGTCAAGTAGGGCGGGTCAGGAGCACCTACTATAAGAAGAGACTAAGAGAAAGCAGGTTAGCGCTTGAACTGACAGCACATCATGCAGTTGGGGAGAAGTAGGAGAGAAAGTAGGAAAAGACCCTAATAATGTCCTCCAACAGCCTAAAGCAGCATAGCTACTAACATTAACCTGTCTCCTAGCTACTAGGAGACCTAGCTACTAACACTTTCTACCTGGCTTACATTAACCTATCTCTACCTAGCTACTCTACCTTTTCCTATCTCTTCCTAGCTTTTGACACTCTACCTGACTACTAACATTAACCTGTCTCCTAGCTACTAGGAGACCTAGCTACTAACACTCTCTACTTGGCGTACAATAATCTATCTCTACCTAGCTACTCTACCTGACTAGTAACATTAACCTGTCTCCTAGCTACTAGGAGACCTAGTTACTAACACTCTCTACTTGGCTTACAATAATCTATCTATA